>JASPKZ010008367.1:1680000-2280000 GCA_030220185.1 Diploptera punctata
TTATTACTATTATTATTATTATTATTATTATTATTATTATTATTATTATTATTATTATTATTATTATTTATATTTTCCATTTCTTCTCCTATACACAGATATTTAGTTTTCTCAATTATCAAACCATAATTCAGAGCATTTTAACATATGGTGCTGAAGTCTGGCAAATTCCTACCAGGGAAATGAAAAGAATTTTAAGTACAGAAATGGATGTTTTAAGAAGATCAGCTGGAAAATCTAGAATCGATAGAATACGAAATAAAGAAATAAGGGAAATTATGGGCGTACAAGAGGAGCCGGACATCATAGACATCATAGAAAAGAAAAGATTGCAGTGGTATGGTCATGTCAAACGAATGCCATAGCAAAGATTGCCAAAAATTGTTATGGAATGGATCCCAATGGAAAGGAGGAAGAGAGGAAGACCGAAGAAAACTTGGATAGAAGGGGTACAAGCAGCTATGAATATCAGAGGAATGGAGGAAAATCAATGGATGGATAGAGAGGAATGGCGTTTGGTTTCCGGAAGACAGCGGCAGCTGCCATGATACTGGATGATGATTATTATTATTATTATTATTATTATTATTATTATTATATTATTATTATTATTATTATTATTATTTTAATATATCAGCGAGCACTTCTGATATTCTTGCACATAATGTGGCTTGGAACACGCTGTATAAAATCAGTGAAGCTTGATTCTGTACTGAGCTCGGGACAGCGTGGATGTTTTCATATTCTCACGGGGATTAACTTTGTGACGTTAATTAGTTAACTCTAAACAACTAACTTAATTACATTGTATAATATATTGACGTACATATTTTAGAAATTCTGAAGCACGCGTCCTTTATATCTCCTTACAAACTTCGCTAACGAAAAACAAGACTCCCACACGTCTCACTTTAAAAAATGTTCATAAGTAACGCCACGAGTGATTTCCAAATTATCGATAAATTCACGACTCACGAAGTGAGGAGTGAATTTATCTAGAGAATTTGGAAATCAAGAGTGGCATTTGTTAGGACTATTTAACGAATAAAATTAAGCTGTTTACTCACAAATCATTATTTAACTATAGTTATTTTAAAATATTTATATATTTAATGTAAACGGCGATGTTTGAAAACAAATGAGAAACCATAGGTACGCTTCATCTGCTTCTTTTGTTTATCACTGCAACCAGATCATACTATTTATTGCCAAAGGAACGCAATATTTTAAGAATGCTCTCTAGTCGAGAAAAAATGAAACACATCAAACTGTATATATTGATTCATTTCTGATGTCGTATGATATAAATATGACTATTTAACTCATGCCCCAAATGGGAGTCAATGACCAATCACGTTTCAATGATTTCTGTTTTACAACCAATCAGAGTCGTGTTTCACCAAATATTTATCAGTGTTATAATTACCATATTAAAGAAAGCTCCTCCTTACAATATTGCGTTACTTTTGCAATAAATAGTATGATCTGGTTGCAGTGATAAACAAAAGAAGCAGTAGAAGCGTACCTATCGTTTCTCATTTGTTTTCAAACATCGCCGTTTACATTAAATATATAAATATTTAAAAATAACTATATTTAAATAATGATTTGTGAGTAAACAGCTTAATTTTATTCGTTAAATAGTCCTAACAAATGCCACTCTTGATTTCCAAATTCTCTAGATAAATTCACTCCTCACTTCGTGAGTCGTGAATTTATCGATAATTTGGAAATCACTCGTGGCATTACTTATGACAATTATATTTTTCTGGATTATTACCTGGAAAAAAAATACATTTAAGAAAGTGCAAACAGTGGTTTCTTTTTTGCTGGTATAATAAATTGCTACAAATGTTTTTATATTAACTCCTGCAAGCGCTATGTGTTGACATCTAGGCACTATATATACAATCTGGTAGCCGTATTTCTTATAGACTCAGTCACTGCAAAATAATAGTCAGACCTGTTCAGAATATTAAAAAGGAGGAGCTTTCTTTAATATGGTAAATATAACACTGATAAATATTTCGTGAAACACGACTCTGATTGGTTGTAAAACAGAAATCATTGAAACGTGATTGGTCATTGACTCCCATTTGGGGTATGAGTTAAATAGTCTTGTATAATTTCATTATAGAGTATTTTCTGGCTTTATATTCCAAAAGGCGATCAACCAGTTCGGACAAAGATCCGTCCATCCATAGTAATTCTGTCTTTCACTGCAATCACAGCATTTTCATGCTATGCTTTGCAGCTTTATTAGGGAATTATAGGTGTGGTAACTTCCCGTTGCTTTCCACACCGGTGAAGGATGATGATGAAAATTATAAGGATGATGATGGTGATCGGACGATTTTCGGGGACTGTTCGGCCCTAAGCTTCCTGACATTTGTCTTACAGGTGAGGAAATACCCCGAGAAAACCTCACCCAGGAGCTGTCCCGACCGGGAATCGAACCCGGGCCCGCTGCGTGACAAGGCAGCACGCTACCTCGAGACCACAGCGGTGGACCGGACAAATATAATATTAAAAAAAACTAATAAATGTTCACATTTAAATAAATAAAAATGTCCACCGCTATGGTCTCGAGGTAGCGTGCTGCCTTGTCACGCAGCGGGCCCGGGTTCGATCCCCGGTCGGGGCAGTTTTTCTGCGTGAGGTTTTTATCGGGGTTTTTCCTCACCTGTAAGACAAATGTCAGGAAAACTTTAAGGTCCAAACGGTCCCCGAAATCATATGGCCATCATTATCATCTCCATCCTTCACCGGTGCGGAAAACAACGGGAAGCTACCACACCCACAATTCCCTAGTAAAGCTGCAAGCATAGCATGAAAATGCTATGATTGCGGTGAAGGATCTGCCTTCGGGCAGAATTACTATGGCTGGAATTGTTAAAAGAATACTATCAGCGTACAAGGATTTGTTTTTGGTGGGGAGAATGAAATTCGTGTACGTCATATTATGATAATACAAATCATATCAACAATCCTTTCCCATTGTTACATTTGAGTTATTGTGGGAGAATAATCTGGAAAGATGCGCCTTTCATTTGGAATTCTTACAGCTTGTTTGAAATCACAAGACTCCAAGAAATTTTTTTTAGTTTGTGGGAACTTCCAGCCAGAAACAATGGTTCCCAGCGTCTTTTGCAAGTCCAAGGCTAGCTGATTTGTCACTTAGGATTAAAATCAAGATTTTTTCTGAGTTCTCAACTCATAACAATTGAACTACCATTTAATCTTCCCAACTTTCACTAAGTAATCCCCTTTTTTTCTGTATCTTGGGTTTTTCTACCCAGTCCTTAAATTATTCCTTCTAGTATAACTTTTTTCTTATAGTCCTAACATGTATGGAGAGCTTGTGTCCGCGCGGCCATGAATCTACGGGTTCGATAGTGCCAGTGAGTAAGTAAGTAAGTCCTAACACTTTCTGCCACCTGTCGTATAAGTTCTCAAACATGGGTAAACAGGCAATATTATATTTCTAGAAAGTTCTTATTTCCCCATTTATTTGATTGCATTTATTAATGATATTCCTAACTATTAAGTGACGTGTATTTCATCATCTCTCCTATCCAAATCTCATCCTCAACCTGCTCGTGGTGCAACCTGATATTACAAATGAGGCTCTGAGGACCGAGTACTGGCGGTATAACCACATTACCTTAACGTAGAGGAAATGTTACATTAGTGGGAACACCACAATAATACCCCTCTGGGCCAGCAACCCACTGGGCGAAAAAAATTACATTTGCTTTCAAGCCTCGAATGAATCAGACTGAGGAAATTATGGAAGAGTTGGATGTAGAACCCATTCTTCACCATATACAAAACTACCAGAACAACTGGAAAGCCCATCTTCAACGAATGCCGTCTAATAGAATTCCAAAATCCATACTTCGCTGCACCCTCACGCGCTGTAACAGCATACTTTGAATCATGCTCACTGCTACCATAAATTGCACCCACGCTCTTCTAGCATTATTGCAACCACTCGCGTGTTCGTGTGGGATCGTACCAATCTTTTTTATAATTACCTTGAGTTTGAAAGTACAGAGTGCTTAAATCAACATACCTTTGCCCGGGCCCATAGAAGGCAAAGATTAATCCACCTTTCCTTAATAAATTATTAAACATATAGTACTGTAAGCTAAGCAGTATTACAATCGTGGAAGCTAGAAGGAAAAGGGGGATTAAGTTCGCTTGAGAAAGCTTTGGAACTTATATCAATACCTGGCATGACTAGTTAAGCATTTAGTAAACAGAAGTTAACTAAAAATAATTTATTTAATGAGAGTCATAAGTCAGATATAGTGAAATATAAACAATATAACAAAAGATAGTTTTCTTGACCATAGAAAAATAAGTTAAGAAAGAAATAAACATTAATTGATCATCCGAACAAAAGTCAATAACAACAATAATAATAATAATAATAATAATAATAATAATAATAATAATAATAATAATAATAATAATAATAATAATGATAATTCATACATACATCCTCACACTCCAGTCCCGCCAAGGGCTAGGGTACACTGTCCTGGTGGCCCTACCTTGGCCTAAGGGACTGATCAACCAAACAGCTCCTTCGAGCTACTATTGACTGGACTCCGCCGAAACCTAAATAGACGATGACCCTGATGTTCACATGTTCACATGCACCGCTTATTTGAGGACTTCACTAGCAAGAGGAAGATGCGCAGTAACACGCGGCGCATAAAGGAGAGAGGGGGGTACGTAGGAGAGAGGACAAGAAAGATAGGAATTTGCCACTGTTCAATAAGATCACTGAAGAAAACGTGATTTCGGTACATCACTACTGCCCCCAAGGCAAAAGATCGCTGGGACGTCCAAAAAAGCGCTGGATGGAAAATTCCTCTTTGAGACCGTAACAGGCCACACGGCCTAATACTTGCATGGATGATGATGATTAAAATTGACTTTTATTAATATGTAATTATGATATTTAGTTTAGATATTCCCTTAGTTAGATACTAAGTTCGGCTACAGTATGATAATATTGCTTTGATTTATTCATTCTGATTTTACCGCTATTACAGTGTAGTCGGGATCATTTCGGCTGCAATTATTTAAATGCGCCTTCCACAATCCAATACTAAAAACATTTCCATTGTCCTTTTACATTTGTACTCGCCTTGTTGCGTATCCATATATAAATCCGGATTGCAATAATTGTGATTAATTAGAATTTTTACGGTGTATTAAGGAGCTGACCGAACGTGCAACCTCCTCCACTTTGAAGGGCATAGATTTTTTTGTTAGGGTATTCTCCCTTAGGTAGCGCATCCTCATTATAAAACGCCAGGAACTCGCTTTTTGCCCTTCAAGAGCTTAGGTGTTATAAACGTCGAGGGTCATGATATGGACCTGTGTGTATAAACTTCAAGCGCGACAGGAGTAGAAAGCCCTTGGCCTACCATCCGGCTGCTGGCCTTACATCCGCATGTGTTAATCACATAGTAGTCGATCATCTAGCCAGTGTAGGGGTTACATGTGGTCAGCATGTCGGGTCCCCCAGCCATTATAGCTGGTCTTCTCAACCTGGAGTCGCTACTTATTGTAGCTACCCAAATGCATCACGATGCTGGGTGGGCACCGGTCCCATACTGGCCGAAATTCCATGAGACAATTTCTTCCTCCATGGGAACTCGAACCAGCGCAAGCCCGTAGCTCTTCGCCAAGACATCTTGCCTTAACCACTCGGCTACGGCGTGGGACTGTGTGCATAGGTCTTGGCAAAAATACGTGATATTTTCTCAGAATATACAGAGTGTAACAGGACCTCACCTCAAAATGATAGGGATGATAGGCCATGCAGAGAGAATCATTTTTTTGTAAAGGAACATAAAGTCGCAAACAGGTCGTTTATGAGTTATGCGCAGATGAAGGTGTTCGCCCGTAAGTGACGCAATTGAATACAAACAATTATACACGTATCATGTTATTTAAAAAAATACATGTTTTTACAATAAGTGTTCAAACAGTCAACCCTGTGCCTCATTGCATGTTTGATATTGTCGCAGCAACGATCGGCCAGCACGGCCGAGCATGGCAGGATTCTTTTGACGTCGTCAAAACACTTATTGTTTGAACACTTATTGTAAAAACATGTATTTTTCAATAAAATGATACGTGTACAATTGTTTGTATTCAATGCCGATCCGTACGTGTGAATACCTTCATCTGCGCATAACTCATAAACGACGTGTTTGTGATTAAATGTTCCTTCGCAAAAAAAAATGATCCTCTCTGATTATGGCCTATCATCCCTATCATTTTGTCGATGAGGTCCTGTTACACCCTGTATATATTATTATATACAACTTTCCTCATTAGAGGATTGCCTCAAGGACAAAGTGATACAGACAATTAACTTTTGGAATTGATGAAATACATTTTGTAAATACATTAAAAAAATTCAAATTGTACGCCTAATTGAAGTATATATATATATTATAAATATATTTTTGACATTTGGCAATGAAGGCAAATATGATATGAAAAGAAAAAAGAATGCTTGAGTCGGGATTTGAACTCGAGTCTCTAAAGTCTGTACCTTTAGCGCTCTAACCAACTGAGCTACCCAAGAATTCCAAGACAATTCCAACATACAATTTTCTTATACATGTAGTATTCTCAATTCACGCAAGAGGTAGCGGAAAGATCTTCCAACTGCCATCTAGCGGCTAACATAACAGTTAAGCAAATTATTAAAGAGAATATTTACTTTATAGCAGTAACGCTTGTATATGTAGATATTATAAATATATTTTTGACATTTGGCAATGAAGGCAAATATGATATGAAAAGAAAAAAGAATACTTGAGTCGGGATTTGAACTCGAGTCTCTAAAGTCTGTACCTTTAGCGCTCTAACCAACTGAGCTACCCAAGAATTCCAAGACAAACATACAATTTTCTTATACATGTAGTATTCTCAATTCACGCAAGAGGTATCGGAAAGATCTTCCAACTGCCATCTAGCGGCTAACATAACAGTTAAGCAAATTATTAAAGAGAATATTTACTTTATAGCAGTAACGCTTGTATATATAGATATTATAAATATATTTTTGACATTTGGCAATGAAGGCAAATATGAAATGAAAAGAAAAAAGAATGCTTGAGTCGGGATTTGAACTCGAGTCTCTAAAGTCTGTACCTTTAGCGCTCTAACCAACTGAGCTACCCAAGAATTCCAAGACAAACATACAATATATTTATAATATCTATATATACAAGCGTTACTGCTATAAAGTAAATATTCCCTTTAATAATTTGCTTAACTGTTATGTTAGCCGCTAGATGGCAGTTGGAAGATCTTTCCGCTACCTCTTGCGTGAATTGAGAATACTACATGTATAAGAAAATTGTATGTTTGTCTTGGAATTCTTGGGTAGCTCAGTTGGTTAGAGCGCTAAAGGTGCAGACTTTAGAGACTCGAGTTCAAATCCCGACTCAAGCATTCTTTTTTCTTTTCATATCATATATATATATATATATATATATATATATATATATATAGGCCCTATATATACATGCCTAATCTTTTATTTTAACCAAATGATAAGGAATGAATCCAATGCTATAATTTAAAATTTTAACCGATTTGACAAGACTATGTAGGCCTATCGGTGGTCTCTAACCCTACTGTTCTAAGTCATTTATACAATTCTTGTTAAGTGGTGAATATCTCATGTTCCACTGCCATGGGAATGGTGAGAATAAAGCAGGAAACACCTATTTATAATGTCATTAGTAATTGAAGTATAAAGTGTAACAAAAAAAACTTTACAACTGTACAAGCTTAGAGAAATTTATTGAAACATTTTACAAAAATCATTAAAGTGTAATTTTAAAGCAAAACATATCAAATTTTGATTCGTGTAGTGCGGCAGTACCATATTCGGGCACCAAGGGCGCTAGAGTAGTTGCAATTAAAATGGCGAATTTCACAGATGCGAAACGATCTCACTGTAAGTCTAGCTTCTGGTTTCACGAAACATAATCTGCGACCGCAGTTCGACGTAACTTTCATACTCAGTAACATAAAGATACTACAACTAGGCCTACAATTTACTCCTGGCAGAAGAATTTTGTTGAAACTGGTTGTTCTGTGCGACATGACAAATCTTCAGGTCACCGATGCTACTGAAGGAGCCAAGCAAAGCTTCTCCCACAATCCAAAAGTCAACGAGACGAGCCTCTAGCGCACTTGATGATTTGGCGAGTATTACGAGAACGTTTGGTTATAAAGCTGTACAAGTTAATCATAAGTAATGCCACGAGTGGCATTTGTTAGGACTATTTAACGAATAAAATTATGCTGTTTACTCACAAATCATTGTTTAACTATAGTTATTTTAAAATATTTATATATTTAATGTAAACGGCGATGTTTGAAAACAAATCAGAAATGTGAGGTTATGTTCATTCACTGCAACTAGATCATATTATTTATTGCCAAATAAGATCGCAATATTGTAAGAGTGCACCCAAGTGGAGAAATAATGAAACACATCAAACTATATATCATAATCAACATTACGGGTTATTCATTTATTTTTAGTACCGTAAACAACTCAGTAAAATCAAAGAAACTGTTCATTATTTGCTATATTCAATGTATTTGTTGGAGAAAAATAATGTTCTGTTCTGTTCAGAACATTAAAAAGGAGGAGCTTTCTTTATCACAAAAGCAGGAGCTGATAAAGAGAAATCAATAAAGAGCGAGGTGAAACACGGCTGTCATTGGTTGTAAAACAACATTCATTGAAACGTGATTGGTCATTGACTAGCATTTGTGGCATGAGTTAAATAGTCATAGTACAACACTTTTCTGATGGAGATGAAGTCATTGATCAAGAATTCTGTGCGGAAATGTTAGAACTAATTGAAAACAATGATATATATCTGGGCACGTCATCTTCAGTGACAAATTAACTTTTCATATCAGATATGCAGCGTGTCCATAACATGTGTATCAGATTCATATTTAATGTCCGAAAATACGAACACATTTCTCCATTTTTCCACAAATTGTCATGGCTACATCTTTGAGAGAAGAAAATTGCACTGTCTAATTCTCTTATTTAAGATCTTACATACCTCGACTCCCAATTATTTATCATATCGTTTCCAGTATCTATCCTCTAACCATAACTTAAACACAAGATCACAACATAGTCTCTTGCTTAATATACCGCAACATAGGACATCACATCACTCCATGTCACATACTTCTCGCAACTGGAATTCCCTACCACAAGAAATATCTTTTAAAAGAAATCTAAATTTATATTTGCTCTAACCTCGACTTCATCATTACCCAGTGTAAGGTACACATATTAATTGGTGTTTCTCGTATAATTTATTATTATTATTATTATTATTATTATTATTATTATTATTATTATTATTATTATTATTATTATCGTATCATTATTGTTATCATCGTATAAAATGTTTGTGCATGAAATTTACATTGCAACATTTAATGTACTTTTAACTCTTTATAGTTAGCATGTCCACCGCTGTGGTCTCGAGGTAGCGCGCTGCCTTGTCACGCAGCGGGCCCGGGTTCGATCCCCGGTCGGGGTAGTTTTTCTGGGTGAGGTTTTTATCGGGGTTTTTTATCACCTGTAAGACAAATGTCAGGAAAACTTTAAGGTCCAAACGGTCCCCGAAATCATATGGCCATCATCATCTTCATCCTTATCATCATCATCATCATCAACCTTCACCGGTGTGGAAAGCAACGGGAAGCTACCACACCTACAATTCCCTAGTAAAGCTGCAAGCATAGCATGAAAATGCTATGATTGCAATGAAGGACCTGCCTGCTGGCAGAATTACTATGGAATGGAATAGTTAGTATAGTGTATATCTATATTTGGCATTTGTATTTGTGCTGGTTGAGTGGAAGAGGAGGCCTTATGGCTAGAATAAATAAAACATTATTATTGTAATTATTATTATTATACTTACATACTTACTTACTCACTGGCACTATCGAACCCGTAGGTTCATGGCCGCGCGGACATAAGCTCTCCATACATCCCTATCCTGAGCTAATGCTTTCCAATCATTCCTTGTATAATCTACTTCCCTCAAATCATTTTTTTTATTATTATTATTATTATTATTATTATTATTATTATTATTATTATTATTATTGAAGAATTTAAATATCTTGGTTCTATAATAGATAAATCTGGTACTTGTGAAAAATTTATTACTAACAGAGTAAATTGTGCAAGGAAGGCGATTAGATCCCTGAATGGTCTTTTATGGAATAGAAATTTGACCAGAAAAAAAAAAAAAAAAAAGAGAGATTATACAGACAATAATAGAAAGTATTCTTACATATGGATCAGAAAGCTGGACAATAAATGAAAGGATGCAGAAAAGAATCTTGGCGACAGAAATGGATGGATTACGGAGAAGTATGAGAATATCCAGGCTACAACATATTCGAAATACATATATCAGACAAGGAATGGATGCACGAGAAAATGTTATCGATAGGATAACAAAGAGAGCTCTACAGTGTTATGGACATGTACAACGGATGTCGTAAGACCAGTGGCCTAAACAGGGTTGGATTGGATGGTACCAGGCAGAAGGAAGAGGAGGAGAAGTAGAAGAGCATGGCATGAGGGAATATATGATTCCATGATGAAGAGGGGTATGGAAGATGGACAATGGGAAGATAGGAATCTCTGGAAAGCAGGAATCAAAGGCAAACTGCTGTAAAGTGGAAAGCCTGTATTAAGTATTAAGTAAGTATTATTATTATTATTATTATTATTATTATTATTATTATTATTATTATTATTATTATTATTATTATTGATGTTGTATTATACCGAGAAAAAATTAATTCGTTAAGACTTAAAAAAAAGTGTTTCTGTGGAATTTTGGTAATAACAGTACCCACTCTCAAAACTTCGGTGCTTATGCCATTATCTAAATATGTAGGCCTACAATGTGAAATCTTATGAATATTTTAAGCTTCATTTTTAATTCTGCTGAGCTTATTATGTGTTATAGTCCAGCAATATCTGCAATATTAATGATGGTGGGGTCAAGGCTTTTGTTCTGTAATCCCAGAGTCAGAATAAATTTGGGCGAGGAAAGGTATGTGTGTATTAATTACTGGCCTTTGTTGTGCGAGTCTGGAGCGTAGATCGATGTGCGACCTCCCACACAACTACGGTAATTGGTTATTTAAAATCATATCCACCATCATATACAGCGAACCACATTTCAAAGAATAACAATGTGTTTTGTTTCTCAAAAATTATTGCTATGCTGAGTATGAAGGAGAAGAATAGGGCCCAGCCTAAGAAAAAAATGAAATAAAATACACCTTCAAGACACAGTTAGTCCAAAAACATTCAAGAGTAAAAGTGTATAAAACATTGGCTCTTCCAACTCTTTTGTATAGTAGGGAAGTATGGACATTGAAATAGAAGGATATACAAAGATATATATATGCTGAAATGAGATACCTTCGGAGGACTGCAGGATACACTCTACTACACTCTAATTCAACCCAGGAAGTTACTATCCGCACGAGCTCAGTGACAAGTGGTAACTGTTTTTTTTTTCTTTAAGAGGGGTACAACTATGTACTTGCTGTGTTGCAATCTTCAGTTTTATATAAGGATTTATCTCAAGAAAATACTGTTAAAATGGCAACCCAGTTCCCTATTCCAAACACACAGTAACTTCCTGGGTTGAATCTGAGTGTAGATCATGAAAAAAAAAATGAAGACATCTTAGAAGAATTACACATGGAACCTTTAGAAAGCAACATATCTGATTATAAGTTAGGATATATGCAACATGTTCATCGAATCGAAGATCACAGGATACCCAAACACATGATAAGCTGCCAACCTGCAGGAAGAAGAAGACAAGGGCGTCAACTCAAAAGACTTTGGGATGGTGTTTTTCTTCAGGCTTAAACAGGTCAACAAATGACCTAAATTCGTGAATGTACTATGATGATGATAAAGAAAATACACATTCACAGCCATGACAGCGGTGACAGCGGTAGTAACGATGATCATTGGACCACTCCTTCAATCCCTATCTAACTCACTGGCACTATCGAATCCATAGGTTCATGGCCGCATGGACATAAGCTCTCCTTGCATCCATATTCGTGCTAGATATCCTGCACTTGTCTACGATAGACTGAACCATACATTCATGGAGGTCCGCCATTGTGAACTTATTCATGATTCAGAGTTCTGCTCCTTACCTAAAGATGACTAACTAACTCACTGGCACTACCGTAAGTTCATGGCCGTGCGGACATAAGCACCCCATACATCCCTATCCTGAGCCAATGTTTTCAATCATCCCCTGTATAATCTACTTCCCTCAAATCATAGTTAATGTTATTCTCCCACCTCATTCTTGGTCTACCAACTGGGCGTTTTCCCTCTGGTTTTCCTACAAGAAGCTTCCATGCACGTCTTTCATTCCCCATTCGTGCCACATGTCCTGCCCATCGCAGTCTACGAGACTTAACCCTTCTTACTATATCTGGCTTCCTATAAAGACCATATAATTCAATGTTCTTTTCCATTCACCTGTCTGTTCATCTCTCTTTGGTCCAAAAATTTTCCTAAGAACTTTATTCTGAAATACACGTAATCTCCTTCTCTTCCTTAAAGTAAGAGTCCATGTTTCGCATCCATATAACATAACTGGTAGAATAATAGTTTTATATATTTTCAGTTTCACGTTTTTTTGAAAGCAGTTGGGGGTTTCTGTAATGCATAATACCTATAGGTGACTACCCAGAGCCAATGTCGTGTAAGTCCCAAAGGCAGAAAAACCTACAAAAGAAGTTGCATAAAAGTAAAGAAAAAAATTGATTGGGCATAAATAACCTCTTTAAAATATATATATATATATATATATATATATATAATTATTATAATTTAAAAACAGTGCACTAATTCTTCCACTGTCACCTGATCGCGATAAAAGATCAGCTACTATTACGCCATTCAACTATTGATGCAAGGAGATGAAGATGTTATATACTGTATAATACTGTGCGAAAAGAGTATGTTTTGCTTAAAGCTCCTGACCCAAAAGAACAACATATTTAACCGCATTACGGACAAGAGGAGACTCAAGGTCTAGACAAGTGAACCGTATCTCCTCCGAGTTTCCAACTCAATTCCATGAATTCTTCCCATACCAACGCGAATGTATGAACTGCGTATCCCTGCGTTGCCATAGGTAATGACCGGACTACATTACAGTAGATCGTAGGACTCAAAAACACAAAATGACGAAAAATAATAGGCCTATTACGGCAGATCTGGTGCTAATTGTTTTTATTATTTTTTGCAATTAGATGCGATAAACATAGATAAGCATGGAATATCCCAGTGATCTCAACAAAAAAAAAAAAAGAAGGTTGTTCAAAAATTAGAAGTAAGTTTTCTTCTCAGTTGGTATTTGTGACATTCCTGCATTTCCTCTGTAGTCTTCATAATTATGTAAATTGCACTCTCTATTCATGTTTTTCAATTATTACAATTAAATTTATCTTATGTTTAGAACATTGACTATTTGGAGTCGTTTGGGTGGTTTGGGGGGGTTTTTCTTTGTATTTATACTGGTTCATTTTTTCCCCCCCCCCCACCCCCCCCACTACCCCCTAAAAAATAATCTCACAATCAAATCATCCTCCAGGGATTAAGCCTGTTGGCTCGTTCCGGTTTTCATGGAAGCTAGAATACTGTTAAAACTTGTTCAGTACATCACCATCTTCTGTGTGGGCGACCAACATTTCTCCTTCCTTGCGGTTTATAATTTAGCAATCATTTTGGAAATATTCCTTTCTGTGCATTCTATTCTATCATATGTTCCTTTCCATTCCATCGTCCTCCTACCTTTAATTATTCGGTCTGTAAGTTTGAAAATAAACTTAGGTTCTTTTCTTGTATCTTCATTTCTTTCTTATCGTGAAATTGCCTAATTCTATTCGCACACCACATGGAGGATGTTGAAAACGGTATTTGTATCGTTTTTTCATTTGTATAATAATTATTCTTTTTTTAATAGATTTATTATTGCAAGATTATTTTGTATAATTCAAATTAAACCTACAGTGTTATGCTTTTAATTTATAAAAGAAGACAAAATTAACTGTATTCTTAATTACTAATACTTTAAAAAAACTCCTATGGCGGCGACAGGCCTAGAAAGCCCCCCCCCCCCCCCCTTTTGGGGGGCTACCAGCCGGCCTCACATCCACATGTGTTAATCACAGAGGTAGATGATCATCACTCAGTGTTGGGATAGGTCGGTGGATCTGCTAGTCAGTCCTCCCTTCCAAGTACCAAGTCCCGATGACTCCCGTCGGACCATAAGTGAGGTCAACAGGAGAGGAGCGCACGGTTTACTTACCAAAGCTCATCGCGCCCCGTGCCCACAACGGGCACAGCGGCCGTCGTGGCGAGGCGGTGGGAGATTGTGGAGTTCCGCCCTGCTCCCTTCTCTTGGTTTAATCCGAGGACCTTTGTGGGGGCACCATGGGAGATGAGCTCCCGGATGCCTACATTGCTCAGTGGGCTGCCTCACAGCAGCTACACGACTAGGCCTAGTCTTGCGAACGGGCTGGATGGGACAATACCGGGCGTAATGCTGGGAATTACCACCAGGTCAATCTCGGTAAAGGAGGAAGCGCGGTCTTTGGAGGAGGGCTTAGCGCCGACTCTGGAACCGAGTGACCCAAAGGACAATCTGTGAGGTCGTCAGGAGTTGAGCGACCTGACGTACTAAAAGCTCAGGCTGGACCCACTTCAGCAACAAACACGTCCCCAGCTGGTGCACTGGGGGAAAGATCGGTGGATCTGCTAGACAGTCCTCCCGGTTAAGTCTAAGGGACTCGTGAACCATTAGTGGGGTAGGCAAGAGTTGAGCGCCTTGTCGTACTAGTTGCTCATCTGTTGGAGCTTGCGAGCTCCGTGCTGGCCCACACACAGCTGCAGAAGGCGTCCCTGGGGGCACACCAGGGCTCGGCTCGGACCAGTCCAGCGGGAGCTACTGTACTGGTTCCTGGCTTGGCCTACGGGCCCGTCGACAAACTGTGGGGTCGCCAGGAGATGAGCACCTGGATGTACTAAAAGTCTCACACTGTTGGGCTTGTAGCCCTAGCCGGTCTCACAACGGCTGCAGGACACGTCCCTGGAGGCAGAACAGGGAATAGTCGGTGGATCTGCGACAGCAGTCCTCCCGGCTAGGCTCATGGAGCCCGTGGACCAACTGTGGGGTCATCAGGATTGAGTGACCTGATGTACTATGTAGCTCATCAATTGCCCGAGAAATGCAAAACTCCAACACTCTCTCCCTGGAGTGTTGGTTTTATAGACCGAGACCTTGAACGTGGACGCGAGATTAGATTAGGGAGGACTAGAACTAGGACTTGGGAGTATGGTCATGACGACCGAGGTATCCCAAGGGGTGGTGGCAGGGCCTAGATGTAGGGATGACATGTGGTCAGCATGTTTACTGAATCTGAAGCCGCTACTAATTTTAATTACCCAAATGCCTCATGATGCTGGGTGAGCACCGGTCCCATACTGGCCGAAATTCCATGAGAAAATTTCTTCCCCCATGGGGACTCGAACCAGCGCAAGCCCCGTAACCCTGAGCCAAGGCTTCTTGCCTTAACCTCTCGGCTACGGTGCGGGACAATTATACTTACTTACCATAATTGACATAACTCAAAACAGGACCTCTAATTATAAAAATCTGCATATTTTACCCTCCCCAATTTTCGGTGGCCAAATTAAATTAAAAAGTGCGCAAATTACGCGAGCAAATACGGTATATTCAAATAATCTAACGTCGTTGCACTCCAACAACATTCTCCAGTTTCCAATAACACTTCAGTATTCACTTACGTTCATCGAATGATAATCTCACCGCCATTGTTGTTTGTAAAGACGTGGAGATCGATGAACATGTTGCTATGCTTTTCCAGTGCCTTGTGGATCATACACAACAAAAATTGTATTTCTGTCTCATTTCGTTGCTGAGAAATAACGTTTCAAAGAGTGTATATATCAATTAGGGACACTCTGTATATTTAAAAGTCTGTGGTTCACCCAGCTCAGATCTTTGTGGAGGGGTTCGCGAGTCGAAAAAGATTGGTAACCGCTGGTCTAGAGTGATATTACATTATAAATCCTAACCCTGAGTCCATGAATCTGGAAATATGCGGACTGTATATTTATTGCGAACACATTGTTGGAAATAATTAGTGTATGCAGTAGAGTGTCTATATATAGGGCAACCGTAATTCCATCAGTTGAAGAACAACGTGCTGTGTAAATCCCTTTAATATTCTACGTACAATACGTTTAAATAAATAAATTGCAGGTTAGGTTTAAAATAGACTGACGTGAGTGAACTACAGCGTACTCTACATCTGATTCATTCATTCGCTAATGGGGAATGTCTGGCATGTTGGTGCAAAACGTGCCTAAGTCACAATTCCACTGTCATTTTTAAAATTATTGAACATGGGGGAAATTACAGACATTCTTCTCAGTTCTGCCGGGCAATTTCCAAGAACTTATATAGGATACACACACAAAGTTTATTTTCGATTATTTCATAGCTAAATAATTATTAATAAGAAACTAACTTATACACCTCACTGATAGAGTTACTTGTGAAAATAATATTAAAATTAACAAATATTTTCATGTGTTTAAATATTGTATAACCGTAAATTTAGTTTTCTATATATCATTATTTTTCTTTTTTTTATATATATATATAGGCCCCCTACATTAGACAGGATCGATCTACCAACAATTTAATTTATCTTGCTAGAATACATTTTATTATTAGTTTTAGCCTTAATCTTAACTATCATTAACTGGTTGTATTATAGATCATAATATGATAGATATTATCTTATTGATCAAATATTCATTTAGTATTTAATATTAGAGTTAATTATGATTGTTATATTCTGATGTAATATATGTTTGCCTTGGTGAGTGGAAGAGAAGGCCACATGGCCTTAACACCACCAGGTCAAATAAATAAATAAATAGCTCTTTGTAAATGAATAGTTAAATGCAAGGAAGAAATGTATAAATTAAAAAAAAAAATACATAAAGCATAGAATTGAATTGAGTAGCAAAATAATATCATCGTTAGATTCTATATGGTGGGATAAGGATATTTGGAAAGACACGAAAAAGTATATTGGTAAAACATTGGAGGAATCTGTTGCAAAATATGGAAGTGAGGTATGGACAATAAGTTAAGTAATACAAGAATGGACTAATAGCTCTAGAAATGGATTATTTACGCAGAAATGCCACAAGGTCAAAATTAGAATATGTCACAAATAAGGAAATCAGGAACATAATGGAAGCAGAAGAAAACATAATTTAAAGAATTGAGGAGAAGGAATTAAAATGGTTAGGACATATTTTGAGAATGGAAGATGAGCGATGGCCAAAAAAATATCATTGGCAACCGATCAGAAAGAAGAAAAAAGGAAGACCTAAGTTAGCATGCAAGCATTACTGCCTTGTCACGCAGCGGGCCCTGGTTCGATCCCCGGTCGGGGCAGTTTTTCTGGGTGAGGTTTTTCTTCACCTGTAAGACAAATGTCAGGAAAACTTTAGGCCCAAACGGTCCCCGAAATCATATGGCCATCATCATCCTTTCATTATCATCATCTCTGGCATTATAATCTCTAGCTGTTATTAAATAGTCATTTGGATTAACTTTATTCATTTGTTTCTGGAAATTTTCATAAAATTCTGTACATTCTTCTAATTTACCTTCACCTGGATTATAAACGTCTCTAATTGTTACATAATTTCTCGCCGTTTTAACCTTATTTTTATTATTCTTTCATTGAAATACTCATAATTGTGAATTCTATTCTTCATTTTTCTTCTTCTTATTATTATTATTACAATTCCAGCTGCTGCTCTTTTCTCTCGTGATATCCCATCATAAATCATTATATATTTATCTAATTCGACTGATCCTTTTAATGTCTTTGTTCATCTACACTGCAAATTGTCCAGGCCTCACTGCCGTAACATAATATTGGTCTGGCCAGTTGTTTTATAAATTCTAGTTCGTGTGTGTTGCTTGAAAAATATTATTTATAATTCCTGTTACTCTGTTAAATTTTATAATCTTTTGTCTAAAATATTTTTCCTCTTCATGAAGTAGTTAAATGTGTTGGTTTGTTCTAATATTTTATCATTAATAATAATTTTACTGCGAACTGGATCTTTTCCTAGAAAATCCATGACTTTAGATTTTTCTGTTGAGATTTTCATGTTATAGTTTATTGCAATTTGGTGAAAAGAGTGGACTTAACGTTGTAGGTCATCTTCTGAATTCGCTATAAACACAATGTCATCTGCAAATGTTGATAAAAAAAAAGGAGTAGTAAAATGGATCCCTATGGAATCAACATTTTTGGAACTATATAAGATGTATAACATTCGCTCATGTATGTATGGAGATCTTACGTCTGGGAGGCCATGAACATCCGGGTTTGTTACTAACTTACCAATGAGTTAGTTATACAAGAAGTGTATTGTAATCATAGCACAGAGTCATCTCGTTTACTAACCTAGTTAACGAATACAAAGGTACAGTATATTCAGCCAATGGCACGAAAAATAAATAAATTGTGCTTAGTCAATGCTTCAACCGACTTTACTCTCAGGAAAGCCCGGGAGTATTCATTAAAAAAAAGCCCTCGTATTTTCATGAATCACTAGCTAATACCCGGCGTGCGCTGTTACGCGTAAATAAATGAAAATAAATGTACTTTTAATCGGCCGCGGTGGACTAGTGGTTATGCTCCTTGCCTCTGGTCCAGAGGGTCGCGGGTTCAAACCCGGCCGGGCTCGATGGACTTTTTTGGACGGAAAAATCCAAGGAGCACGTCCTCCGGGAGGGACTTTAAGCCGTGGGTCCCGAGTCTGAAGATTTTCAGGCTCGTAAAAAATCCTTAAGCCTGAATGAAAAGGCCTCTAAGCAAAATTTACCGAGTTTCCCGTCCTAGTGCTAGTTTCCTAGATGTCAGTATGAGGCGGAACGCTGACCACGGACCACTCAAGTGTCATCTATACGAAAACAGTGTAACTAAATTAGTATGGTTCAAATTCTTCCCCGTAGGGGAGAGCGCCTAAATCTATGTAAAGGGAAAACATGGGCTTACTACTATGTGCTTTTATGTTTAGTTTAATAAGTAAATGGAAAAATAATTATAAACATATGTTTTAGATACCCCGTGCTGATTACCCGGCGTTGCCCGGGAATCTACTTATCCCGATCTTCTTGACATAAATGAGCTGAAATACGAAAATTAATGTTTTATGTTTAGTTAAATAAGTGCAAAAATTTATATCGTAATTATTTTTTTGATACCCCGTGCTGTTTACCCGGCGTTGTCCGGGAAACTACTCATACCGATCTTCTTGGCATAAATGAGCTGAAAGACAAAAATTAATGTACTTCTTATGATTAGTTGAATAAGTAAAATGAAAAATAATTATAAATGTATATCGTAATTATTTTAAGATTCCCCGTGCTGATTACCCGGTGTTGCCCGGAAATCTACTTATCTCGATCTTCTTGGCATAAATGAGCTAAAAGACAAAATTCGTTATTATGAGTTATCCGTAAAACAATACGCGTCATATGCTGCTATGCTTGCACAGGAATCTACGTACTTGTCACGATCTTCTTGGCACCAATGAAAGACAAAAATGGTTATTGTGAGTTATCCGTATAAGAGATAAACATACGCTGTCGCGGACTTTTTTGTAGAGCGTTTTGAGATCAATTCTGTGTACATTAATTTTGTGTATTTGTTATGGTTAGGCAGCGTAAGCCATTTAAGCGTCCAAATATCTATTTTTTTCACGTTTTCCACTACAAAGGACTATTTTTAAGGGTGTAGGAGTTGAGTATCACAACTCTCTTATAGCCTATGTTCATTCCGGGAATCTCCTGAACATTTTACAAAAAGCCCCATCACAATCGGATCAATGGTATGGCCGTGCATATAGTACGAACAAACAAACATGTTTGTATATTAGACTATAAGAACTGATTACAAATGAATCCCAATTGAATGATAAGATTGAATGATAAGATTGAATTGCTTCCTGTCTGAGGTAGCCCAAGATAAAATTGCAGCAATATTTACATTTTCATTACAATTTTCTCGTTCTCTCGACCGTACCTCCGTCATTATGTCCCACCCACACCCTCCAATCTGCTTTAGCTGTATTTTTAAGTGTCCAGTGTACCGTATAGATGTATTATTTTTTTGCGCGATAGTGCGTTTTGTCTGTGCTTACCAGCAATGGCGACCATTATTGAAAGTTCAACTTCCTACATTTCGGGGTTGCCAACCTAAATAACTATACTGTAATATTACATTTACACCCACGTGTGGGAAGTAAAACCACTGTCCTCTATGTATACTACGTACAATGTATATATAGAAATATCCAAAAGGTAGTGTTAATATACATTATACGAAACAAATCACTACATTTTAAATGAACTGAACTTTATTTTAAACAATATAAAACAATAAATACATACTTGCGGCCATGTTATAAACAATTGTCCTCAAGGCCTCCTGTTGTTTGAACTAATAAACATTGCCCACACTATTAACGTTAGTCAATTGTTAATAATGAATGCAAATATTTCCAACAAATGTTATTTTAATATTATTTATTATGTTGAAACCATCTTTAGTACAGAAGAACACAAGATTGCGGCTTTATAAGGTTCTTGCAAGACCAGTATTAAGATATGGTAGTGAAGTATGGACAATATGAAGAAGAGATGAAAGCCGAATAACAGCAAATGAGATGCGATTTATGTGCCGAACAGCAGGCTACACAAAGTGGGACCATAAAAGAAATGAGGAAACCATATACAAAACTACCAGAACAACTGGAAAGCCCATCTTCAACGAATGCCGTCTCATAGAATTCCAAAAGTCATATTTCGCTACTGCTCCAAGGCAAAAGATCGCTGGGACGTCCAAAAAAGCACTGGATGGAAAATTCCTCTTTGAGACCGTAACAGGCCACACGGCCTAATACTTGCATGGTGAAAACATCATCGCGCAAAAAATAATGTACAACGCACGTTTGTGAAGTTCTTTACAGAATCCGTCCCGATTGACCAATCCTCAAAAACCTCGCGTATCGCTCGGTTTTAAAACATTTTTCTCGCTTCCTGTGAAACAAAGCAATTCCCAACCCTCGCATAGTATAATATAATATTAGGCTTTATTCTTTGTTTTTATAAGATGTAATTAAAAAGTGGAAAAAGCTTAAAACGTATTGAAAATGGGATAAAAAAAGACCGAACCATTCTGTCTCATAAGAATTGAAAATAGAAGCCCCCCAGCTGCTTATCGAGGTACTTTTTATTACGAACTAGTGAATACCCGGCGTGCACTGCTACGCCTAAATAAATGACATATGTATTTTTATTTTTCGTTGAATAAGTTCAAAGAAAATTACGGTTTAATAAAATTGTATAGTATACATTGCAACGAACCAAACGACGGCGTTGGTTAGTATTCAAATTTTAATTTCGGATTTCAGTTCTAGTGACCAAATTTCACCTGAGTTTGTGGGACAATATGCTATCTCGCGTTTATTTTATATTAGGTCCTATACTGATGTTTCGTTTGTGAAACATAGAAAAAATTGCGTATCTTTGTGGTCAAACCCTTAACTTTATAGAAGAAATTGTGATCTAGGAACGATGTTTGTTATTACTTTAATAATAAGTAATGCCTCGAGTGATTTCCAAATTATCGATAAATTTGAAAATAAAGAGTGGCATTTGTTAGGACTATTTAACGAATAAAATTAAGCTGTTTACTCACAAATCATTATTTAATTATTGTTATTTTAAAATATTTATATATTTAATGTAAACGGCGATGTTTGAAAAGAAATGAGAAACGATTGGTACGCTTCATTTGCTTATTTTGTTTATCACTGCAACCAGATAATATTATTTATTGCCAAAGGATCGCAATATTGTAAAAATTCACCCTAGTGGAGAAATTTATAACCAACATTATTGGTATTAATTAATTTCTGATGTCCTATGATGTAAATATGTCAATTATATTTTTCTGCAACGATCATTTCCTGACTATTTAACTCATGCCCCAAATGGGAGTCAATGACCAATCACGTTTCAATGATTTCTGTTTTACAACCAATCAGAGTCGTGTTTCACCAAATATTTATCAGTGTTATAATTACCATATTAAAGAAAGCTCCTCCTTACAATATTGCGTTCCTTTGGCAATAAATAGTATGATCTGGTTGCAGTGATAAACAAAAGAAGCAGTAGAAGCGTACCTATCGTTTCTCATTTGTAAACATCGCCGTTTACATTAAATATATAAATATTTTAAAATAACTATAGTTAAATAATGATTTGTGAGTAAACAGCTTAATTTTATTCGTTAAATAGTCCTAACAAATGCCACTCTTGATTTCCAAATTATCTAGATAAATTCACTCCTCACTTCGTGAGTCGTGAATTTATCGATAATTTGGAAATCACTCGTGGCATTACTTATGAAAAATAATTCGTTTAATAAAGTGCAAACAGTGGTTTCTTCTTTTTTTTTTGGTGGTATAATCAATTGCTACAAATGTTTTTTTATATTATCTCCCGCATGCTCTATCTGCTGACATTCATGCACTATATATACAATCTGATAGCCGAATTTCTTAGAGAGCCAGTACTACAAAATAATGCTATGACCTATTCAGAATGTTAAAAAGGGGAGTCCTTCTTTAATACGACAAACTTCGGTTGATAAATCCGAGGCGAAACACGACTGTGATTGGTTGTAAATCAAAGATCATTGAAATGTGATTGGTCATTGGCTCCCTTTTGGGGCATGAGTTAAGTAGTCTATTACAATTTTAAGAGACTTTGAGTAAGTTTTTGGATTGTTAATTAATTAATTAATTTGTTCATATTACATTATTATTGATAGGTAACGCTAGAAATGAAGCTTAATCTAAATGAATGTAAATAATTAATTGTATTGCAACCAAAATCCTAGAATAGCGGAAGGTGAAACAGGGTTCACATTATTGGAGATTCAATAATAATAGATGATCATCAATTTAGATTTAGAAGAAATAGGTCTATAATAGATCATATTTTAGTATAAGACAGATTTTAAGAAAGAAATGGGAATATACTGGGACTGTACATCGAATATCTGTAGACTTCAAATGGCATGCGATTCAATAAAAGGGAGAAGTTATATAGTATCATGCTTGTGAAATGCTTCAATATTGGCAAACTGGGTGATAATACATAATTACTGTTTATATTATTACTAAACCTCGGATTTTTAGGCCCTCAAAAACAAACTTTTAGGTATATAAACATTAAGAAATATCAAAATGGAAACTAAAGAACATTGTAGACACCTAAAAAAAATCAATTCTACCAACTAAAATTAAAATTGTATGCACCTAAAATCTGTCTGTATCTATATACACAATAGTTACCAACACACAATTAATGTCTGAGTATGAAGAATTAAGATGTGACTCCATATGTTCATTATAATAAAATTATAATTTTATAAGTAAAAAAAATAAAAGTAGGGAAAATTTGTGCTAAAAAAGTCATTTTATGACCGCCACCGATGATATAATTGTATATAATAGTTTTTTTTTCATGCGATACCTAAATAATATTTACTTATTTATTATGTATTTTATTGGTTAAGGCATTACGCTTCAAGCCTGAAGATCGAGGGTTCGAATCCCGGTAGGGTCAGGATTTTTAAACTGACCCAAACCTAATGGCAGCACAATAGCTCTGGGGTCTATTTAGCCACTAAAGGAAATGACAGACACTTATTCTAAGGATAAAGGCGGACCTCACGCAGGGATAACAAGCCGGCTGACATCAAGTATCGATTCTCTTAAAAAAAAGTGGGAGGTTTAACCTCGTACTACCCCAAGGGCCTCCTAAGCCTGTTGTGGGATCACTTTACCTTTAATGTCGAATTTGAAATGATTACGTAATTAAAGTGAGTGTGAAAAATTAACTATTATTACAGCTCTCAAACTCCCTACACACGCAATTTTCGGCAACGTAGGAACTAAAATATAGCGTGCGGTGACTCATTTTAACGTAAGCAGTATTAAGATTAGTCTGTATATGGGGTGAGTCAAGAGGAAAGGTACATGCTTTAAGGGGTGATAGTACTGGCGATTCTCTTTGATCTTCGTCAGATTGTGACTAGACCGGCTGTGCACGGATTTCATCGCCTGATCTGTGCAGTAAAAGTATACCATACACCAAGTGAAGACTGTGTTTGTGGGTTGTGCAGTGATTCATGTGACAGATATCATGCTGTGACGTGCTCAAAAAGAGCAACCTCGCTCACAGAGTTTAGAAAAAACTAAATATGCACATTGTGCGCACTTCCTATATTATTATAGAGTACTGGTGATTCTGAACAAAAAACTTCGGAAAAACTGCACTATCTCAAAACTGCAAAGAATTGCGAATACACGGTAGCAGTTAGAAGTAGCAGCGATAACGTTATCATTGAATGATAACCCACAAACATCACAGTGAGTTACCAAACGTTTATTAAAAATGGGTGTACACTTACTTACCACTCCCTAACGCTGATCCAACCAGCGATAACTCAAAACAGCGATAGAAAAAATCATAGACTAAGTAATATACTCTGTGGAGAAAATAGCAGTTAGCGTCATAATATTGCGATTTGCGTATTTAAATAAATACTTTACAATTGTCTAATAATGTTATAAAAATTGTTTTAAAAGTTTTAAAATATTAGAAAATGATGGTAAGTACAGAACAAAAGCTATAGTTTACAACAATATAACAGAAAAATTATGCGCTAGTAGAAGTGCAGTTGAGCCAAAACTTCTAATATACATATGGCATATTCTTAACCGTTTCAGGGTAATTTAATGAAAACATCGAGGGAATCAGAAAAGCGCAGGTGACAGTGAATCAAGATACTGTTATCTTAAGTTTAGTTTAATGCTACGGTTTATTATACAGCGTGTCGCGCCCGACGTGACGCGAATTCGCGTTGCGCTCGGCGTGATGCTGGTTCCACATGGAGCGCATACGCTACAGCGCATATGTTTATGGAATTGTCGCCAGATGGCACCACATATATGGAAAATCAAAATGACCAACGTTCATAATAAATTTCCAAATGTGTTTACAAAAACTAATGTATACAAACCTGTCCCTGCATAACCTAATAAAATAAATTACTTACATACTATTTAGTAAACTGTAAACTAATCTGATGTACACTAAACTGACCCATCGGAATCTAATAAAATGAAGTGATTGAATATTTATTTCTTAAAATATGGTTTGGAATTAAATGCAAATGTTGGTAATTCACACATATGTCCTGCCATCTGGTGGATTTAATTTTATGAGTGTTCACGTATGCCAACTTCAATTCTAATAAAGAACTTTGAAAATAAATTGAGAGGAAAAGTCATAATTTGGTGTACATTGATAAACATATTAAAATTCTTCATAAACAAAGTTTCAAGTGTCGTTGCAAAACGATTAAAATAGTTCGAAATATTAGTAAAGACAGAAAAAGTACCTAGAGCAACAGCATCATATGAATGTTGTATGGAAAATCATAGAATAAATTATTCTTTAGTTCTTAAATAAACATATGGTTGATGAATATACCAAATTTTAGAATACTTCAGATTTTCGCCTGAGCAGTTTTATCAGGTTTTGAATTTAATAGAAGACGAAATTTATGCACATCCATAATATCCCCGAGATACAATATTTACAGCTTTTATTTATCTCTTGACCTCTCTTGACTAAGTTCAAGCCACAATAACTTTTTTCTGTACATCTCTGTACTCCTTCATGCTCATATTGTAAAAAACATGTATAGATCTCGATGATTTGCAACAAAACTGTCTAACTTTCGTCGTTAAAATTGGAAAGTTATAAAACAAGTACTGTATTTGCGACATTTTGTTAACAAATCTTAGTTTGTTTTTAGCAATTACACCAATGAGTATGGGTAATATCTTCTATATTCTTTGTTTGCGCTGGCAAATTGCGTCCTGGATTCAAGAGATTCCAAAACACGACGCGACATGTCAGCGCAAATTTTTTTGCGCCAGCAATTTGCGTTGTAGATAAACCACTTCCATTTAAATACATGGGGAGCAATTTTTGCGCTGGCGCGTTGCGTCGTAGATAAACCACAGCATAAATGTGTACGTTTCCTCACAAAAGATGTTCAAAGATTCCACCGCCAACTTCAATGCATTTTGCTGCTCTTGTAGGTGAAAAAAGCATATATGTTGCATTTCGGAAGTAAAATGGACTTTGGAAACAGCTGGGCACGGGTAAAATTTGTAGTAATTGTTCGCGAATTTTACGTGGCACTCATAAATCAATGCCCTTCGGAAAACCTGTAATATGGACAGAACAAAAAGTTAATTCTACAGATTGTTATTTCTGTTTAACGAATTTATCGGAATATAGTTCTAAATCATAACATTCTATATTTATCACGATGTTCCTTCAGCCTTAAAAAAAAAAAACTATGAGTCATGGTTTAATATCAATTCCTAAGGCTCTTAAAGAATTGACATGAACAGAAGTAAACATTTTAAAGATCAGAAACCTGGACCCTTCAGATTAAAACACTGATCCTAGTTTTCAGATCCAGAACAAAACATAATTTTTTAAAATCCAAACGGAAATATTAGGTTCTTGTCTTAAAGACTGGAATTTATTACAAGATGGCTTTAAGGTGACACATCGGAAATGTTCACCGCTGTGGTCTCGAGGTAGCTTGATGCCTTGTCACGCAGTGGGCCCGGGTTCGATTCCCGGTGTTGACAGGCTCCTGGGTGAGGTTTTTTTCCTCATCTGTAAGATAAACGTCAGGAAGCTTAGGGCCCAACGGTCCCCGAAAATCATCCGGCCATTATTATCATCCTTATCATTATCATCATCCTTCATCGGTGTGGAAAGCAACGGGAAGCTACCACACCTATAATTCCCTAGTAAAGCTGCAAAGCATAGCATGAAAATCTATGATTGCAGTGAAAGACCTGCTCTCGGACAGAATGACTATGGATGGATATCGGAAATGTCAGCAATCACTGACACTGTTTTTTTTTGTTAGTAATGAGTTAACTTACTGCAATGGAGTACAAGGCCTTCTGCAAGAACTTGGAAACAGTCACATACCTAACGGGTGAAGACTATTTTTAGATTCATCTAAGATAATTTTAAAAGCTGTATTATTACATAATAGGAATATCTAACCTTCAGTACCCCCTTGCCTATTCTTTCGGTATGTAGGAAACATAATGGATACAATATTGAAAGTAATAAATGTTGCAAAATATGGTTGGCAGATATGTGGAAATCTGAAAATGACTGATATACTTTAAGTCATTCAGTCTGGGTTTACAAAATTTTGTTGCTTTCTTTGTGAAAGGGACACCGTAATAAAGGATAAACATTGCAACAATGAGAACACTATTAAAATAAGTAATCCCACTACAGGCCTTAGGGGACTCTTGAGGTAGTGAGGCTCCCATCTTTCTAGATAATTTGCACGAAATGTCAGCTGAGTTAACTGTCCTCCGTGACGGAGCATTTACCCCCGAAACGTTTAGTACTCATTTTCGTTAGAGGTTGTTTCGAACTCCAAGATAATGGTGCTGCCAGAGGGTTTAGGTCAATTTAAAAATCGTCACCCCCGTCGGGATTTAAACAGGCGTTCTTCCGCCTTGTAGCGTATTGACTTAAACCAATTGTACTACGACTTGCCCCTATTACATTATTAAATTATTTAACAACATACCTTGAGGAATGAAGTGACAACTTCCCGCAATTCTTGTTTAAACTACTTTTCCCGCCACTTGGAATACTCTATTTTCAAAATAACCAGACATACTTTTGTCGGAACGCAATGAATAACTTTGTAATTATTTCAATCTATAACACAGATCATATAGTTAAATATTAAAGTAATAAGCTCTATGTGGGAAGTTTACAAAACACCGTTCTGAACTCTTCAAAAAAATCACAGAGGAAGATCCAAAAACTTTCGCGCTACCTAGGTGGTATATTTTGCAACGTGTGCTTTACAATGTGGCCAGTAGAGTACACTACTTCTTTAACAATGACACCAACTACAGTAAAACATTTGAGATTGCACAATACTATGTAAAATAATCACTTTATTTAAAAAAAACATGAAAAATAAATATTTTTATATTCAACTTCAGTATATTTAACAAATACATTTGATTTAAGATAAATAGTTTGATATATTAAATAAATTGTCTAAATTTAAAATAATATTGGCAGTACTGTTTTATGTGTGAAAACATCGATAAGGTCGACGAACAAAAACATAACATTTCAACCATTATAGTTATAGATAATTTGTATTATTAATTCTGTAATATAATATGGGAGTTCCTGAAAACATAAATCCTAGGTTATATAAAAAATGCGACAAAAGACCTATTACTCCAGAAGAAGAAGACGAAAATGTGGTAGATGAATTTGATGCACGAGAAATTTTTGGTATCCTTTTATTTGCTCCATTATTTTTATTTCATTTGTTAAAACTATTATAAATTTACAGAATACTAATGCTTAAGCAAAGGAATAATGTGCTCGTTGTGTTAATAGTAAGAAGACAATATTATTAATAAAGGTTATTGTTGGAATGTGTGTGTCTAATGTCAATGCATTACTTTTCAGGTTTCTAGTTTTCTCTTCAGATAATTATTGTGTTAATGTTGTGTTTTCAATTTGTGCACTATTTTAGCAAATCGTGTAATATAACATCTGGGCTCAACTTTAGAGTAGGGTGCTATATGCTTTTCCGTCCAATATTTTTGACACTGATGTTCTGAATACTTTTTCCATGCTTAATAACATTTCATAGTATTTTAAACATTTTGCAATGATCCTTAAAATATATTTTTACAATTTTTAAATATTTATCTATGTATGCAAATTGTATTTATCCCTCAATGATTTTTTGTAAGTTCTACATAATCGTAGTACGCATGTGTGAATGCTTAATGTAACTCCTGCCAGATGGCTGGATATATCTGTGAAATCCGCATGACCAACATTTGCAATTCATTCCAAAACATTTTAAGATATTTACTAAATTTTGTTACATTCTGATGAGATAAGATAATGTACACCAGATTAATTTATAGTTCATTAAATATTTTTGGCTGTTGTACACTTTAGGTCGCAAAAAATTTTCAATTTAATATCTTCTTCCACTGATGCACTAAACACTTTTTAACACTTTCAAAACATTTTGCAACACTTTTAAACACATTTTAAACTTCTTCCAATGTTGCAACGATCTTTTTTTTATATTTATATATTTACGTAAAACATGGTCGTGCTACATTGCTTACTGCTATTTTCCCTCCTCTTCCTATGTTGTTCCAGCGTTGCCACCATCAACAACCCAAAATACTCCAGATGTTTCCAACCATTTCCACGTTCCCTGGATTTCACCTACGTTAGAGTAATTGATTTGTGTTACAGTAATTGATTTAGGTTTGGTTAGCTTTTAGGTTCCTTGCTTTTTAAATGTGATTTGATAGTAAAATAAATTACCTCTTCATATCTGTTATTCTATGAAAAATTCAAAATATCGGACGGTTACAACATAAAATCATATTTCCACTAGTTCATTTCGTGTTAATTATACATGTTTAGACAAGTTCTGGGAATTTTGTGTCAATGTTGGTCATACTGATTTCTCATACATATACCGCCAACTGCTGGAGGTTGCATTTATCTACCTGGGATAATTGGAGCACTAGCGCATGCGCACTGCGATTCTATAGAACTTAGAAAAATTTTCGTGCGACCCGAAGTGTAGCATATCCATATTTTTTTTTATTATTTAGGAATATTCCACAATACAGTGTTTTTCCTTCAACCCAAAGTGATTTGTCGCCGGAGTATGCATGTAATTTATTTTGTTAGTTTAGGAAGAGAGAGCTTCGTATACATCAATTTCTTATTTATATAAACATGTTTAAATTTATTGCGAAGGTTGATCATACCAATTTCACAGATGTCCTGCCATCTGGTGGAAGTTAAATTAAACATTTCCACATGTGTGCTTAGAAAAATTGATTAAGTGAACAGAAAATTTTTTTAAGTTTTTCCAAAATCTGTATTTGTGGGTTGGTGTTTTCTTAATGTAGGTGCATTATATGGGGCATACCATAGCGTAGTTGGTTAAGGCAATATGCTACAAGCCAGAAGATCAAGTCCCGATGGGTTAGTATTTAGGTATTCTATGTCAGGAGTGCACCTCCATAAATTGAAATAGAAAACTGAAAAACTCACAAATTATAGTTACAGTAAGTGAACAATTAATTACCTGAGGAAAGTATGTATTACCAAAAAATTGTGAGAAATCATTAAAACTGAGTGAGAAGTTCACGTAATTTTAACACTTTGAGTCCTGCAGTGGTACTAATACCACGGCATTTAAATGACACTGAAACCGGAGAAAATTAAATTAAATTAAATCCCTCGGCATGCCTGTGCTAGCAGATTCACCTGCCGGCACAGGCATGCCCCTCAGGGATTTAATTTTCTACGGCTTCAGTGTCATTTAAATGCCGTAGTACTAGTACCACCGCCGGACTCAAAGTATTAACCTAAAATTGCCATATTTACAGTGAAAAATATGCATTAGTCATTGTTCAAACGGAATAACCAACTTAGGATATAGTTTTCAGTATGCGGGACAAAAACTTTTTTAAGTCCGAAGCATGCGCCAACAACTGATGAAAGTGGATATAATTTAGAATCTCACAATGCTCTTTGTCAATACTGAAGTCTTAAAAATTAAAAACTAATCAAAATACACATACTGACTCTAACTAGATTTTGCCCTACGTAGGAGTTTGATCACATTGAGTATAGAAAATAAAAACTTAAAAACCATACTTTATTTATTGGAATAGAAGTCATTATAGGAACTTTGGAAGTATTGTTGGCTGCATTGATTAACATTATGACAACTCCATCGTAAATAGCAGTTATGGAGAAACTGCAATTAAACTTATGTGAAATATTTTCAAAGTCCTATAGAACAACAGTGTGCATGCGCCAGTGTTTATAGAGCCAGCAAAAACCCACCATTGAACCACATATTTATCATCATCCTTTATATTGTACTAAAGTTAAAAAATCTTATGCTAGATGGCAGCATGTCAGTATGAAATCTTTGCAATAAATTCCCAAATCTATGTTAAAAAAATATATTAATACGGGTAATATTAAAATGACCAAACGTTTATTAAATATGGGTTTACACTTACTTATCACTCCCTAATGCCGATCCAACCAGCGATAGAAAAATCATAGACTTAGTAATATACTCTGTGGAGAAAATAGCAGTTAGCATCACAATATTGTCTAACAGTGTCATAATATTGTGATTTTCATATTTAAATAAATACTTGAAAATTGTCTGATAATTTTATAAAAATTGTTTGAAAAAGTTTAAAATATTAAAAAAATGTTAGTAAATACAGAAGAAGAGCTATAGTTTACAACAATAAAAAAATCAAGCGTAAGCAAAAGTGCAGTTAAGCCGCAGTTATTATATATTATTAAGAATTTAAAAAGACCTTTTTAATAATTGCTATAAATGTTTAAAATAATACTTAAAACTTGTATCGCATACTGGATATGTGAACTGCTACATTATATACAATAAAGTAAACTAATCTGATGTTTATTTTTAAATGTGCTACCGTGAACTGCGCTTAGAAACTAGCACAATAGAATAATCTTCACTCACAACCCCCTTCCCTGATGCATTTAACGGTACCAACCAACATTCTTAGAATACAATACAATTTTGGAAATTTCCGTTGTGTGAGTCACTGAAAGTTTGTTGTTACAGATTGAAACCACAGATATGTTGTGGCAGTGGGTATATCACTAGTTAGTAGTGTGGTCATCGGTGTTTACTAGTGTGGTTATCACCGATTATTTGTCATCGCTGATTATAAGTGTGGATATCGGTGGTTACTAGTGTAGTTGTCACTGGTTATGATGGCCATTTTGAATAACTGTTGTAACCAGAGTGGTCATGATAGGAAATAGTCCCACTTTTTTTTTTTTTCATATTTATGAGTAAAATAAAATTATAATTACGACTCGCACCTAAATACATTTAATATAACATTTTATGAATATTTGTTGCATTTAAGTAGTGTTAAAGTGGGGGTCTTGCCTTCCTTTGGCCAGCAACCAATTGAAGGGACTATTATTATGCTTTCAAGTCTTATACGAGAATTTCCCAGAAGGATCAAAACGCTGGAGGGAAAATTTTCTATAGGATCGTAACAGGCCTTGGCCTAATACTTGGAAGGAAGAAGAAGAAGAAGATAAATTTCTGATCAACTTCCACGGCACCGAATAACGTAATTGGATTATCCGTGTTTTTATTTTTGCATATCTCAGTCCCAATTAACATGGATAATCGGGAGTTTGCTGTAGTCTAACTTCCCAATGTTTATACAATATCAGAATGCATGTTTAAAAACTTGGCATGATTTTAAGTTTATAGTTAAATATGGGAAATAACATTATGAGGTTCTTATTCAATGAATGAATGAGTCACTTCTTATCTTACCTCATAGTTTGTTTTCTTAAACGTGGGAACTGCCAGTTTTCAAGAGGACATCCCTCTCATTTTCAACCGATATTATGACTACCGGATTTTCGTTGGAATGAAAAATCTGGTAGTCATATCAGTTGAAAATGAAAAGGATGTCCTCTTGAAAACCGGCAGTTCCCGTGTTTAAGAAAACATAAACTATGAGGTAAGATAAGTGATTCATTCATTCAGTGTCACATTCATATTCTCTTATTTCCTGTAAAGTGGACAGTTAGGAGGTGGTGACAGACAAATTCTATGCAAATGGCAATTCACTGTTGGATATCTTATAGGGCTATACTTCAACTTGCATATTTATCCTTAATGTTATACATTTAGATATGATTCGAGATATAAACGATCCAGAACATCCACTGACTTTGGAAGAGCTTAATGTTGTTGAACAAAGCTTAATAGAGGTAAGTAATCTCCCATTCTCCAGATTGTATAATGCAGAATTGATTATTTCACCACAGATATACTCTGCTGGATAAGAAAAGAAATGAAGATGTAAGGAAGGAACTAAATATTTTCAAACTTACAGACCGAATAATTAAATATAGAAACGACTGGAAAGAACATATTGATAGAATGCCAGAAGAAAGATTTCCAAAATTATTGCATGGAGGGAGGAATGTTGGACACCCACACAGAAGATGGTCTGAACAATTTTAACAATTCTAGCTTTCATGAAACTGAACGAGCCAACAGCTTAATCCCTGGATGATGATGATTTTTTAAAACTTCAGCTCTTGGTAATTTTGGAAAAATTAAATTATATTGTTGTCACTTATGTATCTTAAGAGGAAAATTTCACCCAAGCTGGAAATTTGAACACATTTATGTAATGGTATATGATGGTTATCAACCAATTAAGCTATTTAGTCCACCGCTGTGCTCTCGAGGTAACATGCTGCCTTGTCACGCAGTAGGCCTGGGTTCAATCCTCAGTTGGGACAAACTTCCTGGGTGAGGGTTTCTTTCCTGGGGTTTTTCTCACCTGTAAGACAAATGTCAGGTAGCTTTGAGGCCCAAAAAGGTCCCCGAATATCATCTGGCCATCATTATCATCCACAGCATGGGAAGCTACCACACCTATAATTCCCTAGTAAAGCTGCAAAGCATAGCATGAAAATGCTATGATTGCAGTGAAAGGCCTGTCCTAGGACAGATTACTATATAAAAAAGGCAATATAAATCAGCTTTGAGCCTTTCTCCTGGGTCTTGAAGCTTGGGAGCACTTCTGAGTGGAGTATTATCGAGTCAGATGATGTAGTAGTTAGTACAACTTCTCTCCATTTAAGTCTACCTTTTGAACCTTGAAGCCTGTCCTTGATAAATGTGAGTTTTTTGAGCCTAGTAGAGCCCCATAGCCCAAGAAGTACTTTAACAATCATATAGTTTGACTCACTCCCACATTCACCTTTATAAAAAAGAATGTTGATGTAACTTATGTGAATATTATTTAAGACGAGTGGACTCAACAAACAAAAATTAACAATAGTTTATCGATATTACTACAATTCTATTTTGAAATTTATTTTAATTAATAAATCATCTCATTTTTTGACGTTATATGTTAAATTAACACTTTCCAGAATTGAATAGTTTTATTTTAGAAAGAAAAATTATTACATAAATTAATGAGTAATTTTTTCTTATATATATCTTACCTCATATTTTGTTTCCTTAAACACAGGAAGTAGTTTTTAAGAAAACTACCTCTCTCATTTTCAACCTACATCATGACTACCGGATTTTCGTTGGAATCTCCATCAATAATGTTGCCATCTGGTATTCATTTGATGAACTTTGAGATGAGGTCACGTTCATCAAGAATCTCAAAATTTATGGATCTAAATTTGTTTTTCAGAATATATATCTTCTCCCAAATTGTCAATTCTAAAAGTTTTTTCAAATATTTTAAAAAATGGGCCCCTTCTTCAATTTTATGATTCTCTAATAAACTATGTGCTGCAATAGCTGATTTTTTCAATTTCACCATTTTTAAAGTGTTCCTTTGTGCGAGTGTCCAGATTCCTGTTTGTTTTTCCTATGTATACTTTATTGCAGTCTTTACAATTAATTTGATAAATTCCAGATTTTTTGCTATCTGGGGTGTTCAATTTCTTATTGGTTATTGATAGATTACCAAGGCTAAATTTATTTATCGGTGACAATGTAATATTGAATTTCTTGAAATTTGTTATGTATTTCAGGATAAGTAATTTTGATATTTAACTATGAAGAAAAACTATAAGAATAAAATGAATCGTGAATTCTTCTTACCTCATACTTATATGTTTTTTTTAAACACAGCACTGCAGTATCAGCGACCATCCTCAACTGACGATGGTCGCTGATACTGCAGTGCTGTGTTTAAAAAAAACATATAAGTATATGAGGTAAGAAGAATTCACAATTCATTTAATTCTTATTAATAAAACCTCATAATGTTAAAAATTCCCTAATTTATTATATAAAAGAAAAATTATCTTCAAACTGAGTTTGACTCCCGGTTGAAATCTAATTTGTCTTTCTAAAATAAAACTCACCTCATAATTGTAGATTTCTTGAAAACTTCATATCATCTTAGATAGAACTGAAAATAATATGAAGATGCATCGAAATTATGAAGCGAGTTGTTAAATCTAACTCAATTTGTTAATTAACAATATGATTGTATAGTCCTGCGCTGTAGCAGAGTGGTTATGGCAAGGAACTTTGCACTGGTTCGAGTTCCCATGGGGGAAGAAATTTTCTCATCAAATTTTGGCCAGTATCGGACCAGTGCCCATCCAGCATCGTGAGGAATTTGGGTAGCTATAATAAGTAGCAACTCCAGGTTGAGAAGACCAGTTATAACGGCCAGGGGACCTGACATGCTGACCACATGTCACCCCTATACTGGCTAGATGATCATCTACCTCTGCAATTAGCACAGGTGAATGTGAGGCCAGCAGCCGGCTTGTAGGCCAAATGCCTTCTAGGTCTGCACTTGGAGTTTTTTATATGATTGTATAAGTGCAATAGATTGGGCTCATATAACAGTACTGCAGACTGCTGAAATAAAAATAATTGATATTGATTTAGTGTTGTGCAATCTTTCACTTGAATTCTTTATTTCAGGTTGATAATGTAAACAATATCGTCGACATTAAATATACTCCCACAATACCACATTGCAGTATGGCCACAATAATTGGTCTGTCGATAAGGGTGAAGTTGATAAGATCACTACCTCCAAGGTTTAAGGTGAATCTGGAAATCACTCCAGGAACTCATAATCAAGAATTTGGTGTGAATAAACAACTTGCTGACAAAGAAAGGGTCGCAGCTGCAATGGAAAATACTTACCTTATGGATGTTATCAATCAGTGTATTGCTCCAGACTAATAAATATTGTAATGTACTTTATGAACTGTATATATTATGAACATCAATGTACTCACATATTAATAAACACATTTATTTTTATGGAGTTTAGATCCTTATAAACATATCTTGACAAACTATTTAAAAGCCTGTTATATATTAATGTACATTTTTCAAAGTTAAAATTGGGAAACACATTATGAGGTTCTTAATTAATAAATTAATGAGTAATTTTAACATCTTACCTCATATTTCATGTTTTTCAAACACGGTAACTATAGTTTTCAAATGATCTTGTCATTCATTTTCAACCGCCATTATGACTACCGGATATGGTGGTTGAAAATGAATGACAAGATCATTTGAAAACTATAGTTACCGTGTTTGAAAAACATGAAATATGAGGTAAGATGTTAAAATGACTCATTAATTTATTAATGTACATTTCCTGTTTCTGCATGTACAATGTATACAGTTTTTAGACTGAGTTTGATTGGATGTATGCTATGGATCTTATTTGAAGGGTGTAGGGGGAGGGGAGGCAGGAATGTCCACATTTGTGAGAAAAGCTGAATTAATACTTTATTTTGACAAGAATTTGATTTTCATGCCATTTTCCTTACTGATATACAGAGTGCAGCATAAGTCAGTTAATCGGGATCTTATTTGAAGGGTGTAGGGGGAGGGGAGGCAGGAATGTCCACATTTGTGAGAAAAGCTGAATTAATACTTTATTTTCTAATGACGAGAATTTGATTTTCATGCCATTTTCCTTACTGATATACAGGGTGCAGCATAAGTCAATTAATCGAAAAATGCAAATCTAATATATAAAAATTGTTTGTTTGTATTCTATGCACGGCCATACCGTTGATCCAATTTTTATGGGTTTTTTTTTAAATGTTCAGGAGATTCCCGGGATGAACATAGGCTATAAGAGAGATGTAATACTGAACACCTTCACCTCTAAAAATCACTCTTTGTAGTGAAAAACGTGAAATAAAAATCTCTATTTTGACGCTTAAATGGCTTACGCTGCCTAAACCATAACAAATACACCAAATTATTGTACATGGAATTGAATATCTCAAAAACCTCTACAAAAAAAAAAGACGTGACAGCATATGTTTATATTTTATTGATAACTCACAATAACCATTTTTGTCTTTCATTGATGCCAAGAAGATCGGGATTAGCTGATTCCCAGGGTAAGCATAGCAGCTCAAGGCTGGTGGTAAAAACACACTAACATTTATTAATTAAATAAAAATAAAATGTAGTTTTATTTTTATTTAATTAATATAGATTTTCATCAAGTAAACACCAACTCAATTGATCATTAACATTTATTTTGGAATAGCAGCGCATGCTGGGTATTAGCTAGTATTTTATACAAATGTCCATCACAGAATAATGCCGTAACCATGTGAAGTGGTTAACTGACTCGTGCCACACCTGTATTCTTTGAATGTTTGTTGAAAGCACTGCACTGCATTCATAATGATATCTTGTTTGCATAGTACACAGGTGTTCCAATTCAATTAGGTTTATTCTGATGACAATTTTATTATTAATTTAACACTTCTCATTGAAGGATAAATGAGAAAAATTTTCGCCTAGACCGGGACTCGAACCCGGGACCCTTGGCTTTCCGGGCCAAGTGCTCTACCAACTGAGCTACCGAGGCAAGTTACGATCCAGACGCAAATTTTTCTCTCATGTACGTTGTAATTCCCTCGTGCCAAATACTTGAAACCATAGCTATGGTTACATTTTTCTCTTCAAATATAGGTTTATTCTCTTCGCATGATAATCCAATCATTGTCAGTCAGTATTATAAACGTAACGGCAACTTCATAGTTTTGAAGTAATCATGTATCTATGTTTATGTATACCCATAGGAAGAAAAAAAAAGACTGATCTCTTGAATGCACATTTCTTCTAAGTCCTACTCGGCACAGCGCTGGGTTCAAACTAGGAAACTAGTCATAATTGTGCAGTCCCTGAGCTACAGTGTTATGTGACATGAACTGAAGACACTCCAATGTGTCCTGTTAGGTCAGCGGTAAAGCATGCAGTCACTGTTTCTGTTAATGAAGGTCGCAGGTTCGCATCCTCAATTATGCAGTTTTGTTTGTGATATTTGTATTAAAATGTCTTATGAATTAAATACACTTTATTTTGACATTTGAATTAAATCAATGTTAATGTTGTTATTGTAATAATTATATTTACCACATTCAGGGTTTGTTCTAGGTAATTTCAATGTATTGCATCATTCAATAGACTGTGATGCACAGATGTCTGCGCAAAAGCAACAGCCTCCAACAAGTTTGTTTATAATGAATCATATTGAGTTTTACCATGGCTCAGCGCACACACAAGGTCATAGGCACAAAGCAATCTCAGTGACCCACAGATTGAGGGCGGTAATAGATGCTGAGGGTTCATACACCCAATACTGATTTTGTTTTGTTAAAGTTTTCATTTTAGAAGATATTTTTTTCTTCATTTATTTATTAGAAGAAGGTTTTAATTTATGTTTTTGTGTGTGCATTAAAGCCATAAAACTCGAATATAAAATTAAATATGAAACTATATTACAGGCAAAATGCTATTCTAACATTCAGTTAAAAAGAGAAAAAAAAGTAGAATGGGAATCAAACCCATAATGTTACGAACGCAGATGTCTGTTAAAGCTCTCGGCCACAGAATGTGGCAAGAAGTAATAGACTCGTGAGTAAACGTACCATTATTAGTAATAACCGGAAGGCGCTCAAACGTGCACACGAGTCTATTACCAACATAGAAACCCAAACGAATGGTATCTACCCTTCTAAGCTATAATGAATAACATATACACTTGGAGTGGGGATGGGAGGAGTCATCGCCCTTATAAGGCAAGGACGCGTGTGGAAACACTCTCACGCTCCTACGTTCTGCAATACTTAAGTTCTTAAGCAACCGTCCCGCGAAGGTGATATTAAAACACGTGGGCGCAAATAACTCATCAACTCCACTCCGAGACAGTGAAATATCAAACATTGTAGATAAAATTGTGTATACAAATTTATCTAATAAACTAAAATAATAAGTGTATAATTTAAAACATCCCTGAGTGATCATATTCTACCCTGAGCGAACCGGCACAAGAAATACACTGAGCCAAGTTCTCTCTTTCATGTTGCTCGAGTGTGCACTACGTTAACTAGCAAACAACCCAGTACAATTACTGAAAACGTGTTGATGTGAACACGGCTTCTGCGAGCGCTCATGAAGTTCCCCGACCGGTTGATAGAATCTGCGGATGACACTTTTTGTTTTGTCTAAGGGTGTACTTCTTGTCTTTATATTTTTTGTTTCTTTTTCATGTGCTTGGCTGAATTTGATTTTGCTTATTACTGTATGCAGAGATCATAATATTTTTTTATGAAGTTCTGACATTTGACAATGGATGAAATTTTTTGTGTACTGTTAAATGTAATTGTATATATTCCTGTTCTGGAGTCTACTAGGATCTCTACTCTGTTGAAAAAATGGATTCTCGTAATAATATTTTAAAGTGGTATTTCTATGGCTTCGACTTCCCCTTCCAAGACTCTCTCCACATGCCTACTGGTACGTAGTATGCATGTTCTTTATAGTACTGTTTCAGCATTTCCTTCATATTCTGATTTGAAGCCATCTGTGTATATTCTCCATCATTCTATCTCTGGATAACATTCGTTAATTATTACAAGAGCAGTTTGGTTCAGCACAATGTTTGTGTTGTTTTCTTTTCGGATAATCCTTGGCAGTTCTAGCTTGAAGAAACAACGTTGATATCATGTAGGAGATTAACCCTCTGCATGCCACTGGTAAAATCTCTTGTGTCAGAGATTTAAATCACATCTGCCGATACAATCGGCTTTGCAAGTAGTATAAGTACATTGTCTGGCAGGTAATGGACAGAAACATCAGAGCCGATCTAATCGGCTCACGGCACCTAAAGGGTTAATTGAGAGGGGCATCTGTTTAGCTTTATTGATTATATTTCTTTATGATTTCATCAGTGAACTGCTGGAAATTTCTTTTTCATGGGGGTATGTTGATATTTTCTTGGAGTCTATCATCTTGCTCTCTGAGATCATTTTGCTGTATTGTGGCAGATTTTTAAAATTATAATTTGATTGGTTTCTTTACTGTGTATTATTACATGACTTTGAATGGTGTTGATTTCATTGCTCCTGTTACTATTGTAAGGATTTTGTTTTGAGCTACCTCCACCTTGTTTAGAGATGTGTTGGAGGCTGTTACGGTTGCTTACCTGCCATACTGACTTGATGTATGGGCAGAATGTTTTATTGAGTATCCTCTACTCAAAGACTTTACAAGAATAAAAGAAGTATTCTGCCAATATAGACTTATTATTGTTTATTTTTGATTATTTCACTCACCTCATACTTCATAACTTCTAGCATACCCAGGGTTTCGTCACATCCTTTGTGACATTCTCAATGCTGTGTCACGTTCACAACTGACGTCCGGCTGCCTTCTATCCTGCAGACTGACCTCCACGCCATCTGATGGCTGACCGACGAACTTCCAAATCAGTCCTCTCTCCTTATAACTGGGTATTTCAAAATTCATAGTTGTATTTTCATTCTTGCATATGTAAATTTTTTCCCAAATTGTGAGTTCCTTCGGTTTTTCCAATTGTTTAAGTAATTTTGTTTTGGTTTCTATTCTATGTTTTTCTGACCAGAAACCAAAACAAAATTACTTAAACAATTGGAAAAACCAAAGGAACTCACAATTTGGGAAAAAAATTTACATATGCAAGAATGAAAATACAACTATGAATTTTGAAATATCCGGTTATAAGGAGAGAGGACTGATTTGGAAGTTCGTCGGTCAGCCATCAGATGGCGCGGAGGTCAGTCTGCAGGCTAGAAGGCAGCCGGACGTCAGTTGTGAACGTGACACAGCATTGAGAATGTCACAAAGGATGTGACGAAACCCTGGGTGTGCTAGAAGTTATGAAGTATGAGGTGAGTGAAATAAAAAATAAACAATATTAAAAAACCCCAGTGTTATTTCCTATCTACACTTTTTATCGAATGTAAGTTCTTAAAATTATGAAATATTTGAATGCATTTCTTGTTTTCCCTAATTACATAAGCTCATTCAGTGTGATCAGTCCAGTCTTTGCTTAAGTTTCTTCGAGTAGTAGGAAGTCCCCTGGGTTGGTTACCAACCATCCGCAGAGCAAGACTAGTGGTAGGGCTGCTACCTTATAGCCTCTAGTCAGGCGTTCAAAATATGGAATTTCCTCCATATTCGATGGAACGGTTATACCGCCGTGAAAATTGAGATTGATGGAAAAATTATAGAACAAGTGTCAGATTTCTCTTACTTAGGAAGTGTATTTGCAGAGTATAAGAGTGACATTGATTCAAAATTACAAAAATATAATAAAATGAATGGGGTAATACGAAGACATTTTGGTAAACAGATGAGGACAGAGACAAAACTAAGATTACATAACGTCACATCAAAAGCTGCTCTAAAATACGGAAGTGAAATTTGGATTTAAATAAAAGAAACTCTCATAAACTTCAAGTAAGCCAAATGCGCTTCTTACGATCATTGTTAGGAGTTAATAGACTGGATCACCAAAGGAACACTACTATCAGAGGAAAACTTGGAGTAGCAAGTTTAAATGAAGATATCCAAAAATACCAACAAGAATGGAAAAATCATCTGAGAAGAATGGCAAGAAATAGACTTCCAAAATTGGCATTCCAATATACCCCAACTGGACATAGGGACCAAGGAAGACCAAAACATCGGTGGAAAGATCAAGACCATCTTCGCTAGGTTTACCGTACAGGCCACATGGCCTAAAACGAATTTGTTCATGATGATGATGATGACATAAGCTCATCTGATAGTGCCTTCAAACCTCATTAGACAAAGTAAATTAACGAGTCATTTTTACATCTTACCTCATATTTAATGTTTCTTTAAACACGGGAACTAGTTTTCAAGAGAAACATCTCTCTCATTTTCAACCGACATTATGACTACTGGCTTTTCGTTGGAATCTCCATCAATAACGTTGCCATCTGGTGTTGATTTAATGAACTTCGAGAGGAGGTCACGTTCATCAGGAATCTCAAAATTCATGGATCTAAATTTGTTCTTTTGAATATATATCTTCTCCCAAATTGTCAATTCTAAAGTTTTTCCAAATGTTTTAAAAGTTGGGCATCTTTTTCAATTTTATGATTCTCCAACAAATTATGTGCTACAATAGCTGATTTTTCAATTTCATCATTTTTAATATTTCTAAAATGTTCCTTTGTGCGAGTGTCCAAATTCCTTTTTGTTTTTCCTATGTATGCTTTATTACAGTCTGTACAATTAATTTGATAGATTCCAGATTTTTTGCTATCTGGGGTGTTCAATTTCTTATTAGTTATTAATAGATTACCAAGGCTAAATTTATTTATCGGTGCCAATGTAATATTGAATTTCTTGAAAATTTTTTGAAATTTGTTATGTATTTCAGGATGATAAGTAATTTCTTAAATTGTTTTCCTTTCTTTGAATAAATTGCAGGGTAGTGTATTCTTTTAATCTTTTTTGTTGTCTCAATATATCCCATATTTAACTATGAACTCATTATACTTGTATGATTTTACAAAAAAAAAAAGAATAATATTTGTTTTATTCTGATGGTCTCCATTATCTGTACAGTGGGCGACAACTTATTGTTATAACCATAACTCACATTGCTGTTCTAAGAAATCTAAAATATAACAAACAATTCTTTATATTTACTCAATACTCAAGGTATAAGATATGCAGCTTTGATACAATTTTTTATATGTATGTCAAACCTAGGGAAAAAAAAGTAATATTATTGAAAAAAAAACATCAATAGGAACCTCAAACTCGATGCTATTCTTTTTGCAGACGATTTAGCTCTTCTGGCACTTTCCGAAAATGATTTGCAACGATCAATTTATAATTTACAAAAAATAGGTGCCAAATTTAATATGGAAATATCAATTAACAAAACTAAAATTATGGCATTTCATGGGAAGGACCCCATACAAAGTAAAATCTGTCTCCAGAATAAAATTTTAGAGAGATCTAATCATTTAAATATCTTGGATATTATCTCTCTATCTGGGATGAAAAGGATATCCCTGAAAAAATTACTAGTTATAATAAAAGTTTAGGAATTATTAATCAAGTTATGAAACCATCCCTTGTACAAAAAACACCAGATTACGTTTATATAACACTTCGGCTAGACCAGTGTTGACCTATGGTAGTGAAGCATGGACACTAAAAAGACAACATGAAAGCAGAATAACAGCTTGTGAAATGAGATTTATGCACAGAACAGCGGGTTACACCAGATGGGATCGGAAAAGGAACACCGATATCTTAAAAGAATTGAAGACTACACCAATTTTGGAATATATTAAACAGTACCAACTAAACTGGAAACACCATCTTGAAAGAATGAGTTCAAATCGGATCCCCAAAGCTGTTTATAATTATATACCAAGAGGACGAAGATCACTGGGCCATCCTAGGAAACGCTGGAGGGAACATTTTCTATAGGATCGTAACAGGCCTTGGCCTAATACTTGGAAGGAAGAAGAGAGAAGAAAAAACTGTGTATTCATGGACAGGTTCCCAAGAATGGTAAAATTCAAATAGATTGAAATTTATTTCAAATAAAGAGCTATAGAAAAAAAATTAAATGTAACAGGCTAGGATACACATTAAGAAAAGCTAATGAAGTAATTTAAAAAAATATATTGTTATATACTGTATATATAACAGGCTTTTCTTCTGTCATGTTTCCTAAAGATCCTAGTAATCTCCTTGCTGTCTACTGTGGTTACAACAATACTAAACATTTCTATCTATCTCTTTTCTTTGCAATAATTCCTTCCTTTCCTACACTAACTGTTTTCCTTGGTTGTGTTGGATCATATTTATATGTTTTCTGAACTGGGCCTTTTCCAGCTCTCTCAAACTGTATTTCATCAAATCTCTGCCTTTCTTCCATTTCTTTAGTAATTTTCATGTTGGTCCATGCTGAAAACAGAAATATAACATTATAATTATTAATCATTACATATAGTTTATAATATCACATTTCCAGTTTTATAAACCTAAGATTACAGATTTTCAGAAAACATTATTTAAAGTTTTTCTGATGATTAATTAACATTTCTGCACATGTTGACAATCAGATAAAATTATAATATATCAAGTGATTGGTATGACTTTAACCCAGTCAACTCATATGACGTGACGTTCACGCGTGCTCTAGTGAGGCCCAGTCTTCAAATGACGTGACATTCACGTCAAGCAGACGAGCTCATATATTTTGTAATAACTTCCAAACTACCCCATAGATGTGTAATGTGTTAGCTTTTCTAGGTTCCTGAGAGAAAGCATGTTGGACGACCCACTTTTTTGTAAGAATTCATGAAATTAGAAGCTGTCTGTTTGTTACGAAAAAGTCTTTATTTTTAAATGTGCTACTGCAAACTGAGCTTAGAAACTCGCACAAATAGAGTAACCTCCACTCACAACCCCCTCCCCATGACATGTTTAACAGGATCCACCAACACACTGAGAATACAGTACAATGAATGACACGGCTATTGTCAACAAAGTGCATGAGGGAGGGGAAGGAGAAAATGACGGAAATGCAACGATGCTTGAAAATAAAATTAGCCACACAGAAGCATCAAAATGTATAGAAGTCTTATTAAAATATATGGGACAAAATTAATTTGATTACATTGATATTTTAAGCGTTAGGAAAATAAGTATAATCATAAAGAGTGTAAACGATAAATTGAAGCAGAGGTAATATCGGACTTCTTGGTGTAAAACAAGTGGTTTCAAACCAAGATTTGTCGATCCTAGACATAAATTTTGCTTAAATTAATTAAAAGTACAACAGTTTTCAAATTTCAGTACTGTAATAAATGCTGTATTGCATGTTTATCGTTAGAATAACTTAAGTTGGATTATCTGTGTTTTTCAATTTTCCGTGCACATCTCAATCCCAATTAACACAGATAATCGGGAGTTTGCTGTATATACATGTCAATAGTTACCACATAAAACATGTTGAGAAAATTGGGGCAGGGGAATATATTCAAGCCTTGACCAGCCTCATGACTACTGTTCATGAGGTCCTGGGTTCGATTCCTGGTCAAATCATAGGAATTTTTCCTTAAAGGGAATTATTTCTGTGATTGCCATGGTCTGGAATTTAGGTTAAAAACTCTCCTGGTACTTCATTACACTGGGCAACATGAGTTTTGTCTCATGAGTACCAATAGTTGTACTTAATGCAATTTTTATCATGATTTCAAATAAATATTTAGAATTTCTCCATCAGCCACAGTTTTTTTTATTTCAATTTCAATTAATGGATTTAAATAACTATTCTTTTAATAAACGTTTTTTCGTCCATTTGTCATTGTAAAATAAAACCAAATGAGCTAACTCAGAGATTTCAGCTATGGAAAAGATATATCAAGGCAAATGGAATCCTAATATGCTGGCCGATTATTGTTGGACCATCAAGAGGGATGCTCTACAGGCGAAATATAGCAGAAAATCATCATTTCTTACTTTCTAGGTGAGTCCAAATGTTCGAATATTGTGTAGTACGAATGTAGAAAATATTAAAGTGTTTGAAATTATAAATTCCTGTCTCTTGGAAACCTTGCATGATGGAGAAAAACCGATATCATATTTGAATTCAGAAAAAAAAAAAAAAACTATCAAAATCACATATTTTCTTTCTGAGACAAAAAAAAAAGGTTTCATTTTTGTTGCTCAGTGTTATTGTTTATCACCCATCATATCATTGGGGTAACATATGCGCCCGAACTTCAAAAGTGGGTTAGAAATAAGCCAATGCCAGGAGAGAACATCAGAAATGTTGAAATGACAATTGGGGCATTGAATAAAAAAAAGTAAAGTGATCCCACTACAGGCCTCAGGAGGCCCTTGGGTAGTAGGAGGTTAAGGCTCCCACTTTTTCTTGACAATCGGCACTTGATGTCAGCCGGGTTGTCAGCCCTGCGTGACGGCCGCCTTTACCCCAGAACAAGCGTCTGGTACTCATTTCCGTTAGAGGCTGAGTCGGCCACAGTGCCGCCAGAAGGTTTTGGTCAGTTTAAAAATCCTGACCCCACCGGGACTTGAACCCTCGACCTTCCGACTTGTAGAGCAGTGCCTTAACCACTACACTTCCACTTACTTGTGTTTTGCACTCTTTTAACTTTACTATCTAACCTCTCTTGGTTAACTTGTTTTTTCGACCCCAACGCTATTAGGGCATCCGAGGGCTAGGGAGTCCTTCCTTTTTTTCCATTTCGTCTTTCCTTTATTTTCTTTTCTTCTCCAGAAAAGCCTGACCAGAGGCTATAAGATGGCAGCCGCATCACTGGTCTTGCCTTCCTTTGGCCAGCAACCAATCGAAGGGACTATTATTATGCTTTCAAGTCTTATACGAGAATTTCCCATAAGGGAAAATTTTCTATAGGATCGTAACAGGCCTTGGCTTAATACTTGGAAAGGAAGAAGAAGAAGAAGAATAAAAAAAATATTATTTTTTTTAGGAATTAAACCCAATGGGTACAACTTGGACATGACACACACCCAGTCCCAAGGTTGAGTTTTTTTAAAATCCCTTACCCGGCCAGGAATCGAATCTGGGTTGACACAAAAAAAAAATATATTCAAACCTAAAAATCCATGTCTTTATTATTAAATGTGTTGGTTGGTTCTAGGAACCATATGCTCACTATTAACATTTTGATAAAATGATCCAAATTGAAGATTCCTTTGTATCCCAATTAAATATAACTAATTTTTTTTTGAAAACTTACATTCTTTGAGACCTTTAACGAATCCCTTTGGTTTTACTGGTAATGCATCTGGATTGTGCTGAATCATTTTTTCTATTTTGAAGAATTCTCTTACAGCAGGAATTTTAAGAAAGCCCACTTGTAGCAATGATATGAAATTTGTTGAAACCCAATATACAAGAATTGCCTGTAAATAAAATAATAGTGATAAAATTACAAATCTCACATAAAAAACAAAAATATGAACTAGCACACTATTTTCCCCAATTAATATTATAAATAGCTGACCCCAGAGTGTAATCTGTACCATGCTTCCTACTGGATCCAATTCTGGAAGTTCCGAATATATTACTTGTTGAGACACATGTTGCACATTCAGGCAATGCTCGTTTTCAAATGGCTGTAGCACAGAAAAGTTTCCGGACATGGTTTCCAATTCTAAATATTATCAACTCAGTCCCCTCTACAAGTCCTAGAAGTTTGTAAGGGGAATTTTAGAGCACCATGTATAGATGCAAAACACAGAGGAGGAGGAAAGATTGCGAGAATTTGAAAATAAAGTTCTTAGGAAAATGTTTGGACCAAAGAGAGATGAACAGTCAGGCAAATGAAGAAGACTACATAACAGTAAGCTAGATCATCTTTATAGGAAACCAGATATAATACGAACAGTTAAGTCTCATAGACTGTGATGGACAGGGCATGTGGAATGAAGAGATACATGCAAGCTTCTAGTAGGAAAATCAAGAGAAACGCCCAGTTGGTAGACCAAGAATGAGGTGACAGAATAACATTAACCATGATTTGAGAGAAGAATATTATACAGGGGATGATTTCAAAACATTAGCTTAGGATAGGGATGTGTGGAGAGCTTATATCCGCACTGCCATGAACCTGCCGTTTCGACAGAGGCAGTGAGTTAGAGAGTTATGATTCATGTAAGAATAGGGCAATCAAAAGAATTTTATAGCATCTAAAATGTCTTAAAATTGAGATTAGTACTTACTTACTCGCTGGCACTATCGAAAACGTAGGTTCATGGCCGCGCAGACATTAGCTCTCCATACATCCCTATCTTGAGCTAATGCCTTCCAATCATCCCCTGTATAATCTACTTCCCTCAAATCATAGTTAATGTTGTTCTCCCACCTCATTAAAATTGAGATTAGTGTCTACTATAATTTCTTTTTGCCTATTCTTGCCTAAAATTGATCATTTTTTACAGAATTTATCACAAAAGTTTGTGTTGTTTTATGTTTTTATGAATTTTTGAACATTCAATCATTGTCTTCTCTTGTTAATTACTTCTTACTCTCACTCTCCCAGATGCAGGCTGTAACTATCAGTGGGTGAGAAAAAAAAAAGATGTGACACAGTTATAGCTATCAAGTAGGTAATAGGCACTGATGTAAGTATTTAAAAAAATTGCAGATACTCAATACTAATAGGATATCATAAATACATCCTCTTTTTGTGGTGAAAATTTATTACTCTTTCTCTTAATATCAGTTTGCCAACTGAAAATAATATGACTATGGCTTATTCAAAGTTAAAATTGGGAAACACATTATGAGGTTCTTAATTAATAAATTAATGAGTCATTTTAACATCTTACCTCATATTTCATGTTTTTCAAACACGGTAACTATAGTTTTCAAATGATCTTGTCATTCATTTTCAACCGCCATTATGACTACCGGATATTCGTTGGAATCTCCCTCTATAACGTTGCCATCTGGTGTTGATTCGATGAACTTCGAGATGAGGTCACGTTCATCCGGAATGTCGAAATTCATAGATTTAAATTTGTTCTTCTGTATAAATATTTTCTCCCAAACTGTCAAATCCAAAGGTTTTTCCAAATGTTTTAGAAGTTTAGCTTCTTTTTCAATTCATGACCTTCCAACAAACTATGTGCTGCAATAGCTGATTTTTCAATTTCACCATTTTTAATATTTCTAAAGTGTTCCTTTGTGCGAGTGTCCAAATTTCTTTTTGTTTTTCCTATGTATACTTTATTGCAATCTCGACAATCAATTTGATAAATTCCAGATTTTTTACTATCTGGGGTGTTAATTTTCTTATTGGTTATTAATAAGTTACCAAGGCTAAATTTATTTATCGGTGCCAATGTAATATTGAATTTCTTGAAAATTTTTTGAAATTTGTTATGTATTCCAGGATGCGCATAAGCATGCAATTTTCAACAGTTTGATATATAGATTGTTGAATGTTCCACTAAATGAAGAGGATTTTAAGAAAGAATACAATCACATTTTGGACATAGCTAATTTAAATGGTTTTGGAAAGGAAATAATTATAACTAAATTGAAGAAATTCAGACAACAAAAAAGATTAAAAGAATACACTACCCTGCAATCTGATTCAAAGAAAGGAAAACAATTTAAGAAAATCACTTTATCATCCTGGAATACATAACAAATTTCAAAAAATTTTCAAGAAATTCAATATTACATTGGCACCGATAAATAAATTTAGCCTTGGTAACTTATTAATAACCAATAAGAAAATTAACACCCCAGATAGTAAAAAATCTGGAATTTATCAAATTGATTGTCGAGATTGCAATAAAGTATACATAGGAAAAACAAAAGGAAATTTGGACACTCGCACAAAGGAACACTTTAGAAATATTAAAAATGGTGAAATTGAAAAATCAGCTATTGCAGCACATAGTTTGTTGGAAGGTCATGGAATTGAAAAAGAAGCTAAACTTCTAAAACATTTGGAAAAACCTTTGGATTTGACAGTTTGGGAGAAAATATTTATACAGAAGAACAAATTTAAATCTATGAATTTCGACATTCCGGATGAACGTGACCTCATCTCGAAGTTCATCGAATCAACACCAGATGGCAACGTTATAGAGGGAGATTCCAACGAATATCCGGTAGTCATAATGGCGGTTGAAAATGAATGACAAGATCATTTGAAAACTATAGTTACCGTGTTTGAAAAACATGAAATATGAGGTAAGATGTTAAAATGACTCATTAATTTATTAATGACTATGGCTACTTTATAATTTATATACATATACTCACACCAGGGAAGTTGATAGTGAAAGGAAGAATAACGACAGGTAATGCACGTAGAACATATCTCATAGTCTGCAAGTTTCCTGCATTAAGTTTAGCTCCATCAGCTCCAACTTCAATAGTGATCCACATTGTGAAACTTGTAATAAGTGGCATCAGATAGTACTGATCAGGAACAGTCAAGTCTGTGAACCAGAACAGACCACCTGTCCTCATACTTTCTACTGGAACATTTGCCATACCTCTCAAATCCCATGAAGAAAGAAATGAACAATGGTGCCTGCAAATACACAACTAAATGTAAGCAAACTAATCCCTAACTCATAATAATTAAACTGATTTTATTTATAAGTACAATTAGAAGTAACATTATGAGGTTTTACTTAATAAATAAATTTGGTATTTTTATTATTTCACTCACCTCATACTTCATAACTCCTCGCAAACCCAGGGTTTCGTCACATCATTTGTGACATTCTCAATGCTGTGTCACGTTCACAACTGACGTCCAACGGCCTTCTATCCTGCAGACTGACCTCCGCGCCATCTGATGGCTGACCGACGTACTTCCAAATCAGTCCTCTCTCCTTATAACCGGGTATTTCAAAATTCATTGTTGTATTTTCATTCTTGCATATGTAAATTTTTTCCCAAATTGTGAGTTCCTTCGGTTTTTCCAATTGTTTAAGTAATTTTGTTTTGGTTTCTATTCTATGTTTTTCTGACCAGGCATGTGCAGCTATTGCAGATTTTTCGGTTTCTCCATTTTTAACATTTCTGAGGTGTTCATTTAATCTTGTATTTAGATTCCTTTTTGTCTGCAGGATATAAGGCCGTCGGACGTCAGTTGTGAACATGACACAGCATTGAGAATGTCACAAATGATGTGACGAAACCCTGGGTTTGCAGTTATGAAGTATGAGGTGAGTGAAATAAAAAATAACAATATTAAAAAAACCTCAGTGTTATTTCCTATCTACATTAACTCTTAAATAAGTGTTGGTCTGTATTTGTAACTTTTTACAGGAATTTATCACTATGGGGTTTAACCCATTGCCTTATTAATATTTCCTCCATAGTTGCACCATATTTACCATTTAATTTTAAGAAAATTAGCCTAACCGAAAACAATGGCTTATAACTCGCGATCTATCGAGATAAATCGAGTATGTTGTACACCATTGAATAGATCGTTCTCTCAGCTTTCCAACGGTATATAACATGTCATTCCATCTATTGACAAAACTAAAGAAACACTAAGAAGAAGCTACAGCTGCTAAACCGCTCACAGCCGTCTGTGTAAGAATGGGCTTCACTTGATCAGCTGGCTGGGAGCCGTCTGTGTAAGCCAATGTTAATTTATGGTAAAATCAAATGTTTCTTACCTCTCCTCATACAAATCTTCTAAGTAGATCGCGATTTCGAGACCACAACATAATACTGAGGTAAGATGATCAGACTAAAAATAATATAATTAAAATAACCTCAAAATATAACTTCCTAAAATTAAATATTAAAAACTATTAATCTTTGAAAGGAAGATCTTACGGAGAATTTTTGGACCGATTAGAGAAAGTGATGGCACATGGCGTATACGAATGAACTCTGAATTCTTCTTCTTCTTCCTTCCAAGTATTAGGCCGAGGCCTGTTACGATCCTATAGAAAATTTTCCCTTATGGGAAATTCTCGTATAAGACTTGAAAGCATAATAGTAGTCCCTTCGATTGGTTGCTGGCCAAAGGAAGGCAAGACCAGTGATGGGACTGCCATCTTATAGCCTCTGGTCAGGCTTTTCTGGAGAAGAAAAGAAAATAAAGGAAAGAAGAAATGGAAGAAAGGAAGGACTCCCTAGCCCTCGGATGCCCTAATAGCGTCGGGGTCGAAAAAACAAGAGTTAACCAAGAGAGGTTAGATAGTAAAGTTAAAAGAGTGCAAAACACAAGTAAGTGGAAGAAATGTTTTGCACAGCTTGGGCACCTTGTGGTCGCCATCCACATATCCCCTAGATGAGGACCCCTGAGGGGGAACTCTGAATTAAAATAATCTAATATGAAATAAAAATATAATAAATCATATTAAAGCTCAAAGACTGTGCTGGTTTGGACATATAAATAGAATGCAGGAAGACAAGCTTGTAAGAAGAATATGCAAGGAAACTAATATGCACCAGAACAGCTGGACGCCCAAAAAACAGATGGCAGGATGAGGTTATAAAAGATATATTAGAAATGAAAATTGGAAATTGGGCAGTCTGCATCCAGAATAGATCTAGGCGGAGAAAAATTGTTGAGGAGACCAAAACTTCAATGAGGTTGTAGTCGCCTACTAAAGAAGAAGAAGAAGAAGAAGCTCAGTGCAGGGCACTTGTGTAAAAAAAAACAGAGACCTTGGGTTCAAATCGCAGTTTAGGTGTAAATTTTTATCTTCAAATATGTTTAGCAACTTCAAGATTGAATTAAAATATTATTTTTACTAAAGTATTTTTACAATTATAGATTTGCATACCTGTGCTAAAGGAACCAATACATTTTTTAAAGGGTTGAGCTGTTTTTCTCTCATAAACAAGACTAATTCTTGTCCATAACGTGCAGCTGAAAATATAAGCATAATAATAATTAAAACATTTTTTAATTTATTGGGATGCTGATTTAAACGGTATTTTTAAAGACAATCTAATCAAAAGAATTACCTTCCAGTTGATTTCCAGTCTGTCTAGCCTCTGTCATTTTAAGTTGCAAAGTCTGCATTTGAGGCATATTATTGGTCATTTTTGCTGCATTTCTCTGGGACATTATCACTAATGGAAACATCAGTATTCTCACTACAACAGTTCCTGAAATAATTAAAAATAAACTATATGTCAGATAATAATGAGCGGAGAACATATTTTTAACAACTTACCTCATAAATTTCAAGTTTTCTTGAGACCAATGGTTTCAGATGAATTCTCATCCCTCTTCAGTCATGACTCGTCTGTTGAAATTCTTTGGCTGTTAATTACTCTATGGTCGTCAACTCTTGTGCTGCCATCTTTGGTTGGTTTTATAAATTTTGAAATTAAATTTTTTTCTACTGAAATATCAAAGTTCGATTGATATTTCTTCTTCATTCCAAGTATTAGGCCAAGGCCTGTTACGATCCTATAGAAAATTTTCCCTCCAGTATTTCATAGTATGGCCCAGAGATCTTCGTCCTCTTGGTATATAATTATAAACAGCTTTAGGAATACAAGATGGTGTTTCCAATTTAGTTGGTACTGTTTAATTATTCCAAAATTGGTGTAGTCTTCAATTCTTTTAAGATATCGGTGTTCCTTTTCCGATCCCATCTGGTGTAACCCGCTGTTCTGCGCATGAATCTCATTTCACAAGCCGTTATTCAGCTTTCATGTTGTCTTTTTTAGTGTCCATGCTTCACTATCATAGGTCAACACTGGTCTAGCCAAAGTGTTATATAAACGTAATCTGGTGTTTTTTTTTTGTACAAGGGATGGTTTCATAACCTGATTAATAATTCTCAAACTTTTATTATAACGTAATTTTTTCAGGGATATCCTTTTCATCCCAGATAGAGATATAATATCCAAGATATTTAAATCAATTGATATTTATTCTTCTGAATGTATATCTTCTCCCAAACTGTTAATTCTAACGGTTTATCCAATTGTTTCAAAAGTTTTGCCTCTCTTCTAATTTTACGATGTTCTAGCAAACTATGTGCAGCAATTGCTGATTTTTCAATTTCATAGTTTGCTAGAACATCATAAAATTAGAAGAGAGGCAAATCTTGTGAAACAATTGGAAAAACCATTAGAATTAACAGTTTGGGAGAAGATATACATTCAGAAGAATAAATATCAATCGATGAACTTTGATATTCCAGTAGAAAGATGTAATTTCGAAATCTATAAGTCCAACCAAAGATGGCAGCACGGTTTGGGAAAATATCCACATTAAAAAAAAAACAAAAGAGTAAGATATTAAAAATTTTTAATTCCCAAGGAATGTGATTTAATTTAGAGGTTCATCGGTCTACCAACAGATGAAGGAAAAAAAGTGCATCTCAATGACAGAACAATGGTCTGAAAATCTTTACTGCTTGATGACATATTAATATTAGTTATGTCATCATCATCATGAACAAATTCGTTTTAGGCCATGTGGCCTGTACGGTAAAACCTAGCGAAGATGGTCTTGATCTTTCCACCGATGTTTTGGTCTTCCTTGGTCCCTATGTCCAGTTGGGGTATATTGGAATGCCAATTTTGGAAGTGTATTTCTTGCCATTTTTACTTCTCAGATGATTTTTCCATTCTTGTTGGTATCTTTGGATATCTTCATTTAAACTTGCTACTCCAAGTTTTCCTCTGATAGTAGTGTTCCTTTGGTGATCCAGTCTATTAACTCCTAACAATGATCGTAAGAAGCGCATTTGGCTTACTTGAAGTTTATGAGAGTTTCTTTTATTTAAAATCCAAATTTCACTTCCGTATTTTAGAGCAGCTTTTGATGTGACGTTATGTAATCTTAGTTTTGTCTCTGTCCTCATCTGTTTACCAAAATGTCTTCGTATTACCCCATTCATTTTATTATATTTTTGTAATTTTGAATCAATGTCACTCTTATACTCTGCAAATACACTTCCTAAGTAAGAGAAATCTGACACTTGTTCTATAATTTTTCCATCAATCTCAATTTTCACCCGTTGTATGTTTTTTCCACACATTTTCCACCTATTAGTTATGTGTATAACAAAAACATTTTAATAATACATGTATTCTTATTTCAAAGTGTGAATATGAAAAAATTGCCACTTTTAGATATTTTCTTTTAATGACTATAGTGTGTTTTGATTAAGTGGAATGTAGAAGTGTACCTTATACTTATATTAACATATGAGGGATAGAGAAGCAAAACTGTCAATCTCCACCTTTTAGCGAAAATTAGTTAAAGTAGTGATGGTTTTCCTGGAGGTAAACTCCATCTATGTTTGAACGTGTTGAGCTGCATTACCGGCAAAACTGTCCTCAAATTTAAAATAAAAAATTACAGTTAGTTACAACCACGGCAATCTCCATATAGCTGTGAGTTGCATGAATGGCAATCTCCATGTTGAGTAATCACAAACAAGCCGTCTGTCACGTGACTGAATGTTTATGACACCATGATTGTTAGTCGAATGTTTGAACGCATTAGACAGTAAAAGGTGTTCTCTGCTGAGAAAGTTTTATCCAAATACATTTTGCTTACTCAGAAATCTATTCATGCGATAATAATTGTAAGCTACCTGACGAGGTACCTTAAGATCATAGCTCAAGATAGAAACTTATCGTGAAAATCCCGAAGGGAACCGATGTAGTGTGAAACCTTTGCAGCTTTATCCAAGATGTCGGACCTTGAAGACTTCGATCATGTTTTCGGTATACGCGGAGAAGAGGAATTTGATAGAGTCTACCAAAGAATTCAACTGGAAGAACAAGAGAATCGGCATAATATTGCGCGATGCAGACATCGTTGTATACGGTATTATTTGCGGGACGCAAGCGTAAATGCATTCCTCTATAGCAGACGAAAATAACGGAAGTGGTTTTATCGCTGAGAATTCTGGGTAATTCGTTGCCAATATTACAAAAACGTCAACTTTCATGCATGTCCGGTAAGTCAGCTCACCAGTGATTGGAAGTAATTTGAGTAGAGACTAATGTATTTGCATTCTATTTTTTAGTTTAAAGTGACTATAATTTAATAATTTAGGCCTACACACTTTTTTACAGTACATCACATTAGGAATATCAGTATGGATACCGGTGCAGACTTGTATTGCCGGGAAAAGCAAGAAAGAGAAAAAGAGATCCAAACAATTGGAAAAGGAATGTCACTAAGAAAATGTGGCTAAAAGTGTTTGTAAAAGTGGCAAAAATATACGAATGATTAATCCCACCATAATTGAAAGAGGTGTTAGAGTGAATTCCATGAAATTACGAGACATTGATAAATTGTTAACTACACATTATGGCAACAAATGAAAAATGTTTGACAGCCTCAAATTCTATACAAATTTGCTTGAAACAACAGGTAATGATGAGACTGAGAACGAGGAAATCATTAAGGGTGAGGAAGCATTTGTAGAAGCAGATGATAATATTTTGAGTGTTTAGATGTTTAGGTTCTCATCCTATTATAAGTTACATGACTAAGTATGATAGTAAAATATATACATTTAACTTACTTTGAGTTTGTTATTAATTTTCAGTGATTTCCCAATAATTCTGTTGAAAAACTGTCAAATCTCCTAAACATGTTGGATACAAAACAGGAAATCTCCACCTGTTAGTTACAAATCTGGCAATTTCCAATTTTTATCACATCAGTACTTACGATTATTGCAGATAATTAGGTTATAATGTATTTTAAGTGACTATAAGAGTAGAAGACAATAATCTAAAGAAAAGAACATTAAAGAATCTGGTATATTTACTAAGGGCTGCATGCAAATACATTTCAAATTACTTCCAATCACTGGTGAGCTGACTCACCGTGAGCAAGTGCAAAGATCAAATTAGCTTCCCACTAACTGGTCATGCATGAAAGTCGTCATTTTCGTAATATTGGCAAGAAATTACCCAGAATTCTCAGCGATAAAACCACTTCCGTTATTTTCGTCTGCTATAGAGCAATGCATTTACGCTTGCGTCCCGCAAATAATACCGTATACAACGACATCTGCATCGCACAATATTATGCCGATTCTCCTGTTCTTCCAGTTGAATTCTTTGGTAGACTATCAAATTCCTCTTCTCCGCGTATACCGAAAACATGATCGAAGTCTTCAAGGTCCGACATCTTGGATAAAGCAGCAAGGTATGCAGCAAGGTTTCAAACTACATCGGTTACCATCGGTTCCCTTCGGGATTCTCACGATAAGTTTCTATCTTAAGTTACCTCGTCAGGTAGCTTACGAATTTCAACAATTATTATCGCATGAATAGATTTCTGAGTAAGCAAAATCGTATTAGGATACACCTTTCTCAGCAGAGAACGCTTTTTATGGTCTAATGCGTTCATAGATTCGACCCTAAGATCTAATAAATCAGTCTCTCTTGTAAAATTGGGTTCAATGGACATTGCCAGTTTTGCTTCTAGACCCCTCATATTATCTCTTGGGTAGAAGGCTGCATTGTACATTAGTTAGTACAACATAGGGTTTGATAGAAATCAGTATATAATAATAATAATAATAATAATAATAATAATAATAATAATAATAATAATAATAATAAATAATAACAACAATATCCAATTAAATAGTACAACAAAGTACATTAGAGGGAGATTAGACTCCATTTCAAATGTCTACGCAGCAAGAGTACACACAGTTATCTAGCCTTAAGGCTGGCATTGGACTCTTATTGGCAGTTTAGTGAGATAATGAGGGTAATGGCCAACGAGAGTCCAACATCAGCCTCAAGGTTAGACAACTGTGTGTACTCTTGCTGCATAGATGTTTGAAATAGAGTGTAGTGTAGTTTTAGCAGAATTCAATGGACAATCATTCATCATCATCTCCTCTATCTATCAGGAGCATAGGGCAAATGGACAATAGAACTTTTAATTTTTTTTCTGTAATATTTGTATTATTAGACTGCAAAAATCTACTTACATTATCTTCAATAATGTGCAAAGCATTATATATATATATTATATATATACACACTACACTTTTTTTCGGCTCAAAATTTGGCACTTTCTTTTAGTACCCATCCATACCAATTCTGTCTGAAGGCAGGTCTTTCACTGCAATCATAGCATTTTCATGATATGTTTTGCAGCGTTACTAGGGAAATATTGGAGTGGTAGCTTTCCATTGCTTTCCACACTGGTGAAGGATGATGATGATGATAATAAGGATGATGATGATGGCCAGATGATTTTCGGGGACCGTTGGGCCCTAAACTTCCTGACATTTGTCTTACAGGTGAGAAAAAATCTCGAAAAAAATCTCACCGAAACCATATCCGCTGTGTGACAAGGCAGCATGCTACCTCGAGACCATAGTGGTGGACTATATTAACATAGTTCCCATAATTTATTATTATCTCTATCTATCTTCGGGTTTTTACAGCTGCTGCCGTCTTCCCGTGCCAAACCTCCAAAGCCTACGGTCTTGGGCATCTTCGATGCTTAGCCCTCTAGCTTGCATTACTGTCTTCATGTTTTCCTTCCATGTTAACCTTGGTCTCCCTCTTTTCTTCTTTTCTGTTCGGATGCCATTCATATAGTTGCTTCGGCCATCACTCATCTTCCATTCTTAAAACATGTCCTAACCACTTTAATTCCTTCTCCTCAATTCTTTCAATTATGCTTTCTTCTGCTTCCATTATGTTTCTAATTTCCTTATTTGTGACATGTTCTAATCTAGACTTTCTGGCACTTCTCCGTAAATAATCCATTTCTAGAGCTATTAGTCTATTCTTGTAGTACTTATTGATTGTCCATACCTCACTTCCATACATTGCAACAGTTTATTATTAACATTATTGTATTATAGACCTTAATCTCATAGATATTATCTTATTGATCAAATCTTCATTTAGTATTTAATTGTTGATTGTAATTGCTATATTCTAATGTAACATATGTTAGTCCTGGTAGTGGAAGAGAAGCCCACATGGTCTTAACTCCACCAGGTTAAATAAATAAATAAAGAAAATAAAATAATTTTTTTGTTTGTGCATAGTTAGAAGTTACAAACTTACTGATTGAACCTTAAGGTTTTTAAACGAATATTTCTGCAATAGATATGTTAAATTTTACCCCATTTTATAATATCTTCCTTCCAAGTATTAGGCCAAGGCCTGTTACGATCCTATAGAAAATTTTCCCTCCTTCCGGGAAATTCTCATATAAGACTTGAAAGCATAATAATAGTCCCTTCGATTGGTTGCTGGCCAAAGGAAGGCAAGACCAGTGATGGGGCTGCCATCTTATAGCATCTGGTCAGGCTTTTCTGGAGAAGAAAAGAAAATAAACAAAATAAAGGAAAGAAGAAATGGAAGAAAGTAAAGACTCCCTAGCCCTCAGATGCCCTAATAGCGTCACAATCGAATAAAACAAGAGTTAACCAAGAGAGGTTAGATAGTAAAGTTAAAAGAGTCTGCTATAAGTGGAAGAAAGGAAGAAATACCAGATCGGTTAAAGATAAAAGTAAGGAGCAAAACACAAGTAAATGGAAGCAATGTTTTGCTCAGCTTGGGCACCTTGTGGTCGCCATCCACATATCCCCTAGATGGGGACCCCTGAGAGTCATACTGCAATGAAACTTGCTCGAAACTAAGTGTGAATATTTTATAATATAACCTTTTTTAAATCTACAATAGCATCAACTACATTAATTAGAATTTCTAATCTGGAACAATTGTTTCATTTCTCAAAAAATTTTATGAAATATTAGATTAGATTTATTTAGCCTGGTGGAGTTAAGGCCATATGGCCTTCTCTTCCACTCACCAGGACAAACATATATTACATCAGAATATAACAATCTCAATTAACTCTAATATTAAATACTAAATAAAAATTTGATCAAAAAGATAATATCTATTATATTACGATCTATAATGCAACCAGTTAATGTTAGTTAAAATTAAGACTAAAACTAATAATAAAATGTATACAAGCAAGACGTATTAAATTGTTCCTGTCTAATGCATATAAAAAACAAAGAAAAATAATGAGATATAGAAAACTAATTTTACGATTATACAATATTTAAAACAAAACAATAGAAAATATTTGTTAATCTTAATATTATTTTCATGGGGGCACGCCGTAGCGTAGTGGTTAAGGCACTACGCTACAAGTCGGAAAGTATAGGGTTCAAGTCCCGGTGGGGTCAGGATTTTTAAACTGACCAAAACCTTCTGGCGGCACTATGGCCCTGGGGTCGACTCAGCCTCTAACGGAAATGAGTACCAGATGTTTGTTCTGGGGGTAAAGGCGGCCGTCATGCAGGACTGACAACCCGGCTGACATCAAGTGCCGATTGTCTAGAAAAAGTTGGAGCCTTAACCTTCTACTACCCCAAGGGCCTCCCGAGGCCTGTAGTGGGATTACTTTACTTTACTTTTACTTTAATATTATTTTCATAAATAATTACCTTTATTAATTGTTAAAAGAATACTATCAGTGAGGTGTATAAGTTAGTTTGTTATTAAATAATTCTTTAGTTTGTTTTTGAAGGATGTTCTAGTTTGACAGTCTCTGACATAGGGTGGAAGGGAATTCCATGTTTTGGTAAGTGAGACCGTAAAAGATAATAAATAATATACAGTGTGATGAGGTGGGATATAAAGGACAATGTGCTGATGGGATCGAGTGTCAAGATTATTTGTATCGGATAGTCTGATGAAACGGCGTGATAAATAATTAGGTGATGATGTGTGAAGTATTTTATAGAGAAGGGATAGGGAATGGACAGTTCTACAATCTCTTAGACGAAGCCACAATATCAATATTATGAGAAGTTTTTTTTACCTTTCTCATTGTTCATCCAGTAAATTCAGAGCTCAAGAAAAAGAAGTGTAACTATTTTTTATAGAATATGGTACCTTACATACCTATCATTATTGATGTCCACCATGGTATGTCACAGCCTATATGTAAATACTCGAGACAATTCTGTACGAGCCCCACAGGCGACCAACCTCCAAGACCCAGACTAGCAAATGTTGGTTCTCCTACCACATTCTCTACAACCTGCTGTGTAATCTCTGGAGGTACCGGTGGTGGTTCAGGTATGTTACCTATAGACGGTAACGAATTAACAGTAGGCGTAGAAACATTCTGTACTATAGCAGAACTCTCTGTTCCAGCTTTCACAGCATCTATGTTTGTCTCATTGATATTCCACCGAACTTCATGGTGAACATCTGTGCTGGCTGCTCTTGCAGTTATAATCCCCAAACCCATTTTTCTGAATTGCAGAGTAAAGTTTCTTATGTTGAAAACATCTTGTGTAACTTCTCCATAAATCTGATCTTATGTGATGAAATCTGACGGATTCCAATTTAACTATCCCATCATGCTGCAACATAAAATTTAAAAAGAAATTTAGATATATATTTGAAGAGGGCAGTTGAAATACTTTTTCAGTCATGACTAGTTTAGTCTGAAGAGAGTTTGGTAATTGAGTAGAATACAGTGGAATAAAAACATCAAAAGAAGCCGTACTGGCATTATAATGTAATATACCTGGTTGAGTGGTAGACAAGGCCTTAAGGCCTTAACTCTGCCAGGTAAAATAAAGCTATTATTATTATTATATTTATTATAAAAATTCCCAAATAAATGAAGGGCTCGGCTGTAAAACATGGTAACTGACAAACTCTTGAAAATTGAGTTGTAGCATATAAACTGTGATATGTGACCACCTGAAAGCATTTCGTGCATGTAGTTTTATTTACCGTGACAATATATGTGCTATCTATTGATGGATGTAAAAACAATGTGCACCAAATGCTTCAAAAGGTCCCATATTACAGTTTACATGCTACAACTCAAAAAAAACTCCTGGCGCGACAGGCCTAGAGGACCCTTAGCCTACCAGCCGGCTGCTGGCCTCACATCCACATGTGTCAAATCACAGAGGTAGATGATCATCAGCCAGTGTTGGGGTGACATGTGGTCAGCATGTCGAGTCCCCCAGCCGTATAGCTGGTTTCCTCAACCTGGAGCCGCTACTTATTGTAGCTACCCAAATGCCTCACGATGCTGGGTGGGCACCGGTCCCATACTGGCCGAAATACCATGAGAAATTTTCTTCCCCCATGGAGACTCGAACCAGCGCAAGTCCCGTAGCTCTGCGCCAAGGCTTCCTGCCTTAACCGCTCGGCTACGGTGACAACTCAATTTACAAGAATTTGTCAGTTACCATGTTTTACAGCCGAGCCCTTCAAATATCTTCTTAATAAAGAAGCTGCCATTTGCAAAGATAGAATGGATCAACAGAGAAGAATGATGATGATGATGGCCAGATGATTTTCAGGGACCCTAAGTTTCCTGACATTTGTCTTACAGATGAGGAAAGGCAATATGCTACCTCGAGACCACAGTGATGGACAAATTAATAATAAAAACATCAATAAGCACTTTGCTAAATTATATTAAGGGATATGCTACACTTCGGGTCGCAAGAAAATTCTTCTAAGTTCTATAGAATCGCAGTGCGCATGTGCTAGTGCTCCAATTATCCCAGGTAGATAAATGCAACCTCCAGCAGTTGGCAGTATATGTATGTGAAATTAGTATGACCAACATTGACACAAAATTCCCAGAACTTGTCTAAAAATGTATAATTAACACGAAATGAACTAGTGGAAATATGATTTTACGTGGTAACCGTCCGATATTTTGAATTTTTCATAGAATAACAGATATGAAGAGGTAATTTATTTTACATATCAAATCACTTTTAAAAAGCAAGGAACCTAAAAGTTAACCAAACCTAAATCAATTACTGTAACACAAATCAATTACTCTAACGTAGGTGAAATCCAGGGAACGTGGAAATGGTTGGCAACATCTTGGAGTATTTTGGGTTGTTGATGGTGGCAATGCTGGAACAACATAGGAAGAGGAGGGAAAATAGCAGAGAGTAGCAAGTAAGTAATGTAGCACGACCATGTTTTACGTAAATATATAAATATAAAAAAAAGATTGTTGCAACATTGGAAGATGTTTAAAATGTGGGCTGTGCTTTCCTTCAGGTCCGAAAAATTTTTCAATTTTATATCTTATTCCACTGATGCACTAAACACTCTTAAACACTATCAAAACATTTTGCAACACTTTTTAACACATTTTAAACATCTTCCAATGTTGCAACGAGTTTTTTTTTCATATTTATATATTTGCGTAAAACACGGTCGTGTTACATTGCTTACTTCCTACTCTTTGTTATTTTCCCTCCACTTCCTATGTTGTTCCAGCGTTGCCACCATCAACAACCCGAACTTGCTTTTTAAATGTGATTCCACGTTCCCTGGATTTCACCTACGTTAGAGTAATTGATTTGTGTTACAGTAATTGATTTAGGTTTGGTTAGCTTTTAGGTTCCTTGCTTTTTAAAAGTGATTTGATACGTAAAATAAATTATACATTTTAAGACAAGTTCTGGGAATTTTGTGTCAATATTGGTCATACTGATTTCACATATATATACCGCCAACTGCTGGAGGTTGCATTTATCTACCTGGGATAATTGGAGCACTAGCGCATGCGCACTGCGATTCTATAGAACTTAGAAAAATTTTATACCGACCTAAAGGAAAGCATATCCAAAATGTGTTTAAAAGTGTTGCAAAATGTTTTAAATGTGTTTAAAAGTGTTTAGTGCATCAGTGGAATAAGATATTAAATTGAAAATTTTTTGCGACCTGAACCCTACAACAGCCATATTAAGAACTCCCTAGGAAGGTGAAATGGAAAGTATCACATTGCCTTCATAGACTATACGAAGGCATTCAACAAGATTGACCAATAAATACTAATGAAAAAACTCAAGAATGCAAACCCCAAGAACCATTACATCAGCAAAGTGATGATTGCCAGCATTCTATCATACATGGTAGTTTGTATAGATGATGCCATGAACTCATCAGATTGCGTGAGACAGACGAATGGAGTGTTGCAGGATGACCCCATCAGTCCCCTGTTATTTAACATCATCAGTACAGACACAGACACAATAGCATCGGATCCACCAAAAACCACCCTGATTATGTATGCCAATGATATGGTCCTAGGCTCAGCCAATAAAGAAAATTTCCAGGTAGCAGTTAGAAGGATAAAGGGATGGGCAGAAAAAGACAGATTTGAAATCTTCTTCTTTTTGATAGCCTGTTCCAGCTCCAAATTGCTGCTCTTTCCATACAGATTTGAAGTAAAGTCTTAAAATTGCTCACATGGTGTTCCAAAAGGGAGGCAGACTTTCCTCAAATGACAGCATATATTCAAGTGGAAAGCTGCTAGAAATAGCAAAGTATTTAAAATATTTGGTGTAATCCTTCAGTCAGTCATCTCATCTTTCAGGCTACATGTAGAAGAGAGATTGTCGATTGCCATCAAAATTATGTACTACATAAAGAACTTATCTCTTCTAACACTGTTTCGATTGTGGGTTAGGGTGTGGTATACAAACCGTCACACAAAATTTTCAATCTTATTTCTTATGCCACTGATGCACTAAACACTTTTAAAACAATTTGCAACACTTTTAAACATCTTCCAATGTTGCAACAATCTTTTTTTTATATTTATATATTTACGTAAAACATGATCGTGCTACATTGCTTACTTGTTACTTTCTGCTATTTTCCCTCCTCTTCCTATGTTGTTCCAACGTTGCCACCATCAGCAACCCAAAATACTCCAGATGTTGCCAACATCATTTCCACGTTCCCTGGATTTCACCTACGTTAGAGTAATTGATTTGTGTTACAGTAATTCATTTAGGTTTGGTTAGCTTTTAGGTTCCTTGCTTTTTAAATGTGATTTGATAGTAAAATAAATTACCTCTTCATATCTGTTATTCGATGAAAAATTCAAAATGTCGGACGGTTACCACGTAAAATCATATTTCCACTAGTTCATTTCGTGTTAATTATATATATTTAGACAAGTTCTGGGAATTTAATGTCAATGTTGGTCATACTGATTTCACATACATATACTGCCAACTGCTGGAGGTTGCATTTATCTTTCTGGTATTACATGAAGCACTTAGTGCATGCGCACTGAGATTCTATAGAACTTGGAAGAATTTATGTGCGACGGTAAGTACACCTTATCCGTGGGTTAACGCTGGGTCTATAAACTCTGGTGCATGCGCACTGTTATTCACATAAATAATTTATCTCTTCTAATACTGGTTCGATTGTGGGTTATCGTTGGCTCTATAAACTCTGGTGCATGTGCACTGTTATTCTATAGGACTTTGAAAATATTTCACGCTAGTTTAAGTGCAGTTTTTCCAAAAAATCTGTCATTTTCATAATAAATAGAAACAGTAAGCCCAAATTAAAATAATTGAAAAAGTTGGTTATATGGCGGCAACAAATTCTTCTAAGTTCCACAGAATAGCATTGCGCATGCGCGAGTTGCTGTAATGGTTAATGTAGCCTCCAATAGATGGCTCTGCAGTCGGCGTTACCAACTATGCTAAAAAAATGGACGTAAACTAACTTGCCATTTCCTAACCAAAGAAAACAATTTACATGCATATTATTTATTCCCAATGCTAAAAAAAAATGGACATAAACAAACTTCCCATTTCCTAACCTAACAAAACAATTCACATGCGTATTATTTGGTTGTTGATGTTGGCAACTTCTGGAGTTTTTTGGGTGGTTGATGGTGGCAACGTTGGAACAACATGGGAAGGTAGCAAGTAAGTAATGTATCCACGATCACGTTTTACATAAATAAAAAAGTTGTAAAGAAAGCTTGAAGATCCTTGCAAAATGTTTAAAACAGTACAAAACGTGTTTACAAGTGTTTAGTGTATCAGTGACATAAGAATGTAAGTGTAGAATTGTGACCGGCAAATAACGTACCTCACCCAAAATAATACGTCATTCTAAACATTCATGTTTTAAATATAAACTTAAAAAAATCCTAAGAAAGATAATTCACTCTAGACTTGAATTATTATTCAATTACTGTAGTCTTTCTATTGAGACTGTAGTTGACCATACCTACCAGCAGCAGTGGCGACTCCTGCTTAAAATTTAAAGCTAATTTTAAGAATAAACTATTTTAAGGTTAGGTAAGTTTCTGCTTTTGACTCGCTTTTTTTAAGTTCGAGATATTTAAAACTTGAATGTTAACCAGCTACTACAAATTGAGGCAAAACGTCATAAGTGTTACTCCAATATTAATACCATATTCTATAGATGAACTATGTAATACTTTTTACTTCATATTTACACACATCAGTGTATCTCCATCCCTAATGGTGAATAATTATTTCATCATTCTGGAACAAATTACTCTAATGCGCACTATACTTGGAAGGAAGCTAGTTAATTATACAGAGCTCCACAAGTAGCCTTACCTTCAGATATCCTAAAATACCTACAGCATTTCTATATTTCAAGCAAGTCACATTACAACGAGAACCAACAGTCGCCATATTAGTTTTATTTATTTTCCGGCCAGTGTGACCACCATGTTCAGGAAAAACCTAAAAACGTTCTAGATTATGGAGATTTTGTTTGCGTTCAAAATATAAACAAATATTTATTTGCTGTTTAAATAAAAACTGGTCTAATGGCTACACTGTATTCTGAAGTTTACTATAACTTAAAATAATCGCCAAATATTGGCTTAATATTTATTTTTGTACCAATCACATTTTAAATCAGTTTTAAATTAGCTGGAAATGTACACGTGTTTGACAACCAATAAGAATATTTTAATCTAATGGAAAACACCGCCAAATATGAATGAATGTTTTGTGTTTTTACTTTTAACATTTTATTCGACGACCAAAATATTCAGGATTACCTTGTACAAATGCGATAGCATATATTATCTAGATGTCTTTCATACGTTCAAAAAATCTGATCGCGAGGTTAGAATCATAGTATTTTACCTACTTTTTTTATTATTTTCTTGTTTTTTGATAGTAAATGATTCTTAAGGGTAATTTCTATAACTAACATTCGTGTTTTGTCCGGAATGTTAATAATATATGACAAGGGAACTGTCAACAATTGCATGCCAAAACCTACCTTGAAATTTCTCCCAGATAAGGGTTGTGAAATACTAAGGCCATATTAAAAAAAAAATCTGCTGCTTTTAACTGTAAGGTACTAAAATCCAGCGTCAAATTTCTCAATTAAACTGCAGGGAGATAATGCTAATTTTCAATAGAGACTGGTTAATTTCAGAGCCATGACAATCCCAGAAGATTTACAGCAATTTTAAAATTCTGATCCCATCAGGACTGAAACCAATGAACTAGTGCCTTGTAATGTATTACTTTAACCAACTATGCTATGGTGTACTCAACAGCAACAGTAAAGTCACCAATTTTAATCCAGAATTGAATGTTCATTGCTCTTTAAAGATGCTAACAGAGGAGTTTCACGAAATGTAATGTTTACAATAAAATAAAATTTTAAAAATAAATCCTACAACAAAATTATAATGAATTCCATGCCAAAAAAAAAAAAAAAAGATAAAGACAAAACCATTCCTGATGAAAATAAAATAAAATTAATCATTGAATTGATTGAGAAAATGTAAATGTGTTTAATAAATATTACTAAAGGACAACACGCACACACTATTGAGTAACACTAAGAAATTCATTATATAATGGAAATGGACAGCTAATGACAAATGAGGGAAATTTTGAGGAAGTGGCTGAATTTAAATACCTAGGAACAATAATCACAAATAGGAATGAGATGCACAAAGAAATTAAACATAGACTCAATTCTGGAAATGCGTGCTATTATGCATTGCAGAGACTCTTGATGTCCCAACTCCTTTCAAAAAACGTTAAACTGAAAATATATAAAACTATTATTCTACCAGTTATATTATATGGGTGCGAAACATGGACTCTTACTTTAAGAGAGGAAAGGAGATTACAAGTATTTGAGAATAAAGTACTTAGGAAAATTTTTGGACCAAAGAGAGATGAACAGACAGGTGAATGGAGAAGACTACATAACAATGAACTACATGGTCTTTACAGGAAGCCAGATATAATAAGAACAGTTAAGTCTCGTAGACTGCGATGGGCAGGACATGTTGCATGTATGGGGAATGAAAGACTTGCTTGGAAGCTTCTTGTAGGAAAGCCAGAGGGAAAACGCTCAGTTGGTAGACCAAGACTAGACCAAGAATGAGGTGGGAGAATAACATTAACTATGATTTGAGGGAAGTAGATTATACAGGGAATGATTGGAAAGCATTAGCTCAGGATAGGGATGTATGGAGAGCTTATGTCCACGTGGCCATGAACCTACGGATTCGATAGTGCCAGTGAGTAAGTAAGTAAATGTTACGGTATTCAATTTACATGTATTGTTAAATAAAAATTGTATTATAAATTAAAAAGAATTAAAATGATTACCGGTACAATAAATAATTAGATAACATAACAAAATAAATATAATGAATAAAGACATTAAAAGTGCAGTCATTTTAGTATTTAATTTTTTTTTTTGTGTTCTCTATATCATAATTTGTCACTGTTCTTATTAATCTATGAATTGTCTTATGTAAATTATTTGAACTTCCAAATTCTATCTTTTTTTCTTATATGTCAGGGGTCCTCATCTAGAGGATATGTGGATGGCGACCACAAGGTGCCCAAGCTGAGCAAAACATTTCTTCCATTTACTTGTGTTTTGCACTCTTTTAACTTTACTATCTAACCTCCCTTGGTTAACTCTTGTTTTTTCGACCCCGACGCTATTAGGGCATCCGAGGGCTAGGGAGTCTTTCCTTTCTTCCATTTCTTCTTTCCTTTATTTTCTTTTCTTCTCCAGAAAAGCCTGACCAGAGGCTATAAGATGGCAGCCCCATCACTGGTCTTGCCTTCCTTTGGCCAGTAACCAATCGAAGGGACTATTATTATGCTTTCAAATCTTATATGAGAATTTTCCGGAAGGATCAAACTATTTACGCTGGAGGGAAAATTTTCTATAGGATCGTAACAGGCCTTGGCCTAATACTTGGAAGTAAGAAGAAGAAGATGTTGGGGTTATTTCGTTTATTTAGACAAAACATTAACCAAATTTGTATGCACAAACAAGTGAGATTTATTTCCAGTGTTGTTTTAAATCAATCTGAATTGCAGCACCATTCTTCCTAACTCATGTTCCCAGTTAAGCAAGGTCAAATACTACTATAAGCACAAGAAGAGACAAAGTTCTTCAATAGTTTGGCATTATTTAATAGATGCTTTGTTTATGTTGAAAAATTTTTCATGGCCAACTCAGCCCCTTTAAAATGAGTGCTAGGTACTTTCCCAGAACAATCAGTCAGAGTTTACCTTCTTGTTCCTATGGCTAAAAAATATTGAGCATTAAATCCAAATCTTTTCTTGGGTTGTCATGGCTTTTCAACGGGGAATCAGACATTAAAATTCTCTCCATAAGTCCACAACCATATTCTATATAGTGGTAATTAAATGTAACTTAAACGTAAGTATAACAACAATTTTCTATGATAATAGCCAGTAGCTTTATTTCTTATTGAAAATTTAATTGATTTAAAATTCATCACAAAAAAAGGGACCTTTAGCAAAAGATAAAAAAAATTATATCTACAAATATGTTATATTTCAAGTTAACTTCTTTGTGTGCACTTTCAATTGTCATATAAAAATAAATTTTGAGTATTAAATTGCATACCAACAATAATGATGTAACAATGGTCTGTTACCATAACATCATAACATAACAATTTTTTGGAAAGGAACTCAGTTCCTTCAAAATTATGGAGTAGTTTTAAAATACTGGTACATAATATACATCAACATTTTTGGCCTCTTACTGCATCTTTTATAAAGTTGCAGTTCTAAATTAATTCTGAGTGATATAAAAAACAAACAAAACATGTTTAAATCAGTGAAAAATTTTTTCCCTTCTACATCAAGAATCTTCCAGATTAGTAATTCTTCAGGGGAAAGCATAACCAAGAGATTCCAATCTGGTGCTTCATCATGTGAAGGAGAAATGAAGTCTGCAACAAGCCTTGTTTTAGGAGTTTATACAGACGAATCTGATCCTCCACTTTATAAATTTACTCCATCAGCTCAAAAATATAATGAAATTACTCATGGAAAATTAGATGAATATTTGAAAAGTGGAGGACCAGTTCCTGGAAAAGGTGAAGTTAGAATATTTTACAAGCTCTGTAATGAATTTGCAAGTGTAGCACTCGTTGGACTTGGAGCAGAATGCCAGGGTTATAATGATATTGAAGAGCGTGATGATGGTAAAGAAACCATACGTATTGCAGCTGCTGTAGGAAGCAAAGCACTGCAAGATTTAAAACCAGGAAAATTATGTATTGAAAGTTTTGGTCATTCAGAATCAGCTGCTGAAGGTGCAGGTCTTGGTGTTTGGCTGTATCAGGACCTCATTAGTCATAGGAAAAGATTACCTATCCCTCAACTTGAATTATGGAACGACTGTGACTTCGCAGGCTGGCACATTGGTTTAGAAAAAGCTGCAGCACAAAATCTTGCTCGTTCATTAATGGATTCCCCAGGAAATATGATGACACCAACTATATTTGCACAGAATGCAGTAGAAGTTCTTTGCAAGTCTGGAGTAAACGTAGAAGTTAAAGTACAAGGCTGGGCAGAAACACAGAAAATGGGAGCTTTTCTAAGTGTTTCTAAAGGTTCTTGTGAACCTCCAATTTTCTTAGAACTTAGTTATTATGGAGCTGGATATGATGAACGTCCGATTGTACTTATCGGCAGTGGTATTACATTTGACAGCGGTGGTTTGTGCTTGAAAAGGCCTTATGATATGTTATATATGAGAGGCGACATGCAAGGAGCTGCAGTGGTAGTTGCAACCTGCAGAGCCCTAGCCCTTTTACAATTACCTATCAATATTCGAGGTCTGATTCCATTGTGTGAGAATATGCCAGGGTGTGCAGCTACAAAACCAGGAGACATTGTCAGAGCTATGAATGGAAAAAATATCTTGATAGAAAACATAGATTGTGAAGGAAGACTTGTATTAGCCGATGCTCTCTATTATTCTCAAAATTTTTGGCCACAATTTGTAGTTGATATAGGAAGTCTGACAAAAGATATTAGAAATACTATGGGCACAGCAGCTACTGGAGTTTTCACAAATTCTGATAGTCTTTGGGAACAAGTTCGCATGGCTGGAGTCCATACTGGAGACCGAATGTGGAGATTTCCACTATGGAATTATTACACTAAACAGGTGACACAATCTCGCTCTGTTGATATTAGAAATGTGGGCTTTGGTCCTGGAGGTGGTGCCTGCCGAGCTGCAGCTTTTCTAAGAGAATTTGTACCCTGTGGTGAATGGATGCATTTAGATACCTTTGGAGTCTTGCGTGAAAATGGTATTGATCATCCTTATCTTCGCAAGGGCATGTCTGGAAGACCGACAAGAACATTAATCGAATTCCTTTCTGCATTAGTTTGTAAATGTCAATAAATCCTACAGGACTTTTTTAATCACAATTATCTAAAATGGACACAGTTAATATAGAAATTGTAAATTCTTTTAGATCAACCTACACAAAATTTTCAAGTGATGTATTACACACATTTTGTATATCTGGGCACATAAATTAAATTCCAAGTGATGTCGTCATTTTGCATTAATTTTATTATGAAAATATGTCAATTTGAAATTAATTTACCTACGATATAATTAAACTAAGTCAGCCGTGGTGGACTAGTGGTTATGCTCCTTGCCTCTGGTCCCAATGGTCGCGGGTTCAAACCCAGCCAGGGTCGATGGATTTTTTTAGGATGGAAAAATCCAAGGAGCAAGTCCTCCGGGAGGGACTTTAAGCCATGGGTCCCGAGTCTGAAGATTTTCAGGCTCATAAAAAATCCTTAAGCCTGAGAAAAAGCCTCTAAGCAAAATTTACCGAATTTTCCCGTCTTAGTACTACCTTGGTTTCCTAGATGTCAGTGTGAGGCGGAACGCTGACCACAGACCACTCTAAAATGACATCTATACGAAAACAAGTGTAACTAAATTAGTATGGTTCAAATTCTTCCCTATAGGGGAGAGCGCCTAAATCTCTGTAAAGGGAAAACATGGGCTTACAAAAAAATATAATTAAACTACAATTCCTGAAGTTGGTAGGGTGTTTAAAATAAATTAGTACATGATTTAATATAAGAGAAAAATCTGTACCTGACTGTGATTTGAACCACAGATCTCCAGCTTTACATGCTGGCATGCTACTTTAAGCTAATAGGAGTACAATAAAGAAAGCAAAGTTATAAAACAATACAAATCAGTTATAGCTACAATGTTACAATATAAAAATAAATGTCAGTTCAGAAAAGAGTGAAAAAGAAGAATCACAGCTCATTAAAAATTTTAGTTCAGTTAATTCTGACGGCGAAGCGACTTTTTTTAAATTCCTTCATAAACTCCTGCCAAATTTATTCTTAGGGTTTTATTTTTTCAAATTATTTCCCAACATTTACAATGATTTTTAAATTTTTTTCTAACAATTATTTCAATATATTTTTCCATGATATTTAACTACATATTGATGGCAATGAAAACCTCATAATTCCATCAGTCATTGATAATCACATAACTCCAGTACCAACACAGAAATATGTGATGCGTAACCTGTTGAGAACATGGACTACAAATTTATTAATAACTTGACTTGTATTCTGTAGTAAAATATGTGGGAACTACTGCTGTATCAATTTTCATAATTATTTAAAACAGTTACTTGTTTCTCCTGTAAAATTTACCAAAATGGAGTTACGAGGTTTTCATTGCCTACCATTGATAGGTAGCATGAAGACATGGCAGCCATATTGATTTTAACGAATATTCTATGTAACAACAAAGACATGTTGCAGTGAAGCCAATATAGAGTATGTACTAAATAACTGTACACATCCATCCATAGTAATTCTGCCCGAAGGCAGGTCCTTCCATGCTATGCTTGCAGCTTTACTAGGGAATTGTAGGTGTGGTAGCTTCCCGTTGCTTTCCACACCGGTGAAGGATGAAGATGATGGCCATATGATTTCGGGGACCATTTGGGCCTTAAAGTTTTCCTGACATTTGTCTTACAGGTGAGGAAAAACCCCGATAAAAACCTCACCCAGAAAAATTGCCCCGACCAGGGATAGAACCCGGGCCTGCTGAGTGACAAGGCAGCATGCTACCTCGAGACCACAGCGGTGGACAACTGTACACATATACTTCAGAATTTCAGAACTTACTATTTATTTATGGGCTTTAATTCTTTCATAGCTTAGAATGCTTAAATTGCATTAGGTTACGCCGTAGCGTAGTGGTTAAGGCACTAAGCTACAAGCTGGAGGGTCGAGGGTTCAAGTCCCGGTGGGGTCAGGATTTTTAAACTGACCCAAACCCTCTGGCGGCACTATGGCCCTGGGGTCGACTCAGCCTCTAATGGGAATGAGTACCAGATGCTTGCTCTGGGGGTAAAGGCGGCCGTCACGCAGGGCTGACAACCCGGCTGACATAAAGTGCCGATTGTCTAGAAAAAGTGGGAGCCTTAACCTCCTACTACCCCAAGGGCCTCCGGGCCTGTTGTGGGATCACTTTACTTTTAGCTTTTAGGTTGGTCTTTCAACAGGTGAGAGTACTTAAATTGCATTAGATTAGCTTTTGGGTTCGTAAATATCATGTCTATGTTGGCTGCATCCCGTGATTCCATAGGGTAAACTGCTTTGCGTTAGTTGGCACATGTGCATGGTGTATGATTAGAACTTGGAAACATTTTTCACGTCACATGTTATAAAGTATTTCCATTCTGACCTCTAGTACCTTCTGTTGGGCTTCTTGTGAAGCTTATAATTATATAAATGGCAGAATGCAATCTTACATTATACTAGTGACAGCAGAGATGTCTCTTCCACTTTTTAAATTAATGATAAATGAAACAATTGCCTTATTGCATGAAGATATTCACATAGGCTAGGGGAAATAATCATGGCAGGATATCAAGCTGACATTCTTGTCATCAAATTTTGGCACTATGTGGCCTTAAGGGGAGAAGGTACCTTGTATCTCCACCATGTTAAATGTTCTAATTTTACTGTTCCTTTTCAGAAGAACTGTTAACAGTAGAACATTAATTTTTTTCTCACATATACATACACTATTTGGTAATAAAATGACATTTTTTCCAGAACACAGCATTAAAAGTGAAACAGTAAGAATTTTTTAAAAACAATGCTATTTTTTTTGCACCTTGGAAAGGAAAATAATTTTTAGTGCCCTTAATAATGACATTAAAAGTTGAAAAAATGCCAGATTATGCCTAGATACCAAATAGCCTGTGAAAATTTAATTTCTATGGAATGAATAGTTTCAGAGAAAAGTAACATAAGGTTCGCAAAAAAAAAAAAGCGGGAAATTGAGTTTAAAGTTTTACACTATTCACAGTCCTACCATGCAGCATGTCCTTTAAACCCACACTTAGGACCTTTAAATAAATTTGTGGTGCAAAATTAATTTATATTGCAGCCCCATCCTTGGTCTTGCCTTCCTTTGGCCAGCAACCAATTGAAGGGACTATTATTATGCTTTCAAGTCTTATACGAGAATTTCCCGGAAGGATCAAACTTATGACGACCAAAGTATCTCTGGGCCGTCCTATGAAACACTTGGAAGGAAGAAGAAGAAGAAGATCAATTTATATTCATATAGAACACACATCAAAGTATGAAAATCAGTAAAAAAAAACAAAAATTCAAATTTTGCCCATTTATAAGATACCTTCTCCCCTTAAATAATTAAAACAAAACCAAAGATCTGAATGAATCTTATGATAATGACAACTCCTGTATATCAACCGTGATGTTGATTAAATAGACTACTGATTATACTTAAGGCACCAAAGTTAAAATTTCTAATCATATACCAATAAAATCTTAATTAAATACATGCTTTTGTTTACATTCACATCTTACAAGGGAACCGTCAACCATTGCAGGGAAGCGTTGTGATGTACAAAGGCCGTATCCAAAAATTATCTATTTTTTTAAATGCAAGGCACTAAAATCCAGTGCCAAATCTCTCATTTAAACTATAAAGAAGTAATATAACTCCTGAATTGGTAGATTGGATAACCCTCACTACCTGCCATCTGCACCTCATCCTGCTGTTATTCATGTAGGGAGTCAATCTGCTCCATAGAATTGATTGACATTGCTGGATTTTGGCTTCGATTTCTTTGCCTGCAGTTAAAAACGACATAATTTTTGGCACGGCCTTGTACATCATAATGCTTCTCTGGGAGAAATTTCAAGATAGATTTCGGCATGCAATGGAAGAACTAGTACTTTTATACGGCAGTGTATCCTGGGTAACAAATAAGACGAGTTCAAGTTGAATGCAAAGTGCAGAAATTACCTTTCTAAGAAGGACCAAAATTGGACCACATAAGAAATGAAGAAATAAGAAGTGAATTAGAAATATATTCTATAAATGATAGAATTCAACAACACATCAGCTGGGAAGAGCATGTTCAGAGAATGGAAGAAATAAGATTACCCAAGATAGCATATCATTATAAACCAAAAGGATTAAGGGATGTAGGAAGACCTAGGAAGAGATGGAAGGAATCATTGTGAATTCAGAACAGGTGAATTGCCTAAACCTTGAAGTGAAGAAGAAGAAGATTTCGGCACACAATGGTTAAACAGTTCCCTTGCCAGATGATGCCTGTTTGTTGATCTGTGGACCCAAGCTTGAATCCTGATGGAGTATTTTTTTTTAAACTTTATAACAACATTGATTTCTTAGGCTCAAACCTATGAACGCATTACACTGTAAAAGTCGTTCTCTGCAGAGAAAGTTGCATCCAAATATGTTTTTGCGTACTCAAAAATATGTTCATGTGATAATAATTGTTGAAATTCCTAAACTACCTGGCAAGGTGACTTAGCAGAGAAATGAATCTTGAGCAACCTGATGGGAACCAATGTAGTTTGAAACCTTGCCGCGTACCTTGCTGCTTTATCCAAGATATCGGACCTTCAAGAATTTGTTCATGTTTTCGGTATACGTGGAGAATTTGATAGAGTCTACCAAAGAATTCAACTGGAAGAACAGGAGAATCGGCATAATATTGTGCTACACAGACGTCGTCGTATACGGTATTATTTGCGGGACGCAAGCGTAAATGCGTTCCTCTAGCAGACAAAAATAACGGAAGTGGTTTTATCGCTGAGAATTCTGGGCAATTTCTTGCCAATATTACAAAAACCATAGAGAAACTTTCGACAAAAACGACGAGTTTCATGCATGACCAGTTAGTGGGTAGTTAATTCGATCTTTGCACTTGCTTACGGAAAGTCAGCTCACCAGTGATTAGAAGTAATTTGAGTAGAAACTAATGTATTTGCATGCGGTCTAATCATTGCCTTCCTTCATTGAAATGGACAGTGACATTAGAGACACTCTTTATATTTTGATCCAAAGAATGTGATACGTCCACCGCTGTGGTCTCGAGGTAGCGTGCTGCCTTGTCATGCAGCGGGCCCGGGTTCGATCCCCGGTCGGGGCAGTTTTTCTGGGTGAGGTTTTTATCGGGGTTTTTCCTCACCTGTAAGACAAATGTCAGGAAAACTTTAAGGCCCAAACGGTCCCCAAAATCATATGGCCATCATCATCCTTACCATTATCATCAACATCATCCTTCACCGGTGTGGAAAGCAACGGGAAGCTACCACACCTACACAATTCCATAGTAAAGCTGCAAGCATAGCATGAAAATGCTATGATTGCAGTGAAGGACCTGCCTTCGGGCAGAATTACTATGGATGGAATGTGATACATGTGCTGAAGCAATTCAACCTCATGGAATTGGTTTAAGGACCTCGGGATAAGAAAGAAGAACATTGAATCAGGAGCTGTAGAATGAACCAAACCACATTCACTTTTAATATCTTAGTAAATTTATTCAGAACAACATTTTGGCACTTATTTTCTATTCAAAGGCTTTACAAAGCACTCTGAATCTACATTGTGCTTAGATTCTTATAAGTTACATTTGGCTACTATTCTATTACCAATCTCACTAACACTGCTTAAGATCAAATGTCTTTAAGTACCAAATAGAAATGATATGCTGTATTTAGCAGAATGCAATACACACATTTTATTTTTATTAAAATGAGGACTGTCAGTGGATAATTTAATTACATTCTTTGCCTTTAAATATTCTACTTTCTTTGTTATAAGTTAGGCCTATTATTGTACAATTTAAAACTTTAAATTTATTAATTGATCCATTCATCAATAAGACTAATCAGCTTATAAAGTAATTATCAATTTTATTTATCTCAATCACTTTTCATTTGTTTTTTCAAGTTTAAATTATTCAGAACAATAATCATCTGAGGTTAAAATTACATTAGTAAAAGTTGCACTAAAAGCCCGAACTGGTTTTATTGGGAGAGATGCAAGGATATTTTATTAATGATTTGTATGACAAAATAAATTGTTTTATGATTTAAGAAATTCTAGCTTCTTGTTTAAGAAATATTGTTACTCTCATAAAATTCAAATACAAATTACAAGTAATATTTTAAATAACAACTTCTATTAATTTCATAGTTAAATATGGGAAATAACATTATGAGGTTCTTAATTCATAAATTAATGAGTCATTTTCCACATCTTACCTCATATTTAATGTTTTATTTAAACATGTGTTTATGAGGTAATATGTGGAAATGACTCATTAATTTACGAATTCTATTAATTTATCTGAGTAAAGGAAAAATTATGTAAAATGTAATGAAATGTTTTCCAATTTTTTAAATACAAAATTCATTAATTTTATATGAATTATCAAAAAATGCATAGTTTTTAGAATATGAAGATGTAGAGAGGTACCAATAACTGATTTTTTTAGTGATATTCTATGACATCTTACATAATTAATAATGCATTTTAAAATTGGGCATAAAAGGAAGCCTCTTATTCTTGGCTTTAGATTTTTTTTTACATGCGATAAATGTATGACATAGGATCTACAGTTTTACGTTTCGTTTGAAGGAAGTTATACTCAGATTTATTTTCTGCCTTAAAAATCTTTTGATCTAAGCCTAGTTTGAACCTGCGAATTTAAGATCTAGAGATGATCATTACCACAATCAGAAATATTGTACGTATATGTTACTGTAAAAGCCCAAACTATGGTAAATCCTAAGATTATCTAGTAAAACCTAAGATTTACCAACTTTAAAGTCCGAATAGTTCTGTGATCTTCATTTATTTCAAACTTTTACCACCATTCACTTGGTAAACTCAAAGACATGGTAAATGTTGAAAAATATATAACTTGTTCAGCAATGTTTGTTAGTCCAATGAAAATGGGCATTGTGATGTTAGCAATTCCTAAAGATATGATTGGACAATTAAAATCTGAAAAAGGTTCAGAGAATTTGTTGCATTCGCAAAAAATACTTCTTCTTCCTTCCAAGTATTAGGCCAAGGCCTGTTACGATCCTATAGAAAATTTCCCCTCCAGCGTTTTGATTCTTCTGGGAAATTCTCATATAAGACTTGAAAGCATAATAATAGTCCCTTCGATTGGTTGCTGGCCAAAGGAAGGCAAGACCAGTGATGGGGCTACCATCTTATAGCCTCTGGTCAGGATTTTCTGGAGAAGAAAAGAAAATAAAGGAAAGAAGAAATGGAAGAAAGGAAAGATTCCCTAGCCCTCATATGCCCTAATAGCGTCGGGGTCAAAAAAACAAGAGTTAACCAAGAGAGGTTAGATAGTAAAGTTATAAGAGTCTGGTATAAGTAGTGGAAGAAAGGAAAAAATACCAGATCGGTTAAAGAAAACAAGATATTAATGTCGGAAGTGTAATTGAACAGGACAAGGAAGACAACATTTTGGAAAATGAGTCAGAAGAGGATATATACAGTGACAATGTGAGAAAACAAAATTATTGTAATTGAAAAGATGGAGGAGAAGCAAATAACCAATGATACCAATGTAATGATTTAGAGACATACTGATTTAGGGACAGAAAACACAACTCAAGCTCAAGAAGATCCAATACCGAAAAAAAATAGAATCTCTCCAGACAATAAGAAAAAAAGCAAAATTGAATTTGGAAAACAAAGCTGAAAAAATGAAAGCATGTCGGCTGATAAATATCCAAATGTGAAAGTTGGCCAAAATATAAGACTGAAAGTACCTGACATTGACAGAGCTGAAACTGATCTGAAAAGCATTATTGCAGTTGTGGTAGATGTAAAGGATAAAGAGTTTTCAACTGGGTCCCCCCACGGGCTAGACCTTGTCGTGGTGGAGGTGCTCAGTACCTAATGACCCAGACGACTAGATAGGAAAGTCTGGTTTTTAACTAGCTTGCTATCTAGTAAGAGGAGAAGGGAAGCCAACTAGCTCCAACATGGGATACCTCAACGGCTTCAGAAGCGGAAGAAGAAAATTGTTCTCAATGGTAAAGAAGGCGGAAGAGAAAACTTGCAAGACAAGGGGTAGATGGGACTCCAAAGCTTTGGTTAGCAACCTGTCTAGGAGAAGGGAACTCCAAAATAAATCCCCTATCCACTAGGAAGGTGGTTGTGCGTCTGGGCTGGTAACCCGACCATGTAAAAAAAATTTCCAAACTCATCTCTCTCACATAAAAGGCTGCACTAGAATGGACCAGATAAGAAACGAGGATATCCGTGAAGAACTGCAGATCTACTCCATAAAAGAAAGTATATTTAACAACAAGATACAGTGGAAAGAACATGTAGAAAGAATGGAAGAAAGTAGATTACCAAATAAAATCTTCCATTATTTTCCAAGAGGAAGAAGAGATGTCGGACGTCCTCGGAAGAGATGGTCTTAGATCTATTAGTGAAGACGGAACAGGCAATTCTTGCCTAAACCAGGAAATGAAGAAGAAGAAGATCTCTCTCACAGTGTTCAGATGAATGTAACATGATTACCAAGAGCAGCATTTAACTACAAGCCAAGAGGTTCAAGGAATGTAGGAAGGGCAGTGAAAAGATGGACAAAACAACTGTGAGGCAGAACAGGCAATTTGCCTAGTCCGTGAAGTGAAGAAGAAGATCAACTGGTTACCAAAATTAGAGTACTAAAGCAGCTTTACATACAGAATAAGTTTACCTCATGCTCTGAAGATTTTATGAAGATAGAAGAAGTTGTTAAGGATAATGAAGTGAGTCTTCGAGAAGTTATAGGAAAAACTGTCATTGATTAGAGGACATGGATTCAAAAAATTTAACTGCCTCAAAAAATGTTTGTTGAAGAAGTCATCAGGATTACATTGTAATTCTAAATGCCACAATAGTGCTCCGCGTTCTAACAAGTAAAATGTTTTTTTTACTGCCTATTAATAAATGACAATTGATTGTATTTTTTCAATTTGTTTGTTAAATACCAAATAATAAGAAAAATACTGATTCAGTTAGATTAACCAACCTAGCAGTGGCATGCGGTGGTTACAGCACCCCAGCTGTATGACAAAAATGTCAATGCCAGTGGTAGATTTGCTGCCAGAAGGATTATCCATACCGGACAGGTCAGACCTCGATCGAAATAGTAACGATCTTTAACCGTAAGAATACAACCGTCAACAAACTCAAACATGAGTTAAAAATATCCGGAGTTAAAATAGTACCTCATTCAGTTCTCAAGACGGGGACTACTAATGGGAATCCATAACGATTGGAAAACATTAACTCAGAATAGGGATGTATAGAGGCTATGTCTGCATGGCCATGAACCTATGGGTTTGATAGTGTCATTGAAATAGTTAGTATAATGAAAATGTCTTATAGTTTATAACATTTTCTATTCCAAACGGGAAATTTGAATTTTAATGTTCACGCATAATTAATTTGAATGAAATTTGGAAATTGTATTATTTTATTTTAATCCGAAATTATGAATATACTAATTACCCCAGCTGTGCTGGGGTAGCTGGGGTTGAATGCACGCCACTGCAATTTAACATTATGTTTGTGAGAAGATAATTTTATTTGCGTTAATTTTACTATTCAAGAAGTGTTTTAAAGGCGATAAAAAAAATAAGTTAAAATACCTTCTTAGGTAAAATCCGTCGTCCTCAACTTTTAAAATATGTGATCTTTATGCCTGTAGGCCTTTCAGGACATCCGTCCCATCTTCAGCAGTTCATTCTTCGCTACAGCATCCAGGTTGATGTTTGATGCTGCTGGTCCTAATGTGGCTTTAGTCGTGAGTTAAAAGTTGAGGACGACGGATTTTACCTAAGAAGGTATTTTAACTTATTTTATGACTCTCCACCTCAACGGTTTTAACAATGAATTTTATTAGTATTGATTTTAAAGGTGAATTGAAATAAATGATTAAAAAGTACTCATTGTTTTATTTCCAAAACCAACATTTACCAGCCGTCATTGGTAAAAACTAGCATGTACTAAATTCTAATGGTAAAAGTCCGAAAAAATTGTCCCTTTTTTTAACTCTTTACATTTACCAACTCATGTCGGTAAATCCTAATATTGACTGGTAAAACCTAAGATTAACTAATGTACAGGCTTTTACAGTAACATATATTTCTAGTAAAGTTAAAGGTACTCCATTAACAGGTTAAGAAGGTCTTACAAGGATTCACAAGTTCTCAAACAACTACATGAAAAGGAGATAAAGTGGTTTATTGCAATTTTAAGACCGAGTTAATCTCAGGCCAGTCTGAATATTAAATAGTAATGAAATTAATGAATGAGTTGGAGAAAATGCTTTAACATCTCACCTCATCTCACATCATGATCTCCATGTTTGTTAAATCGACACCAGATGGCAGTTCAGAAGATGATGTTAACAGCAAAATTTCGACAGTTGGAGTTCGACTGAAGATGGAAGTAAAACTATACTTTTGAAACTGGTATCGTGAAGACACGCAACTTTATCAGGTGAGATGTTAAAGCATTTTCTCCAACTCATTCATTAATATAAATACCTCATGGTGTTACCTCCCACATTAATTTTGATTTAAAAAATAGTAATTAAACATTTTTTTTTCCACTCTTTCAGTTCTTGGGATCATGATGGACGATTGACTTTCTGAAATATTTGGCTTAGCTTTTTTTTCTTTTCATAATTATTTGTATAAAATATACACTGACAATGTTAATATATATTAGTAGCCATAAATATCTAGACACAATGCAAAGTGATGAGCTGGAAAATTCATATGTTGTAATAGATGAGAGACATTAAAACACAAATGATACACAATTACTTCATAAACTTTTGCCATCTAATAAATACTTAGATGTAATACACTTGAATTGTAAGAGTACAATATTGTAATGTCAAACTATGCAATCTGTTTAAATGGATTTTATTTTAGATAAAAAACCATCGTAAAGAAATGATCAAGTAGGACTATAGAAACTATTGTATGCTTTCCATGATTTTCAGATCGGGCATACTGGATTTCTTTCCTTGAGGTATAAGAAACTATCAATTAAAGAAAATCTCCTCATCTGTATTGTACCCTTTCCAGAAATCATTCAAACAATTCATGGAGTTTTTGAATGAACTTAACCTCACTTAATAAATGAGTTGGAGGAAATGTTTTAACATCTCACCTCACAAAGTTGCGTGTCTTCACGATACCGGTTTCAAAAGTATAGTATTACTTCCATCTTCAGTCAAATTCCAACTCAGTATTACTTCCATCAGTTGGAATTTGACTGAAGATGGAAGTAATACTATACTTTTGAAACCGTTATCGTGAAGACACACAACTTTGTGAGGTGAGATGTTAAAACATTTTCTCCAACTCATTTATTAATATAAATACCTCATAGTGTTTCCTCCCACTGTAAATTTAATTAAATTAACCTCACTTATCTGACAGAGTACATGTGTAATCTTTCAGACAGAGTGAGGATGTTTAGGATGTCCATTCATTCCGTTTTTCCTACGACAGTCCTGCTTTTTGTAAAATGTCACGCTGTCCTGAAGGTTTTCTTGGGGATGCTCAAATGTCCCACTTTTGGGATGATGCTTTGTCAATGTATTTATGAATGGCAAGTTTTGTTTTGTTCTTTACTATGTAATTATAAATATGAATGTTAGAAAGCGCCAGTTGTATGACCACGATGCACTGTTTGGTCAAATGAAAAAAACAGATTGAAAGTTGAAACTGTAAAGGTATTGCTCATGATAAAAACACATTTTAACGATGTACCATGTATTTCATTTTATGATAGAATTTCAAAAGAAAATAAACTACTTGATGAAATACATAAATTATCGAAGTACAGCAATGCAAATGCATCTACCAGTCTACCCATGTAGGTAGAGTAGACATAATATAGCTGAGTAAGTAATTTTAATGGACAATAAAAAATAGGCATAACTTATATGTGCAATTTGTATAATTTGTTTCATATAATTTTTGAAACTTCCTTTTATATTTTGTTAATGTCCCACCTTTTTTTAAAAATGTCCCAGGTTTTTCCTTTAATTTTTTGTACATCTTTCCTTTTACATTGAAAGTATTATGGACACCCTAGCATAGTTGAATGGTTACAATTTCAAGGACCTTCTGTAAAATGTAAATTAACAAATCTACTGATTTAGTTAATGTTTGATTAATAGTTCTGTTTCATTATGAGTGAAAAAATGAATGGCTGTAAAATTGAGTATTAGTTAGAGTGAGATAATGGATCTTATGTACTTCTTTTGATGTTAGATTTTAAATTAGAATTTTCCAGAATTGGATAGTTTTATTTAAGAAAGAAAAATTACATTCGGACCACTTAAAATCAATGTTTAAATTCTCAATAAAAATACTTTGAATAGAAGTCGTCAAATGGCGTTGTTGATAGCTATGGCTGTTGGCCTTCGGATGAAAGTAGAATTGTATAACTGGAAAGAAATTTGACGTTCCTATCAGAAGTTCGAATGGCATAATGGTTATCGTACTGATATAAAGAGGCAGAGATCCGGGGTTTTACTCCCAGTTCGAAAGTAATTTTTTTTCTAAAATAAAATAATGTATTTCTGTTATATACAACTGAGAAAGTACTGAACTTTGAGGCACCCAAACCTTCAAAATAAAAAAAAAGTGAAATATTTTAAGTAAAATTATAACATACTTAAATCATTAACCAACTGTAAATTCATAATATTTCAACTAATTACCATTTATAAAATATGAAGTTATTAATACAGGATCTACGTTTATTTTTACTTATGAGTAGGGCAAGGCAATTAATGATTTTGCATCTTTTTCTTATGAAAGTTGAAACATTGCTTACATATATGAAAATGTATGGCATTACTTAAAAAACAGATTAAATAAAAGCAATTCGTTAGGGCATTTTTTTTGCATTTTCTTAACTTCTTTAGGAATAGGTCATTTTTGGCAATTTTTAGGTCATTTTGAGCATTTTTTACACTTTTCCGGAAGGCTGTGACATTATTTGTATTTGATTTAAGATTTTTATTATAATTCAGTATTTTTCCTTGTCAATACAATTTCTTGGAATTAAGTAGTTGTTTTGCTTACTACTACCCCTATTTTTCAAGGTATGTGCATAATGAACTTGCCCACTTCTAGGAATTTTATTCAATTTCTTAGAGCTTATGCTAGCTTCTACCCTTATTCTGATTGTTAACTGCAATTCAAAATTGCTGTAAAAGTGCACTTTGTAATTGAAATGGCTTTTCTGCAATAAAAGGTACTGTAACATGTATTTTTTAAATACTCTTCTTTTAATATTTTGATGTCAAGTTAAATTTTATGTAATTCAGTAATCAAGTGAGTACTTAATCTAATAAATAGTATTTTATTGGTAATTCTTAACTTTTTATTCGTCATTTTTTATTTTATTTGACTTTTTTTGCATTTTTTAAGTCATAAATGCATTTTTTATTTTGCATTTTTTACCAATTTATAGGTCATTAAATGCCTTGCCCTACTTATGAGGAACTCAAAAATATTAAGTGGGATCCATATTTATAAAATATTTTGTTTGTAAAGAATACTATATCCTCGCTGAATATTGGAAACTTCTTTCAGTATATTCTGGCTGTGGGAACCACATTGTCTCAAATGATATAAATGTATACAGAGACACTGATCGGGTCATTATGTTTTAGTATTTGAATGTCTCTCATTTAAACACTATGTTATAACTATTAGGGCTGGTTGTATAGAGGTTTCAACTGAGATCAAAAGTTAAAACTCCCACCAGTCAATGAAACCATCTCTTCCTCTCTTTTACAAATACAGACCTAAGTTCATCTTGATTAAATCCCAGTTCAATTTTTCTACAGTCAATATTCTTGAATTTAGATTAGTAGTCAACATTTGATAATCAACTGGTGTAGAAATTTATATAAAGAGTTTATTTGCGCTGCTATAAAGCAAAATAGCTTTTTGAAATTATCTACATTTATTAGTGACATAACATTAAAAAATTAAATATTGTAATATTTGGCATTCAGTGTTATGCCATCTTCAAAGATGGTGCCACTAGCCCATGGTTTTAAAGTAATTACTCTAATTAAATTAAATTTGTATCTACCATAAGAATTAAATTAATGTTTTTATTACCTCACCTCATATGCGTTTCCTTCTAGACTGCAGTTTCGGAGCTTATATCCATCATCAGTACCCTCTGGTCGACTGGTGTTATGTCATTTCTTGGTGGTTTTCCTTCTATATAACACCATCAGTTCCAGTTAAAATGCAGAAGATGAAACATTGTTTTCGAAAGGCCTCCATATGAGAATAACTTGAAGAAGTTTAACAATTTAGTTGAGGACGACTGACTTACCAGGTAAAAATTATATAATTAACATCTTATTACATAACCTCAACGGTGCTTTAATATGAATTTCAAAAATCAACTTATGACTGATTTCTTGGAAATTAAGTTTATTTTTATACAATGAAAATTAGTCATGATCTCAGTTATTTTCTGACTTTAGTTCTAAATTAATCTCCTGTCAGGTACCTTTATACAACTAGCCCTAAAAAAAAATCACAAGTCTAAATTTTATTTTCATACAATTATCATTGTACCGGGCTTCCAATATAAACCCGGACCGGCCTCACGGGGTTTCACCCATCAGGCAGCGCTCTCTCCTCACCCGCATTTCACTCTGCCAGCCGCTCGTCCTTGAACTAGTCAGTTTACTATCGTTCGACAAGATGAGACGTCAGCTGACATTAGAGCAGCGCATTTATGTGTGTAAATGTTATTATAAATACGAATCAGCTCGTCGCGTTTGCGAGGAATTTATTCGGAACTTCCCTGGACAATTACCTCCTTCCAGATCGACAATCCACGATCTTGTGACTAAATTTGAGACCACTGGTTCAGTACAAAATAAGAAACACACGCGAAGGTGTACAGTTCTCACCAAAGAAAAATTAGACAAAATTTGCAAAAATTTGGAATGTTCACCACAAAAATCATTACCGAAATTAGCACAACAAGTTGGGATTTCAGTATCTTCTGCACATACAGCAACAAAATTGTTAAAACTCAAACCTTACAAGTGTACACGTGTTCATTGTCTAAACCAAGGTGATCCCATAGCACGTGTGCGGGAGGACAACATTTCCAGCATTTTCTATAAGGTAAGAAACAGTTCAAGGACGGGTGGCAGGCAGGGTGAATTGCGGGAGGAAGAGACAGCACTGCGTGCTGGGTGAAACTCCGTGAGGCCGGTCCGGTTTTATATTGGAAGCCCGTTACATTCTACATAAAATTTATTAACACTATTTATAGAGTGTCTCAAACCTTTTATAGAGATGGCAGAGAACCATAAATTGAGTATTTTGAGATAAAGAACCAATGGTCAGAAATACTTATTTCAGGCACCATTCCATCTTAAACTTACAATAAGCAGCTCTAATCCATGAGTAATACACACTGTAAGAAGTTCAGTACTGCAATACAGCACTGGATAATATACTGACACAAGGACTCTTTAAAATCCATTGGTACCACCCCACCCCCACTCTTAAAAAACTAAATTACAATATTATGAAGTATATATTTAAATTAATATTGGGAAGTAAACTTTATGAGGTTATATCATTAATAGTGAGTGGAGAACATATTTTTAATGACTCACCTCATATAATTTCAAATTTCTTTGATACCGGCGGTTTCAGACAATATCTTGTCCCTCTTCAGGAGTGGAAGCCATGACTGAAGTGGGACAAGATATTGTCTGAAACCGCCAGTATCAAAGAAATTTGAAATTATATAAGGTGAATCGTTAAAAATATGTTCTCCACTCACTATTAATTATGAAGTATACATGTTAAAGTCATATCTCTTCATGCTCTTTCAATATAAATAAATAAATATATTATATTATTTTTGGTCTGGACATCTTACCTCAATATTAATGTTGATTTGTTCTTGGACATGTTTCAAAACAATTCTCTGTTTTATCTTCAGCTTTCCCAGACTGGGAAAGCTGAAGATAAAACAGAGAATTGTTTTGAAACATGTCCAAGAACAAATCAACATTAATATTGAGGTAAGATGTCCAGACCAAAAATAATATAATTAAAATAACCTCAAAATATAACTTCCTAAAATAAATTAAATAAATAAATAATATATATATATATATATATATATATATATATATATATGCACTATGCAATTCTGTGAGAGAATGGACTGATTGAGCCCAAAAAGATTCAATTGTGTATGCAGTTAATTTTAGCAGTAAAGATCAGACTAAAAACAAGCAGTTCTTCCTTTCACTTTCTCTCACCATCACAATCTTAATGCATTGCTTAGGGAGAACCCTAACGTGAATTGGGTATATATGACCTTTAATAATTTACATTAGGAAGTACATTGAAATTCTTCTTGTGTCACATTCAGTACCGTAAACCAGTTAAGGCGTTTAAAGAGACTATCGTGTATGCGGCCATCGGTCAGTTAACTCGTTTTAGAGTGGGTGCGAACAAACCACGTCTATATTCGGCACCTGAATATTGTGTTGGCTTATTATGTCTTGGAGATCATAGATGACATGTAAATGTACATTTTCTATTCACGTTTGACATGTTTAACCTTGGTGAATCCCCTTTTATTTTTAAAACAAACAACACATGGAATTCGTTCACCCAAACTTGCCTCCAGGCTCCAATGCAGTCGTATATGTTTCTCGTTATCGCACTATTGTTTGCGCATGAGTGAAACCATGGCAAAAGAAAAATATCTCACTGAAGAAGAATTAGTGAATATTTTGTATAATGATGATTCAGGTGATGAACTGATTCCTGAATTAGAAGATTCACGAAGTGAAAGTGAAGATGAACTTCCACTTCCTGAAACTGATACGCCAATACCATGTGATGTCAATCACCCAAGTTATTTCACCATCAAATCCTACTAGGATATCTCCTTTAGGTATGTACAAAATTTGAATTTTCTAGGACCAATAGTTTGTGAATAATGGTCCATTTTCTGAAGTGCCACGAAGCTGAGGTATTCAAATGGCTGGCCTGTGGGTTTAAATGCCTTGCTCAGTGCCTGGTACTGAATGTGACACAATAAATAAAGTGCATCTGGAGTCATCTTACTTCATAACTTGTTATGTTCTATTTGAACTAGTTTCGGTATATCATGTGTACCATTGTCAGCTTTTCCAGACTGTTGAAATTTACATTATCGGCCCTGGATTTCAGCTCCAACTCCATCTTTTGGCAGACCGAAGAACTTGTAAATCAAATTTTTTTTCCCGGGAATTTCAAAATTGAACAAAAACAAGATTATGAATTTTGAAATTCCTGGGGAAAAAGATTTAACTTACAACTTCTTTAAACAGCCAAAAGATGGAGTTGGAGCCAACATCCAGGACCATCATCATCTTCAAGGTATGAGCCTATTGACCCATTCTGCTCCCCGGTGCACTATATGCTGCAGGTACAGGTCGTCTTTCCAACGACATTTTGGTCTTCCTACATTTCTTCGGCCTAGAGGCCTATAATGAAGCAGCTGGTTTGATAAACGATTATTTGGCATTCTTTGTATATGTTCAAACCAATTACGTTTATTTCTATGTATTCTCTCATTTATATTATATATTTGTAATTCATCTCTTATATGTTGACTTCTCTTTTGATCTCTTAGAGATACACCTGCAACTGATCTGAGAAATCTCATTTCTATTGTCTCAATTTTATTTTTATCAGACCAATAATGTAAATTTCAACAGTCTGGAAAAGCTGATGATGATATACATGATATACTGAAACTAGTTCAAATAGAACACAAGTTATGAGGTAAGATGACTCCAGATTCACCTTACTTATTTTATAGTACTATTGCTTGGAAATTTCAAGCTGAGATTTGAGATCAGTTCTGTCTGCAGGATTGTGTTAAAATTAATGTTCTGTAACATATTCATTTTAAATAAGTGTTTATGGTAATTATTCTTCCTCAGTCCAGATGCCAAAACTTATTATTTTTTATTTTTATCCTCAAATTAAGGGTCTAGCTAATTTCTGGGGATGGCTTATTTACAAGCTAATTAATAGTATGTTGAGAGGGACATATAGAGACATACCGGTATGGTATAAGATATACATTTATTTTTAATTTGGCCCCACTGGTTTAGAATCCACAATCTGCCAATGCATTGATATAATTGAACACTGCATTTGACATCATTTGGCCCCATTTCATTCACTTACTGATATGGATGATGTTGCTGTTCTCTCTCAGTATATGGGGAACATAAATATGGCTATACGTTTGATCGCGTTGTGTGATGAAAATATTACCATTACAGGTTGGAAAGGCAATTATTCAAATTACAAAAATGGAATAAAACAAAACAGTGTAGAACTTACATCATTAGTCAAAATGGCATTGAATATGCAACAGCAAATTACAATAGATGCAAGGGCAATAATGTATGTTAATGATCGTGAGGCTGCAAGATGGGCAACACGTGAGTTTAACGTAGCATTGCAGCCGTCGACTGTGGGGAAGTGGAGAAAACGACCGCTGGAAACTGGAAGGATACAGAAAATCAAACATCCTGGAAGGCCTCGCATTAGCACGGATGCAGAAACAGCGAAGAGAATTGTGGAGGCATTCAATGCTAGCCCACAATAGTCAACCCGCCAAGTTGCACGTGAGCAGTGATTTGTTTTGTTGTTGTTCTTCTTCTTCCTTCCAAGTATTAGACCAAGGCCTGTTACGACCCTATAGAAAATTTTCCCTCCAGCGTTTCATAGGACGGCCCAGTGATCTTCGTCCTCTTGGTATATAATTATAAACAGCTTTGGGGATCTGATTTGAACTCATTCTTTCAAGATGGTGTTTCCAATTTAGTTGGTACTGTTTAATATATTCCAAAATTGGCATAGTCTTCAATTCTTTTAAGATATCGGTGTTCCTTTCCCAATCCTATCTGGTGTAACCCGCTGTTCTGCACATGAACCTCATTTCACAAGCCGTTATTCTGCTTTCATGTTGTCTTTTTAGTGTCCATGCTTCACTACCATAGGTCAACACTGGTCTAGCCAAAGTGTTATATAAACGTAATCTGGTGTTTTTTTGTACGCAGGTGGTTTCGTAACTTGATTAACAATTCCCAAACTTTTATTATAACTAGTAATTTTTTCAGGGATATCCTTTTCATCCCAGATAGAGAGATAATATCCAATATTGTTGTAATTTGAAGGATTCCCTTTCCAATGATAACATCATATTTCCTTTAATAATATTTTCGTCACAAAATGTGTATAGCTATATTTCTGAATCACTCTGTATTTAAAAAGTTTGTATTTCATGGAAACATTATTATTGATGATGGGTGTCATATAACCCAACATCACCAGCAACAATGCCTGGTGTTTCAACAGTTCCAACAAGGGAACTGTCAACCGTTACATGCCGAAATCTACCTTGAAATCTCTCACAGAGAAGCTTTGTGATTTACCAAGACCATGTCCAAAAAAGTATGTGCTGTTTTTAACTCCAAGGTAGTAAAATCCAGCACCAAATCTCTCATTTAAACTACAGGGAAGTAATACAACTCCTGACTTTGTGAAATGGATAACCCTGACAACCTGTATGCATGCCACGTCCTTCCACACACAACACTGCTTGACTTGCACAGGGAATCCATCCGCTTTGCACATTTCCATTGGTGGATTCTGACTTCAATTTCTGTGCCTTACTTACTTACTCACTGGCACTATCGAACCCGTAGGTTCATGCCACATGGACATAAGCTCTCCATACATCTCTATCCTGAGCTAATGCTTTCCAGTCATTCCCTGTATAATCTACTTCCCTCAAATCATAATTAATGTTATTCTCCCACCTCAATCTTGGTCTACCAACTGGGCGTTTTCCCTCTGGTTTTCCTACAAGAAGCTTCCATGCAAGTCTTTCATTCCCATATGTGCAACATGTCCTGCCCATCGCAGTCTACGAGAATTAACTGTTGTTATTATATCTGGCTTCCTATAAGACCATGTAGTTCATTGTTATGTAGTCTTCTCCATTCACCTGTCTGTTCATCTCTCTTTGGTCCAAAAATTTTCCTAAGTACTTTATTCTCAAATACTTGTAATCTTCTTTCCTCCCTTAAAGTAAGAGTCCATGTTTCACACCCATGCCTTTCAGTTAAAAACAGCAGGTAATTTTTTGGACATGGCCTTGATACATCACAATGCTTCTCTGGGAGAAATTTCAAGGAAGGTTTTGGCATGCTATGGTTGTAAGACAGCTCTCTTGACTTGAAGAACCAGTCACTCATAATTCCAAGATCTGATGGCACTTGAGATATCTATTCGTATTTCTGATCAACGGTTCCCTATCTCAAAACACTCAGTTAACAGTCCTCTACCTTCTGTATAAAAATAACCTTAAAGTTTAATTTTAGGAAGTTATATTTTGAGGTTATTTTAATTATATTATTTTTGGTCTGGACATCTTACCTCAATATTAATGTTGAGGTAAGATGTCCAGACCAAAAATAATATATAAATAACCTTAAAGGTTTGTGACCTAATTATATACATATGCATATAATACATTATCCTTGAATAAGATTCTAAAAGATAAGTGAAAAGTGTTTCATAATAACAACTTGAGTTTCCATATAACATTGTTAACAGCACATTTGCATCAAAACTATCAACAATTGCTACTTGTTCTAGTTGAAAATCTGTATATATCATGATGGGCAATTTAGATTTGAGCCCCAAATTTCTTACAATTATGAAGAATAATACACAGGACTTTTTATTATCTTAATAAAAAAATTGGTACTCCATCGACTAAGATTACGATATGGTCATTTGATTTCTAACGATGAGCAAAAATTAGATGTGCCAAGTTGATTTATATAATTTACTTTGATTACAATTGTATTGCCTCATTAGTTTAACACAGTTCTCAGTATTTAAGACATGCCTTATAAATTCTGCTCTTTCTGCAATACCTCAAGTTGTCATTTTGACATTTCTGGTGTTCTCTCTGGCATTCGCTTAATTGCAACCCTTCTGAAGTTGGAGCGCCTAGAAGGTAGAGTTACATTACCCTGATGACATGATGGTGATAAATTATAAGCACCAGGAGAGTTCCTAACCTAAACTTACCTAAATTTCAGACCATGGGTAACCACAGGAATAATTTCCTTTAAAGAAAAATTCCAATGGTTTGACACTGGAAATTAAACCCGGGACCTCATGAACAGGAGTCAGAGATGCTGACACTAGTCCATGAGGCTAGTCACTTTTTTAATACTGTCAGTGTTATTTGAGTTTTTATATTTTAAAGACATCAGATAACTTTATCCACCTAGTTACGTAATTTTGTCCTTATTTTTAAATATATTTTACAAAATAATACTGTGTACATAAGCAAGTGAAACAAACTAAATATATGGGAATAATTATGGATAACATGGAAGGTATAGGCAAAGAGAATATAAAACATAGAATTGAATTGAGTAGCAAAATAATATCATCGTTAAATTCCATATGGTGGGATAAGCATATTTGGAAAGACACAAAAAAATATATTCGTAAAACATTGGTGGAATCTGTTGCAATGTATGGAAGTGAGGTATGGACAATCAATAAGTACAAGAATAGACTAATAGCTCTAGAAATGGATTATTTACGCAGAAGTGCCAGAAAGTCAAAATTAGAACATGTCAAAAATAAGGAAATCAGAAATATAATGGAAGCAGAAGAAAGCATAATTGAAAGAATTGAGGAGAAGGAATTAAAGTGGTTAGGACATGTTTTAAGAATGGAAGATGAGCGATGACCAAAGCAACTATATCAATGGCATCCGACCAGAAGGAGGAAGAGAGGGAGACCGAAGTTAACATGGAAGGAAAACATGAAGACACTAATGCAAGCAAGAGGGCTAAGCATTGAAGATGCCCAAGATCGTAGGCTTTGGAGGTTTGGCACAAGAAGACAGCAGCAGCTGTAAAAACCCAAAGATAGGTAGATAGAGAGATAGATACTGTGTACATTACTATCTCAAGCCATATATTATAAAACATGTGATTTATGTTTAAATTTCTTATTTAAAATTAAGGCATATCTTAAAAGCTGAAAAATGTGTAACCTGGTATTTGTTTTGGCAGTCTATGTACTTAATAACAGTATTCTGAAATACCATTAAGATAGAAACTTTTACCTACTGAATGAATGATACCTTAAAATTGTATTTAATAAATTTATAACATGAAATCTAATATATTTTATTTACTTCGACCATTGTTTCTAACTAAACATATTCTTGAAACACAAATGAGAAATGTCACAGAGTCAAACAGGAATTAATAACAAAAGAAAAAATTACATCTGTCTTAGCTTTCTCTTATATAATTATTTGTTTGAACTTCAAGATTGGAAAGAGACCAAAAGGCTCATTTAAAAGATCGAAATAGGCCCTATTTGCATAAAGTTAAAAAACAAAAAAAAAGTATGTATTTTGTATCTGACGATTCCTCCTTTGTAAATTAAAAATCATTGTCATATAGTTGTTATTTCCTTTGAAAATTGAAGTATATAATTTGACTACAGTTGTGCTAGCATTTAAAAACAGTCATTAAGGCCGGTATTCAGAAACCAATCTTTACACAAAGAGCGACTCTTTCCCCCTCTCTATGATGTAGAGAGTATTCATAAAATTGGTTTTATGAAAACTCTGTATGTCATAGAGAGGGAGAAAGAGTCGCTCTTTGAGTAAAAATTGGTTTCTGAATAGTGGCCTAAAATATAGAACTATCTGGCGTATATTTAAATAATTAATAAAAATAAAAAATAAATAAAGAAGAATCAGTTTTTAATAATATGTAAGTCATTTTTATAAACTATTTTGAAATTTTTTTAGAAACATTTTCAAATTATCTTGGCCAAATTTTTCATGAACAATTTTTTTAATCTATTATTTTTTAAACAGGAAGATGGGTTCCAGAATTATCTTCATTCCATTGATGATCATACTAATAATGTTTATTACACAAATATCTTAAAGAAAATAAGTATTGGATATTGTTGAGCCTCATAAACCTGTGAAAGTTGTCTCCATTGTTCAATTAGAAATTTAAGCAAATTTTTTTAGTTTAAAATTCTACTAATTGTACAAAGCAAAGTTACAACATGGCATCTTCTATTATTAAATTTTCACGGTAATTAAAAAAATATATATCTTTTAGGAGCCATCATGTATTTTAAGTTATTCTTCTTCTAGATTTTATTCCTCTAAAAGATATTTTTATTTCAGATTTTCATTTCTTAAAATAAGAACTCAACAAGTTAAATCTAAGGAATATTATAGTTTATACCATTTTAACTGACAAATGAAAAAGATGGAGTATTACATTTTTCTTTTCATTCAATAAATAAACAGTAAGTACAGACAGTAAAGTGTTTGATCATTTCACATTATATGAATACTTTAAAATTAAGTCACATTTTGAACATTGCTAATACAGTAGACACTGTTTTACATATTTATATTTGCTTCACCATGTATTACATTATAATTGTAGATATGTTGTTATATTGCCATTGACATGTAACTTTTCATTGATTGGAGCAGTGTTTCCAAAATTGCATATCAACACTTGATAGAAACCTGTTAACACTAAAAAACCATGTTTTCCAAATTAGTGCTCCTCTGTGACTCCAAAGCAGCTATACAGGCAATTTACTGGCCAAAAAGTTTTGATTGAAAAGAATGCTGTGACATCACTACTGACCTGCAAAACTGTGGTAAAGAAGTTGTCCTCCAATGGCTACCCTCCCACTGTGGGATTGTCAGAAATGAAACAGCCGATCTCCTCGCCAAAAAAGGATCTCACATTGAACAAATGCCTAGATCTAAACCAACACCTTACTCCTCAGTGAAACGCCACATAAAGTTAAAATCCAAAATTATGAATGACAATAGACTTCAAACCGTGGCAAGTAACAAAAAATGGGAATGCCTAATAAAACATACTGATATACCAATATACCAAGAAAAAAAGAAGTAGCACATTTTAGGATGATGACTGCCTGGCAAAACACCTTCATAAAATTTATGTTCTGCCTTCACCAAAATGCATTTTATGCAATCACCCAGATGAAGAAATGGACTAAGGTCATCTGAACAACTGTATCGCTGTCAAACTTGAAGATTCTAAGACCTCAAAGTATTGGAGAGCAAGCAAGACTGCTAATGACTTCACTGTTAGATGCAGCACATTAGACAACAACAACAACAATTGATAGAATTTTTGGAAATATTTTAGAACATGTGACAAGAACATTTTTTCTAAGTTTCAACCGTACACCATGTACATGTGCCAACAGACGTGAAGCGGTTTACACTATGGAATCGCGGGATGCAGCCAACATATACACAATATTTGAACTCGCACTGCCAACCAACCTGAAAGATAATCTAATGCAATTTAAGTACTCTAATCTGTGAAAAAATGCACGCTGATTTAATTTAGTGTAAGTTAATTAGTACAGACTCTATGTTGGCTGCACTGGAACACAGAATATTCATTAAAATCAATATGGCTGCCATGTCTTTCAATGTCGTGAAAAAATATATTCAAATAATTGTTTGAAAACATGTAAAAATCATTGTAAATGATGAGAAATAATTTGAAAAATGAAACCTTAAGAATAAAATTTGACAGGAGTTTGGAAGTAATTTAAAAAGTCATGTCACTTGATGTAAAGTTTAGCCAAATTTTTTAGTTGAAGAAAATTCAAGGATACAAGTTTCCTTCAGATATTAAATTAAAAGCCATTTGCCCCTGTGTATGTATACATTTAAGAATTTCATTCTACATGAGTTTATGAGAGTATACAGTGATTTTAATTTTGGAAACACTGCTTTATTTTAATATGCGAGATGAAAAAATATGGGTGTCATAACGATGTTGATGAAAGTCAATGCAGGGCCAATACTACCTGACCATAAGAATTGAATATGTAACTCTTCAGTCAATAAGTACATAGTGATTTGATTTTAATGGCAAAGATGACTTTTTGATAAGATTTGTATTGTCATGATGTTATTGATTTAACATTTCTCACTGAAAGATATATTATATTTGAAGAGAAAAATTTTCGCCTAGACCGAGACTCGAACCCAAGTTAAGTCGAGTCTCGGTCTAGGCGAAAATTTTTCTCTTCAAATATAATATATCTTTCAGTGAGAAATGTTAAATCAATAATAAAAACATCATTAGAAGCCTTACTAGCTTTATAAAGTAATGTTAAATTCCCAATATATTTCTTCTTAACTAAGAAGCTGCCATTTGCAAAGATAGAAGCAATGGTTTCAAAAGCATTTGGCGAAAGGGAATTACAACGTATATAAGAGAAAAATTTGCGTCTAGATCGTAACTCGCCTTGGTAGAGCATTTGGCCCAGCAAGCCAAAGGTCCCGGGTTCGAGTCTCGGTCTAGGCGAACAAATTTTTCTCTTCAAATAAAATATTTGTATTGTCAGTTTATTAATGGAGTCAAATTTAAAATAATTTTCAAATAATACGAAAGTATAGTTTAAAGAACATATATAATATGTTTAATAAGAAATAAATGTAGAGTGCTCTTACATTAATTGAAATGTAGAACAATAAGCAAATTTGATTGTTGATATAAATATCTCTTTGCAATCGGGATGAACATAAATGTACCAGGAGTATATTACAACTAAGTGAGATGCTTCAAATTGAAGTTCTGAAGTACATTTTCAGGTAAAAATTCTAGACTTAGCCAATCTGACTGGAGTTTTTCTTTGGTCTTCCTTAATCTCAAAGCAAGGGCTCGGTTTGAATTTCATACCAAAACCCAATTCATTATAATCATAATTTTCTACAATTAAAATAAGAGAATTTCCAAAGAGAGTGCATTGAAACACATATGAGTAGAAATCCGTGAAATTCGCGAGTCGCAATAACGTGAACTGCTCTAATTTTGTCATTTTCTTGTACCATTTCTTAACTCCACTTCCCATAACCTCAAAAAAAGCATGTATGAATCGCAAAATAACATGAAATCCTACGATAATGCAAAATAACACCGAAATTTAAAATTTTCAACGAATTCCAGAGTTCTATTGTTCTATTTGCAAAATTTTCATAATGCATTTTTAAAGACTGTTTTCGGATTCCATCTTCTTTGTAACTGCCATATCTGATGGTGCCATATCTGCTTCCTCCATGCACTCTTCCAAAGGGAAATGGTTGCAACATAGTTCACAACATAGAGGTAATATTTTGTGTCCTTCTCATGTTCAAATATGATCTCTCCATATATTTTAAGTTCAATGGCCAATATGAATTCCAAGAAATACAAATTATATTAACGTATAAGTTTTCCCCCTCTAAATTTTTGCAGACATAATTATCAATTTTATATAATCATTGAAGAAAACATTTCTCACCACGGTTGATTTTTCTTAAAAGGTAAATTTTGCTTACAAATTAGTTACTAGGATTAAAATTTTATGCATTTTAGTGTAATAAAATTGATATCAATTGTACAAGCTAAAAGTTGACCTTAAACTACTGGATATATCATTCTTATTGGGTTTAACATACTAAACTAGGATTAAAAAGACTCAAATTTACATTTTTTAGAATAACACTGCCAAATTCCCAACAACATTGAAATCTTGAAATTTTAAAACAAATTTTCCCTAAAAATAAAACCACTTTCACGGATCTCTACATATGAGTAATAACAAAAACACAGTTTATTCAATATAACCAATTACTCTAGATGGAAAATGACCTTAGATGTTGAAGTATTTATAAATTAAAACATATAAAAAATTCCGTTCTACATTATTTTTAGAAAAATAGCTGTAAAGATGCTTTCTGTTCAAAATATCACAGCAACTATCCAACCCCTATAACCTTTCTTAATTGTATTGAAATTATAATATGAGTAGGAATTTGGAAACTCATACTAAAGAACATTTTAGAAATATTAAAAATTGTGAAATTGAAAAATCTGCAATTGCTGCACATAGTTTATAGAACATCACAGAATTAAAAAGGAAGCAAAACTTTTAAAACAATTGGGTAAACCTTTGGAATTGACAGTTTGGGAGAAGATATACATTTAGAAAAATGAATATAGATCAATGAATTTTGATATTCCTAACGAACAAAATTTGATTTTGAAGTTTATAAATTCAACCATAGATGGCAGCACAGAAGATGGTGACAATAGAAGGTTTGATGGCAGAAATATTTCATCAGTTGGAGTTTTGACTGAAGATGGATAAGACGTCATCCGAAACCATATGGTTTTGTGAAAAGCATGAAATTTGTGAGGTGAGTTTTCAAAAAAATGTTTCTCCGATGAATTCTAAACTTTTCTTAAATTCATAAAAATGTGTCACACTGTTAGTTCTATGGCATTTCATAAAAAAATTATGAATTCACTTGTACAAATAGCTTCATCAATGATATAGGTATTACCGGCATTTTCCAAAAAAAAATTTATAAAAGTAAAATGCATAAAGTACAAAACTATTTTTCTGTCTAGAGATTCTTTTTTTAAGCCTAACATTGATATTCAATATATATTGAAATTTGTTTATTCCTTTTAAAACTGTTCAGTTTAATTACACGCTCCAGCCAACGTTTGAATTTTCCTGAATACTGCATGATAATTTTCAACTATTTAACATTTTCCAATACTGTTATTTTAACACAGTTCCAATAAAGGATCATATTATAATGATATTGTGAAAAGAAAAATTAATGTCTGAACCAGGAATTGAACTGTGGACCTCTAGTTCTCCAGACTAGTGTGCAGCCCACTACATCATTCTAGACTTGGCACAAACATTAACAATTCCTTCCACATATACAACTCTATAATTCTCATTTTGTCTGCTGCAAGGTAGGTGACACTACCATCGCCAACGGCCAGCTTCGTTTAGAAGTATCTATATTTGAGAATTTTACACCACCACACAAAGCCGGCCATTGGCGATGGTAGTGTCACCTACCTGGCAGCGGACAAAACAACAATTATAGAGTTGCATATGTGGAAGGAATTGTTAATGTTTGTGCCAAGTCTAGAATGGTGTAGTGGGCTGCACACTAGTCTGGAGAACTAGAGGTCCACGGTTCGATTCCTGGTTCAGACATTAATTTTTCTTTTCACAATATCATTATAATATTATCATTTTCAACTAATCATACAGATACTGGAATATTATATTTTATTTACAGAGCTTGATTAGCCGAACTGCTCTTTTGAAATCATTAAAAATTCTAAAAATAATATTCAACAAACCATATCAAGAAGACTTTTTGCCAATAAAAATTAAGATATATTTTATTTCAGAGAATTATTAGGTACTGTCTTTTTTCTCACTACTCTAGAATACTGTGTAATTGCATACTTAAAACTCATAATCATGAGTCATTCTGCAATATAGTCTTTAGAAAAGAGTTGGTGCAATTTGAAATGTTCTGTTTTCTCTATGATTTTTTGTGTGAGATTCATATTTTCAATGATAAATTAATTGTTTTCTTCTTTCAAATTATCTTCAATCTTATTCTGAAATATAACCAGTCTTCTTTTCTTACAAAATACAGGGAGCAAATGTATATCCTGGACTGTTATAGAATAGTTAATAGAGTGTCTGAAACTGCTTAGGTCAAAATAATATATATGTTAGAGAAATCTATACTGAGTATGGAACCGATGATGGATATATCAATTTTAGAGATGATAATATTTTGAATACATTTTCATCTTTGTTCCTATCCATCTTTCATTCAATTTTCAAATCTGTACTTTAAATATTGAAATGGAAAAATATTTTATATTAACCATAAGGGTTCTTTTCTGGTGCAAGGCATTCCAGAACCTCTTAGTGTATATAAAATTGTAACATACTAATACAGGAAGAATATTTATTTTCTTTAATTATTTTTAATTATATCTACAAATTTTTAGGATTTTTTCTTGTCCTGCGCCATAACCGAGTGGTTAAGGCAAGAAACCTTTGCACAGAGCTACAGGACTTGCGCTGGTTCGAGTCCCTATGGGGGAAGAAATTTTCTCATGGAATTTCGGCCAGTATGGGACCGGTGCCCACCCAGCATCGTGAGGCATTTGGGTAGCTACAATTAAGTAGCGATTCCAGGTTGAGAAGACCAGCTATAACGGGCTGGGGGACTCGACATGCTGACCACATGTCACCCCTATACTGGCTAGATGATCATCTACCTCTGTGATTAACATATGTGGATGTGAGGCCAGCAGCTGGCTGGTAGGCCAAGGGCCTTCTAGGCCTGTCACACTTGGAGTAATTTTATTTCTTTATTAAATGTTATTTGCATATGCAAGAATAACTATGAATTTTGAAATACCCGGTGATAAGGAGAGAGGATTGATTTGGAAGTTTGTCGGTCAGCCATCAGATGGCACGGAGGTCAGTCTGCAGGAGAGGAGGGCCGTTGGACGTCATTGTGAACGTGATACAGCATTGAGAATGTTACAAATGCAGTGAAGAAACTTGAGTCTCTGAGGGACTTATGAAGTATGAGATGAGTCAAAAACAACTCAACATAAATTAAAATAAATCTCATAGTGTTATTTCCTACCTACATAACTTCATAAACATTCTTCCTGAGTGTGCATGGTATCAATATATGGTATAAAAACAATTGTTTTGAAACATGTTCAAGAACAAATCAACATTAATATCGAGGTAAGATGTCCAGACTAAAAATAATATAATTAAAATAACCTCAAAATATAACTTCCTAAAATTAAATATCAATATATGGTATTTGTTCTTTCTCTGCTCACTCCTTTGTAGATTGTCCTTGTGATACATTAATGCAGGATTTACTTGAGGTTATTGTTTTCTGAGCCATAGTTTAATTAATATATTGATAGTTTTACAGTTTATTTTTATTTTGCAATGTATAAATAAACACAGGCAGTAAGTAGAGAGGTAGTCGTATTAAATAATCAGTGGTGTTACTTGAAAATAACCTCAATCTGCCGACTACATAGTGAGTGAACAGTGAAAGAATTTAATTTATGTAAAATGCAGGATAAACATGCTCTCCCTGTATATTTGTGTGTATATATGTATATCACCAATATTTACAAACACGTCTGAAGGAAATATTGCTAGCTCTCACCTACACCAAAAGTTCTGGAGAGCAACGCAAATCATCACAAGGTTGTGGTGATACTTCCTGCTGGCCTATTGATGCTAGTCGCAGGCTCTCGACTAGCTGATTGTTGTAGCTATGTCTGCGACTGTATAGGCGAAATACTGCTGGATTCAGTAATAGTAGTAGGAACAACTGGGACATCCAATGAATCGTACAATGGATATTCACAGCACAATAAAAACTTGAGAAATTTTGGAACTTCTACGTAAAATGAAGGAGGTATTGGTATCAGTGGAGATGTAGACGCTTTGTAATATCTATATTCAGCATTACTGGAACAAAAAATTACAACACTAGACAAAATACATAAAATATTAGAATATTATACAGAATCTGATCAAATTAGTTATAGCAGGATTTTAATATCATAATAAATATGAAAGTTAAATTTAATAATCTTGTAATTTAAAATTCTTTTAATATTTAAATATAACTTAAATAAAGAAAACCATCTAAATAATTAATTTTTGTTCATTGTTGAATAAAAATGTCTCAATAACAATTAAAGAAATTGTATTACATAACAGTCTTTCTTAATAATGCTTTTAAAATTAATCTGAATCATTGTTGTCAGAATTATAAATCTTTCTGTTATAACTGTAATAAGAACACCTGCTTAACTTAATATTTTTAAATAAAAGTATACTAAACTCTGATTGGAAGTTGAAACAATTAACTTTTTGATTTAACAAATCAAATTTAAACATTAGATTAAACAATAGAATTTAAATATAAAATCATGTCATGTAATAATGTTCTTTAAAATTATAAAAGAATTACCTAGTCATTCAGCCTACAGCTTCCAACATAGATAGAAGCAAGAAGAGCTCTCCTGATAAAATGTAATATTTAATATAAGAAGAATAGTTTACTCAAGAAAAGAAAATAATTTAATTTTAATTGATGGTGAAGAATAATACCACCTATATTTGCTTGATCTGCTGGGAAATTAAATAGTGAATAAATGTGAAATTATTTCTACAAGAAACATTTTTTTATGATTGTGAAGTGTTTTCCTATCCTGTGTACCAACTACTGACCCTAAGACAAGATTCCGGCTCTACCGAAAATTAAACCCAACCTGAACCAGTAATTCTTTTTGGGACACCAATCCTTCAAAATGTTAATACACATCAGGCATGAAGAGAGTTAGCTGCTTCAAGATGTCACCACAACATGGGAAAAGAATTACTTCTTCATAGTTAACAAAACAATAGATATAATTTGATATTAAATATAATAAAATTGGTACCTGGTTAGTCAGTTGTCCTCAACTAAATTATTAAACTTCATTAAGATGTTAAAGTCCACTGCTGTGGTCTCGAGGTAGTGTGCTGCCTTGTCATGCAGCAGACCCGGGGTTCAATCCCCGGTCAGGGCAGTTTTTCTGGGTGAGGTTTTTATCGGGGTTTTTCCTCACCTGTAAGACAAATGTTAGGAAAACTTTAAGGCCCAAACGGTCCCCGAAATCATATGGCCATCATCATAATCATCATCATCCTTCACTAGTGTGGAAAGTAACGGGAAGCTATCACACCTACAATTCCCTAGTAAAGCTTCAAGCATAGCATGAAAATGCTATGATTGCAGTGAAGGACCTGCTTTCAGGCAGAATTACTATGGATGGAAGATGTTAATTATAAAATTTTTACCTGGTAACCAAGTGCTACATCCAAGTCAACTTCTCACCACGGAGTAGCTCACTGGGTGACACTCTCAAATAGAGCTTAAACCCTGTACAGGGAGGCCTTTGCCCCTAAAGGGACATATCAGGCTTTATTTATTTATTATTTATTTAAGTCAGTCGCCTCAATTAAATTATTAAACTTCTTCAAGTTATTCCAATATGGAGGCCTTTCAAAAACAATGTTTCATCTTCTGCATTTTAACTGGAACTGATGGTGCTGTATAGGTTGTATAACGGATTTATGTCAACATAATACAACCTATATTTGAAGAGAAAAATTTTTTCGCCTAGACCGAGACTCGAACCCGGGACCCTTGGCTTTCCGGGCCAAGCGCTCTACCAACTGAGCTACGGAGGCGAGTTATGATCTAGATGCAAATTTTTCTCTTATATACGTTGTAATTCCCTATTGCCAAATGCTTTTGAAACCATTGCTTCTATCTTTGCAAATGGCGGCTTCTTAGTTAAGAAGACATTTATTGGGAATTTAACATTACTTTATAAAGCTAGTAAGGCTTCTAATGATGTTTTTATTATTGATTTAACATTTCTCACTGAAAGATAAATTATATTTGAAGAGAAAAATTTTTTCGCCTAGACCGAGACTTGAACCCGGGACCCTTGGCTTTCCGGGCCAAGCGCTCTACCAACTTTTTTTGCCGATAGGGAACTACAACGTATATAAGAGAAAAATTTGCATCTAGATCGTAACTCGCCTCGGTAGCTCAGTTGGTAGAGCGCTTGGCCCAGAAAGCCAAGGGTCCCGGGTTCGAGTCTCGGTCCAGGCGAAAATATTTTTCTCTTCAAATATAATTTATCTTTCAGTGAGAAATGTTAAATCAATAATAAAAACATCATAATACAACCTATATAACACCATCAGTTCAAGTTAAAATGCAGAAGAAGAAACATTGTTTTCGAAAGGCCTCCATATTGGAATAAGTTGAAGAAGTTTAATAATTTAGTTGAGGACGACTGACTTACCAAGTAAAAATTATATAATTAACATCTTATTACCTAACCTCAACGGTGCATTAATATGAAATTCAAAAACTTCATTAAGTAGTTCCAATGTGGAGGCCTCTCAAAAACAATGTTTCATCTTCTGCATTTTAACTGGTACTCAGTTAAAACTGAGTTAACAGCATCTTGGACAGACTAAAATAAAACATTACTTACTCTCTATATTTTTCATCTGATGATTTTTCCAGTAGAGGCATTCCAGAAAGGAAGAGAATTATAAGTGTTGTAAAAATTGGTGATAATATTGCCAACCATTCTAAACCATCCAGAACATTCAAGGAAATTATGAAGATTCCCCACCACAACACTATCTCACCAAAATAATTAGGATGGCGTGATAGTCTCCACAAACCTGTGAAACACAAATAAAATCCATAAGTATTTAAAAGACATTACACGACATAAAGAAGTTTAGATTTTAAGAGAATATAAAATATGAGAGATAATCAATTGAGTTGGTGTTTACTTGATGAAAATCCATATTTATTAATTAAATAAAAATAAAACATAGTTTTATTTGATTTTCATATTTATTATATAATTCAATGACAGCTGTTTCGGTACACTGTACCTTCTTCAGACATGTTAACAAATTTGTTAGTTGGAACACAATTCATAATTTGTTAACATGTCTGAAGAAGGTACAGTGTACCGAAACAACTGTCACTGAATTATACAATAAATATGAAAATCAAATAAAACTACGTTTTATTTTTATTTAATTAATAAATATGAGAGAGGCCCTAAGAACAGTAGTAATAATGAAAAGGGCTTTTGTGTAGTTTTAAAATATATTTTCTCATTTTTCATGTAATATTCTATAAGGTGTAGAGAAGGAACACCAATTACGCTTAGTATTTTAATGTTAAAATTTAAAATTATGGAATATTCACCTGAAAGGTCCGTCTCCTCAACCGAGCCAATCATCCCAGACGATACAACAGCAACAGCAGCAAGGAATCAGAGGAAAAAACTTCAACCAGGGCATTTTTACCGTTCATTAAGATTGTAACAGACTGCATTGGAAAACTACTAAAAAAAGAAGACAAAAGACAGTATACTGGCCTACAAAGAAAATCAAGAACCTTCTCAGACCTATAAAGGATCAACTCCATCCCCATCAGACAGCAGGCATATACAGGATACCATGCAGTTGTGGAAAAGTGTATATAGGCACCACTAAACACAGCATCGCAACCAGACTTAAGGAGCATGAAAGATACAGTCATCTTAAACAAATGGATAAGTCGGCAGTAGCAGAACACTCTTTACTTGATGGCCACAGGGTACAATACCAGAATACAGACATATTATCTAACTGCACACACTATTTTACCCGTCTACAACGAGAAGCCATCGAAATATTCGAACATAAAAACAGTTTCAATAGAAAAGAGGAATCATTAAAAGTCAACAAAGTATGGAGAACGGTTCTAAAAAACGCAGAATGTAAACCTCTACAAGGACAGTCGACTGGAACATCAAACAGCAATTTCATTGGAACAATGGAAGTCCCTAACGCGGACCAATCAGAAGGCAGATATAACTTACAAACACATTGCGGTGAACGTACAAATAGGACAGACAGTGGACAGAATTGCCAGTCTCAAGACAACCCTTGAGGATGCCAGACGCAGTCTCTGGCGAAATGTCGGGGAACTACAAGCCTCACGACCATGGCCTACAGCCCGAAAATCTTCAAGATCATCACAGCAACTCCGGCCGTGAAAGTCTATGTGAATACATTAATTAATTAAGTTGAATATTTCATAATTTTACATATTAATTTTGAATAATACCTCAATGGAACACATCATGAATCTTATTTTTGATGTTATATTTTAAAAGAACACTTTCCAGAATTGGACCCATAGTTTTACTTTAGAAAGAAAAATTAATGCTCTAACCGGGACTCAAACTTCAGATCTCTAACTCTCTACAAGTCAGAGATCCGGGGTTCGAGTCTCAGTTTGAGCATATGCTTAGTATGTTGAACAGGATGGTATACTGAACCATTTATCAAGAGGACACTCATGTTAAAAAATTAATCTAATATATAAAAATGAATGTTTGTTTGTTTGTTTGTACTTGATGCGTGGCTATACCATTGATCCGATTGTGATGTGGCTTTTTGCAAAATGTTCAGGAGTTTCCCGGGATGAACATAGGCTATAAGAGAGTTGTGATACTCAACTTCTACACCCTTAAAAATCACCCTTTGTACTGGAAAACATGAAAAAAGTAGCTCTTCGGATGCTTAAATGGCTTTCACTGCCTAAACCATAACAAATACACAAAATTATTATACACAGAATTGAATATCTCAAAAATCTCTACAAAAAAGTCCACAATAACATATGTTCATTTCTTATGGATAACTCACAATAACCATTTTTGTCTTTCATTGATGCCAAGAAGATCGAGACAAGTACATAGATTCCTGTGCAAGCATAGCAGCACATGGCGGGTATTCTTTTACGACTTTTACTCACAATAACGAATTTTGTCTTTTAGCTCATTTATGCCAAGAAGATCGAGATAAGTAGATTCCCGGGCAACACTGGGTAATCAGCACGGGGAATCTTAAAATAATTACGATATATATTTATAATTATTTTTCATTTTACTTATTAAACTAATCATAAGAAGTTCATTAATTTTTGTCTTTCAGCTCATTTATGCCAAGAAGATCGGGATGAGAAGATTCCTGGACAACGCTGGGTAAACAGCACAGGGTTTCTAAAAATAATTACGATATAAATCTTTTGTTTCACTTATTTAACTAAACATAAAACACATTAATTTTCGTATTTCTGCTCATTTTATGTCAAGAAGATCGGGATAAATAGATTCTGGGGCAACACCGGGTAATCAGCACGGGGTATCAAAAAAATATAAATTTTTAATTATTTTTCCTTTTACTTATTCAACTAAACATAAAAGCACATTAATTTTCATTTAAGCATTGCAGCGCACTCCAGGTATTAGCTAGTTTTAATAAAAACATTGAAAATATGTGTTTTACTAGCTAAAAAGTAATGTTAAAAGAATAATAAATACAACAAAAATTATAATTTATTATTCCATTAATCAGACTTTAGTCACATCTCCCACTTTCTCTGTGATAAAAACTGTAAAGATTTAAGATTTATTAGAGTCGGCCGCGGTGGACTAGTGGTTATGCTCTTTGCCTCTGGTCCCTAGGATCTCGGGTTCAAACCCGGCCGGGGTCGATGGATTTTTTTAGGATGGAAAAATCGAAGGAACAAGTCCTCCGGGAGGGACTTTAAGCCGTGGGTCCCGAGTCTGAAGATTTTCAGGCTCGTAAAAAATCCTTAAGCCCGAATGAAAAGGCCTCTAAGCAAAATTTACCGAATTTTCCCGTCCTAGTACTACCTTGGTTTCCTAGATGTCAGTTGAGGCGGGACGCTGACCACGTACCACTCAAAAATGACATCTATACGAAAACAAGTGTAATTAAATTAATATGGATCAAATTCTTCCCTGTAAGGGGAGAGCGCCTAAATCTCTGTAAAGGGAAAACATAGGCTTACAATACAATACAATACAATTCATACTAGAAGTCCCGGCCAAGCGTTGCTGTGGCTAAGGTATACGTTAAAAATTTAAATTAAGTTGCTGTCTTTCAGCCAGATTACTTAAAACTAATACTTACACACGAAACTAATAATATTGAAAATAAAATAAACACTGAACACACTTAAATTATGAAATAATCAATATTTGTAATTCAATTGAAATTTGCGGTTGCAACAAAAAGCACAGCCATCTGGATCTCTCTTTGTTAAATAATAAACCAATTACCTTACCAAATTACCTTACACCGCCATCTGTTAGAATCATATGGAACTCACAGATAATTACACCGCCATCTGTTAGAATCGTATGGAACTCACAGATAATTATAACTCTTTGTTAAATAATAAACAAATAATTTGCAATAAAAAAAAATAATGTGACTATAAATTTAGTTATAAACTACCCTAAGTCTCAAGTTGGATCAAACTGCACACAGTGTGCAAAATTTTATTAAAATCGGTTCAGTAGTTTAGGATTCCATCGCGGACAAACAACGTGACATGTAATTTTTATATATTAAGATATAAATATATATATATATATATATATATGATTATAACAGAAACCAGTCACTAAAGCAAACTGGGTGTCCAGTGAGAACATACCATCATTACACCATTTGCCAATATTTGCAGGATCCTGCCTGAATTGAAACTTCTGAAGGTCAGCGTAAGTTTCAGCTAAGAGACCAATAACAAACAATCCTGTACCAGCAGAATCTAGTGTTGTCATTGTGCGAGGAGCTGGGGGAATTGCATTGTGAGGAGAGTTGATAAAGATTACTGGAAGACTCACTACGTACACCCACACAGCCTGAAATTAAATAAGTAAAAATCATCATCATATTCTTCTTTCTTTCATGTCGTAGTCCTGAGAGGACTCTTATGGTCTACAAATAATTTTCCAACCATCTCTTCCTAGGCTATCCCAACAATCTTATATCATTTGATTGATACATTAAAATTGCCTTACAAAGTTTTTATTATTCATTTAATACATCTCAATGAAGGACAAATTGTATTTGAAGAGAAAAATATATGCTCAGACTGGGGTTTGAACCCAGGACGTTTTGCTTTCTATGCCAAAGCTCTACTAACTGAGCTACCTGAACACTCCAATCTAGATGCAAATTTTTCTTTTATACACTGTTAAAACAGAGGACGAACTACAAAGAATGCTATATAAACTAAATGAAATATAAAAAAAATACAACATGGAAATATCATCAGAAAAATAAAAAACAATGGCCTTCAAGGGCACTCATCCAGTTCGGACAAAGATAATATTAGAAAATAAACCAATAGAACAAGTGGTAAGATATAACTTCATAGGTTGCAAAATATCATACACAGCGGAAACAGACATAAATAACAAACTAAATAAGTTTAATTATATAACAGGAACATTAAAAAGAACTTTGAAAAATAAAGCCAGGAAAGACTATATAATGAAATTATACAAGACAATGGCAGTTCCTATTATTACTTATGGATCCAAAACATGGACAGTGAAACACAACAATCTGCCAGAATACAAGCTGCTGAAATGAAATTCGTCAGACCAATAGCAGGATATTAAAGAACAGACAAAAACACAAACAACACAAATAAGACAACTAAAAGTAGAGGAATTAAACACAACAATAGTGAAATACAGAACAAACTGGAAAGAACACTTGGCAAGGATGACTGAGAATAGAATACCAAAAGCAACATACAGCTATTCACCATGAGGAAGAAGAAGTTTGGGAAGACCAAGGAACAGATGCAAACAGCAGCAATTTGGAGCTGGAACAGGCTAGTACTCGTAAATAAGCCTAAACCATGATGAAGAAAAAGAAGAAGAAGAAGATACACTATTAATTCGAGCACCAAATGCTATGAACTGTTGCTCAATCATGCAAATAGCAGCTTCTTTTATTGAGAAGACATTTATTGGGAATTTTACATTATATTATAAAGTCAGTAGGGCTTCTGTCAATGTTTTTATTATTAATATAATACATCTCAATGAAGGAAAAATCATATTTCTTAATAAAAGAAGCCGCCATTTGCATGATCGAGCAACGGTTTGTAGCATTCAGCACTCAGGAATTAACAGTGTATAAGAGAAAAATTTGCATTTAGATTGAAATGCTCAGGTAGCTCAGTTGATAGAACATTGGCATAGAAAGGCAAAGGTCCTGGGTTCAAACCCCAGTCTGAGCATATATTTTTATCTTAAATATAAATTGCCTTACAAATCCTGGATCTGAACATATGGTCCACATATTGATGCAGTTCTGTTGATACTGATGTAGTTAATCTAAATAAGCAGAATTGGCTTATATATTTCTTTACTTCAGTGGAACTCAAGGACATTAATCTCTTCAGACAGTACAACTACAATAGTGTGTATTAAGAAATGAAGTACTAGTACAATATACACTGTAAAGTAAAGTAAAGTAGTCCCGCTACAGGTCTCGGGAGGCCCTTGGGGTAGGAAGTTAAGGCTCCCACTTTTTCTTGATGTCAGCCGGGTTGTCAGCCCTATGTGACGTCCGTCTTTACCCACAGAACAAGCGTCAGTACTCATTTCTGTAGAGGCTGAGTCGACCCCAGGGCCATAGTGCCGCCAGAAGGTTTTGGTCAGTTTAAAAATCCTGACCCCACCCAGACTTGAACCCTCGACCTTCCGACTTGTAGCACAGTGTCTTAACCACTACGCTACGGTGTGCCCCCGCAATATACACTGTACTGTACTGTATTTAAAAGTATTCAAGACTAAGGAGAATAACTTTTCTACTGGAAGAAGTTTTGTATTAAATAAACAATAGTTTAAAAAAACTAAAACAACACGCTTTATTAGAAAACCGAACTAAAAAATTAAAAATAATTTTAATTTCCAACAAGCTTGGGATAAAATTAAAGTGGTCAACAAAAAAAAAAACATCTCCAACACATCTAGAATAAAACCATAAAACCAGAGTTACCTACAAAAAAAAATTACCATCAAAAGCATGGGGTGCTCTATAACAATTAATATATTTGAAAATAAACAGATATTGGAAAAAGTAAAGTCTCTAAGAAGAAAACATAAAAACCATAAAAAGCCCTCCACGTTTTTGATGGTAAAAGCATTTTTTTTGTAGATAACTCTAGTGTTATTCTAGATGTGTTGGAGATGATTTTTTTGTTGACCACTTTAATTTTATCCCAAGCGTGTTGGAAATTAAAATTATTTTTAATTTTTTTAGTTCGGTTTTCTAATAAAGCGTGTTGTTTTAGTTTTTTAAAACTATTATTTATTTTTTAGTTTAGTTTTTTTAAATTTTTAGTTTAATTGATTGGCATAAACGGGAATCCCATGATAATTTAAATGCTTACGATATTTTTAGTGTCTAGGCATGAATATAATTATATATTTTTTAAAATTATTATTATTTAACATTATTATAATATTTTTGAATATTTTAATATAGATAAATAGTTACAGTTAATCGTACCCTTCTCATATTTTTTGGATAAATTACAATGTGGTAAGTTTACAAAATTGTCATTAATATTTTACAGTATAAGATAAAAATGTAAATATCTTTAGTAATGAAGTATTTCCTCTGGGTACATTACTGGCGTTCTGCAGAGTGAGCTGTACGATGGGATTGCCATCTTAAGGCTAGACATCAAAGCCCCCAGTGGTATGAACCCCAAATGGAGGGCTGCCTCTTCAGCTCCTATAGACCATTGAGGACTTCTCTCTTGTTACCCCAGGAATGGGTCTCCAAATTTTTCCCTGGAGAAAGGGTGCCCCTCTGTACATTTATTTCTGTCCTTTGAGGTCTTCACACATTACCCTGTGCAAGGAATCCTTCGATCAGGTACAACGCACTGGGCCAGTGTGACCTGAAGCTCGCGAGGGAAGGCACGCTAGACCCTTTGATGAGACTACTTCATAGAGGATTCTCATCCGCTACCAAAATGCCATCTTTCATTGTTGCAATCATTTTTATATAATTTTCATGATACTTATTTCTGAGTGTTTGTTCACTACACATTTGTCATTAGTAGGGCAAGGCAATTAATGATTTTGCATCTTTTTCTTATGAAGGTTGAAACATTGCTTGCATATATGAAAATGTATGGCATTAAAAAACGGATTAAATGAAATCAATTTGTTAGGGCATTTTTTTGCATTTTCTTAGCTTTTTTAGGGATAGGTCTTTTTTGGCAATTTTTAGGTCATTTTGAGCATTTTTTACACTTTTCCGGAAGGCTGTGACATTATTTGTATTTGATTTAAGATTTTTATTATAATTCAGTATTTTTCCTTGTCAATACAATTTCTTGGAATTAAGTAGTTGTTTTGCTAACTACTACCCCTATTTTTCAAGGTATGGCATAATGATCTTGCCCACTCTAGGAATTTTATTAAATTTCTTAGAGCTTATGCTAGCTTCTACCCTTATTCTGATTGTTAACTGCAATTCAAAATTGCTGTAAAAGTGCACTGTGTAATTGAAATGGATTTTCTTCAATAAAAGGTACTGTAATATGTATTTTTTAAATAATTTTCTTTTAATATTTTGATGTTAAGTTAAATTTTATGTATATCAGTAATAAAGTGAGTACTTAATCTAATAAATAGTATTTTAATTGGTAATTCAGAACTTTTTATTCGTCATTTTTTTTATTTTATCGGTCTTTTTTGCATTTTTTAGGTCATAAATGCATTTTTATTTTGCATTTTTTATCAATTTATAGGTAATTAAATGCCTTGACCTAGTCATTAGTACATGAGACAACATCTCAAATGCTACCACTTGAGCCATCTTACTCAGTGATATAATATCATGTATTAACATATTCAATGTGGGTTAAAACATTTCAATAAACTGGTGTGATATTTTGTACCATTATATTCCCATTTCTTTTCTAAAATCTGTCTTATACTAAAAATCTGATCTGTTGTATATCTGTTTCTTCTAAATCCTTACTGATGATCTCCTAGAATGTCATCAATATAGGGAGTAAGTGTGCTTACTAATATACTTACTTACTCACTGGCACTATCAAACCTGTAGGTTCATGGCCCCGCGGACATAAGCTCTCCATACATCCCTATCCTGAGCTAATGTTTTCCAATCATTCCTTGTATAATCTGCTTCCCTCAAATCATAGTTAATGTTATTCTCCCACCTCATTCTTGGTCTACCAACTGGGCGTTTTCCATCTGGCTTCCCTACAAGAAGTTTCCATTCACGTCTTTCATTCCCCATATGCACAACATGTCCTGCCCATCGTAGTCTACGAGACTTAACTGTTCTTATTATATCTGGCTTCCTATAAAGACCATGTAGTTCATTGTTATGTAGTATTCTCCATTCACCTGTCTGTTCATCTCTCTTTGGTCCAAAAATTTTCCTAAGAAGTTATATTTGTTAGAATTTTGTACGAAGTTGAAAGTATTGAGATGCCCCTGTAGTTGTTGCAATCAATTTTATCTCCTTTCTTATAAATTGGTATCATAATTGATTCTTTCCATTCATCTGGAAGAGCTTCTTTTTCCCAAATCATACTAAGCAACTGACATATCTCTAAATACCTTTTGAAATATCTCTCGGTGAATTTAAAGATTAATAGACCAATATAAGAAAAAAAATATTTACCTGAAAAGTCCAGAAGACAGCAAATCTGATGACATTGCTTTTCTTGTCATCAAATCGTTTATCACGACCTATTTTGAGGATTCGATAAAGAAGATAACCAGATAGACGAACACCCCATAAACAGATGAATATAGTTACCATTAATTGACGACTATCGTAAGTCTGAAATAATAATAAATAGTAAATTACTTCCTTCATTTTTTTTAAACATTGTAGTAATTGCATAATTCATCAGTTTTAAGGTTGTAGAAACTGAATAGAAATTATATTTACATTTGAAAATTTTCTACAGAATGTTCCAAAACTATTCGTTCAAATTAATACAAGAGGTAGAGAATATCAAAACAAATATATTTTGATAAGGAACACATGGTCTCAGAAGTCAACTTGTAATGTTAGAGAACATTTTGTTAATGGTGCTGACATAAGCTGATTTTGTCGGCCGAGGTGGCCCTGTGGCCTGGCCACCCAGATCACCTGATCTCACATATCTGGATTTCTTCCTCTGGGGATATACGAAGCAGTGGTGTATGAAACTGTTGTGGAAACAGAAGAAAACCTTGTCACTAGAATTGCTGTCACTGCTGAGACCAATGCGGACATGCCAGGAATCTTCGAACAAACACGACAATCAATGATGTACTGCATGCATACAGGCCAATGGTCGTGCATTTGAGCAGACAGTAATCCTTCTTCATTACATGTATCCAGCCGTAGCTGATGACACAAATCCATTGTATACTTATGCTATAAGTTGCAATGGGACTGCATTTGAACATGCAGCTTATGTGGGCATTCAAGGTGAGTGTCCATGAGGTTAAAAGAGAGAGAACCCTTAGGCCTCAAATACTCTAATACCATCAGGGTCAAAGAAAACAAGAAGTCAGGCAAGGGAGACTGGATAGAAAATTAAGAAATCTGGAATTTATCAAATAAGTTGTAAAGATTGCAATAAAGTTTATATAGGAAAAACTACAAGAAATTTGAAAACTCGTACCAAAGAACATTTTAGAAATATTAAACATTTTTAAATTGAAAAATCTGCAATTGTTGCACATATTGGAACATCATAAAATTAGAAGAGAAGCAAAACTTTTAAAACAAGTGGATAAACCTTTAGAATTGACAGTTTGGGAGAAGATATACATTCAGAAAAATAAATATAGATCAATGAATTTTGATATTCCCAATGAAAAAAATTGATTTCGAAGTTCATAAATTTAACCACAGATGGCAACACTGAAGATGGTGACAATAGAAGTGTCGATGGCCAAAGAATTCATCAGTCGGAGTTGTGGCAGAAGATGGACATAACATCGTCTGAAACTGCGGTATCGTGAAAAACATAAAATTTATGAGGTGAGCTGTCAAAAAAAGTTCTCTGATGAATTTAAAAGAAAATGCTTATTAACAGAATGAGATATTATTTTGGATAATGATGATGATGATGGGATGCATAACTTACCTGTCCTAAGAAGAATGTAAGAAGTGCTAGAATAATGAAGTTAGTCCCTCCAGCAAAGTCTGTGAGCTTGTCAAACTGGAAGGTTGCCGCAATTGTGAAAAATATCACCTGCAGAGTCACCGTCACTATGGCACATATTGCCAAGTGATTCTCATCTAGTATCTCAATAGCCATCAGTACTTTAGCACCTGTACAAATAAAATTAAAAATTATTATTCATTCAATAAAAAATTATATTCACTGTAAATTTATATTAAATTGTGCAGGCGCATCTCATTACTAGCAACTTTGTACAAATTCCTAACAAATATATTAGTAAGCAGACTTACTCCCTATATTGATGACTAGGAGATCATCAATGTGGATTTAAAAGAAACAGGTCTACAACAGATGAAATTTTTAGCATAAGACAGATTTTAGAAAATAATTGGGAATATAATGATACTGTACATTAACTATATATAGGCTTTAAAAAAAGGTATGATATTCAGTTAAGAGGGAGAAGTTATATAGTATCCTTCTGGAGTTCGGAATTGCTAAAGAGTTAGTTAGACTTACATGAATGTGTCTAAATGGCACAAGGAGTAGGGTGCATGCAGGCAAACAGTTTTCAGATTATATTTGAAGAGAACAATTTTCGCCTATACCGAGACTCGAACCCAGGAACCTTTGGCTTTCCGGCCCAAATGCTCTACCAACTGAGCTACCGAGGCGAGTTGCGATCTAGATGCAAATTTTTCTCTTTATACGTTGTAATTCCGCGCCAAATGCTTTGAAACCATTGCTTCTATCTTTGCATATGGCGGCCTCTTAGTTAAGAAGACATTAATTGGGAATTTAACACTACTTTATAAAGCCAGTAAGGGCTTCTACTGATGTATTTATTATTAATTTAACACTTCTCACTGAAGGATGAATTATATTTGAAGAGAAAAATTTTCACCTAGACCGAGACTCGATCCCGGGACCTTTGGCTTTGCGGGCCAAATGCTCTACCAACTGAGCTACCGAGGCGAGTTTTCAGATACTTTTGAAATTTATAATGGATTAAAGCAAGAAGATGCACTATCTCCCCTACAGTTCAATTTTGTATTAGAGCATGCCATCAAATCTTTGGAGAATGAAGAAGGCCTATGACTCTATGGTATTAATAGGCTGTAAGTTTATGCTGATATATAGTATTATTGTGATAATGGGGAGATGCTAAGGGACAACACGCACACTCTATTGAGTAGCACTAAGAAATTGGGACTGGAAGTAAACATCAATAAAACTAGATATATGTTCACACATAGAAATGCATTATATAATGAAAATGGGCAACTAATGACTAATGAAGGAAATTTTGAAGAAGTGGCTGATTTCAAGTATCTAGTAACAATAATTACATATAGATATGAAATGCACAAAGAAATTAAAAATAGGCAGACTCAATTCTGGAAATGTGTGCTATTATGCAATACAGGGACTCTTGTCGTCCCAACTCCTTCCAAAAACGTTAAACTGAAAATATACAAAACAGTTATTCTATCAGTTATATTATATGAATGCGAAACGTGGACTCTTACTTTAAGGGAGGAAAGAAGATAACGAGTAATTGAGAATAAAGTTCTTAGGAAAATTTTTGGGCCAAAAAGAGATGAACAGACAGGTGAATGGAGAAGACTTCATAATAGTGAGCTACATGATGTGTATAGGAAGCCAGATGTAATAACAGTTAAGACTGTGATGGGCAGGACATGTGGCACAAATGGAAGATGAAGAGGTGCATGGAAGCGTCTTGTATGTAAATCAGAGGGAAAACGCTCAGTTGGTAGACCAATAATGAGGTGGGTGAATAACATTATCCATGATTTGAGGGAAGTAGATTATACAGGGAATGATGGGAAAACATTAGCTCAGGATAGGGATGTACGGAGAGTTTATGTCTGCATGGCCATGAACGTACGGGTTCGATAAAGCCAGTGAGTTAGTTAGTTAGTATAATTCTATATGATTGGCAATATTTTATATCTGCCCATCTCTTCATATATTGCCTATATGATTTTTTAACAGTTTTGAGTGATTGCTTGTCATATGAAAGAGTAATTCCCCATAATGCATATTCATATGTGCTGCAAAATATTTGTGCAATTTTTATTATTAATACTACATTATTATTATTAATAATAATTATTATTATTATTATTATTATTATTATTATTATTATTATTATTATTATTATTATTATTATTATCAATAATATCATCACTGCTGCAAAAAATGTAAGGCAGAAGATAGGGGGGGGGAAATGGATTCATGAAAACAGTTATAACCTGAAAAGTAATCTATAACTCCAAAGCAATTTATAAATATCCCCTGATATAGTGTATAAATTTATAAAATTTATAGTGAATCCATAGACTTGAACTGCACTTATAAAGATCCAAACATCTAGCCAACTTCAAAGAATAGAAGCTGCCAAATGAGATTACTGAGGCCATTAGTGAATTATACTCTTTATATCCACAAACAAAATGGGGGCTCTCTGAATACCAGCTGTTACCAACACTATCAAGATTTACTGGAACAACTTGTACAATAAAGAAGGAGATTTAGGATATTTAAATCTTAAATTACAAATGGAATAATTTATTACTCTAAAACATTTTATAGACATTTTTTAACTTTGCATAGATTTTAAATATATCTTATAAATTTATTTAGTGCCTAAAAATAGTATTTCAATAATTAAAACATTTCTTAAAAAATATTTCATAGATAAAGATCTAAATAATTACTTATAAAATTTATTTTAAACATTGTTGAGTAAACTTGTAAAAATATTATTTTTATTAAAATGTTAAAAAACTTCATATTCAATTGTTTAAATAGACAAAGTAATCTATATTTTTATTGATAGAGATAATACTTAAATTTCTCATATGACCAGTTAGAATACAGTATTATATTTATTCTATAGTAAACAAATAGAGGCTGCAGAAATGAAGATGTTGAGAGCAATAGCAGGATACCAAAGGACCGATAAAAAGAAAAATGAAGATATAAGAATAGAACTTAATATATTTAATCTCTGCGAAAGAATAAAATACTATCAAAATGCTTACCTTCAGCACGTATTACGAATGAATGAACAGCGCATACCAAGAAGAATGTATAATTATAAACCAAAAGGGAGAAGATTTTTGGGAAGACCATTGAAGAGATGGAAGGACAAATTCGATCTATAATGAGATCGGAACAGGCCATTGGGCTTAATCCTAGTTGTTGATGATGATATTTATTCTCATTTTATTTTATCTGAGGTATATTGTTATTTTGTTTATTTATTTTATTATATTGTATTTATATATTGATTTGATAATGCAATAAGAGAAATAATGAATGTAGAAAAGGATACTGTACAAGAGATTGAAGAAATCCAACTAAGATGGTATGGACATATAATGAGAAGAAGGGATACAGAAGCAAACAAAGAAGTATTGAAATGGATACCTCCTGGAAAAGGGAAACTTGGTAGACCAAAGTCAACGTGGATAAAGGGAATTCAAGACAACATGAAGAAGATAAATATGACAGAAGCAGACAAGCAAGACCGGGAAGTGTGCAAGAAAAAAAACTATATTTTGGTTGAGGATACCTCTAAATAACAGAAACAATCCTGAAATAATTAATAATAATAATAATAATATTTTATTTAGTCGGGGGCATATCTTATTTTGTTTATTTACATGTCAGTGTTCGAACTTAAAACACTCGTTCTACGATTTATGAAGGTAAGTATATGTGTACAATCACTCATGAGACGTAATCCATTCTTTTGGTTTGTACTTTTCTTCTCAACGGCCAATCGTAATTTAGGTCTGGGTGTGTATCCTGTGATTGTATTAAAAAAGGTAAAATGTTAAAAAAAAAAATAAGTGCAGCAAATATCATGCTACATGACAATTTATATTCCCAAATTAATTTGATACATATCTGGTTTGATATGTCTGACTTCTTTTTTCTAAGTCGTGAAGGAAGATGCTAAGCTGCATTTCATTACAACGAATAACACTGAGCAACAAAAAAGAAACTTTTTTGTCTCAGAAAAAAAAAAGTGATTCAGATAGTATATTTCTCCTGAATTCAAATATGATATCGGGTTTTCTCCATCACGTAAGGTTGGAAGAAGAATCCGTCCTTTTAGCCGGGAACCAAGCATTTCAGACTGGTTTTTGGATAAATTTAAATCTCATATGAGATCGTTAAGATCTTCTTGACTCAATAAACGAGGCTCAGATGAACAGCTTTGTTTAAAAGTTGTATCACCATAATCTGTTTCTTCTTCTTCCTTACTTCCATCAGAATCTGAGCTCTCTTCATCTAATGTCACATGTTCTGGAGGCTTTGGTATGGGCAATTCTTCGCAGTGTGGAACTGGTCTCATTGCAGATTGCAAGTCAGGGTACACCACTGTATGTTTTGATTTTGACGTAATCCCTTTAATGTTTGTTATTAAAAAAATATTATTTAAATCCATTAATTGAAATTGAAATAAAAAAACTGTGGGTGATGGAGAAATTCCGTATACATATTTGGAAACACGATAAAAAACTGCATTAAGTACAACTAATGGTACTCATCATCATCATCATGAACAAATTCGTTTTAGGCCATGTGGCCTGTACGGTAAACCTAGCGAAGATGGTCTTGATCTTTCCACCGATGTTTTGGTCTTCCTTGGTCCCTATGTCCAGTTGGGGTATATTGGAATGCCAATTTTGGAAGTCTATTTCTTGCCATTCTTCTCAGATGATTTTTCCATTCTTGTTGGTATCTTTGGATATCTTCATTTAAACTTGCTACTCCAAGTTTTCCTCTGATAGTAGTGTTCCTTTGGTGATCCAGTCTATTAACTCCTAACAATGATCGTAAGAAGCGCATTTGGCTTACTTGAAGTTTATGAGAGTTTCTTTTATTTAAAATCCAAATTTCACTTCCGTATTTTAGAGCAGCTTTTGATGTGACGTTATGTAATCTTAGTTTTTGTCTCTGTCCTCATCTGTTTACCAAAATGTCTTCGTATTACCCCATTCATTTTATTATATTTTTGTAATTTTGAATCAATGTCACTCTTATACTCTGCAAATACACTTCCTAAGTAAGAGAAATCTGACACTTGTTCTATAATTTTTCCATCAATCTCAATTTTCACCCGTTGTATGTTCTTTCCACACATTGCCATTGTTTTGGATTTTGATGTGGAAATTTTCATATTATATTTGCTGGCAATTTTGAATAATTGATACGCTGCTATTTGTAAGCTATCTTCGGAATCTGATAATATTATTTGATCATCAGCATATAATATTGTTTGAATTATTTTATTCCTAGTTATTGAAATTCCACTGTTTACTGTTTGTTTCCATTCTTGCACTATTCTGTTAATATACTTAAACTAATGGTACTCATGAGACAAAAATCATGTTGGCCAGTGTAATTTACGTCATTTCGTAATTCATTTAAAAAAATTCTTGATTTTACACTAATTTCCTGTCTTTTTTTTTGTGAAAACTATAAAATATATTTGGAATTATTATAGGTCTGCTAAATATTATTAGAATTTTAATTGGTTGATATAGATTAGATTTTTTACTAATCAACATTTTTGCAAGTATTTTGAATTATTGCCCTACTTAAACTTTCAGTACTAAATTCAATTGTATAGTTGCATTTTGTCAATTAGTCAAAAGTTTATTTCATAAGTTAATTTCAGTTTTGAAATTGTAAGTGCTTTTGTTATCTGTTATGAGATTAATTTACTATAATTTACTGTTTTATGCTAATTTCATTATTTAGTAAAGTAGAAAGGCTGTATTTTCAGCAGCTCTAACAAATAATGGGATTCATTCAGGCTTTGTATTTTGTAGTAATAATGTTTTTAGGGGCGCGCCGTAGCGTAGTGGTTAAAGCACTACCCTACAAGCCGGAAGGTCGAGGGCTCGAGTCCCGGTGGGGTCAGGATCTTTAAACTGACCCAAACCTTCTGGCGGCACTATGCCCCTGGGGTCGACTCACCATCTAACTAAAATGAGTACCAGACGCTTGTTCTGGGGGTAAAGGCGGCCGTCACGCAGGACTGACAACCCGGCTGACATCAAGTGCCGACTGTCTAGAAAAAGCGGGAGCCTTAACCTTCTACTACCCCAAGGGCCTCCTGAGGCCTGTAGTGGGATCATTTTACCTTTTAATAATGTTTTACGAATTCGAAAATAGACTATTTCCGAAAATGATGTAATTACTTGGTATGTTATTAATGTGTGTAATGGCGTAGCCCATTGTTGAGCCATAGCCTCTCCTTTGTCAGGAGATTATAGACCAAGTTCATTTTAGTTATGTTACCTTATTTGCTCAAAGACGTCATGAATGGCATGCGATCAACACACCGACTCAATGAGACATCTGTTTGAGATAGGTAAATTTTGCTTAGAGGCCTCTTTGTTCAGGCTTAAGGATCTTTAAAGCTTAAGGAGCTTAAAAAATCTTCAGACTCGCGACCCATGGCTTAAAGTCCCTCCAGGAGGACTTGCTCCTTGGATTTTTCTAACCTAAAAAAATCCATCGACCGCCAATGGGTTTTAACCCGCGACCCGCAGGACCAGAGGGGAGAAAATAACCACTAATCCACTGCGGTCGATAATTACTAGATATAATATAATTGAAACAACGAATATGGTAATGGTCCAATAATTTTCGTCATACGATATTTATAATATCATCATCAACAATCTCGGATTAAACCCATGTGGCTTGTTCCGGTCTCATAGATCCTCATTCAAAAAGTTGAATCCATCTCTTTTTCGGTCTACCAACATTCCTGTCTCCTTTTGGTTTGTAATTAAGTATAATTTTGGAATGCGTTCATTTTTCTTTCTTTGAGCATGTACTTTCCAGCTTTTTCTAGATTATTTATTTTAGCTACAAGTTAAAAAAATTATCTAATTTCTAGTATCTTCACTTCTTCTTTATCTAGCAGTTTGCAGCCAGCTACACTTCTCAGAAATCTCATTTCAGTTGCTTCTATGATCTTCTCTTCTCTTTTAGTTAAAACCGGACATTCACTACCATACAATAGTAAGGGGACTGCCACTGCTTTATAAAATTTTAGTTTTGTTTCCTTTCTTATGTTTTTAAATATTCTTTTAATTGTTCCACATATATAATTAAATGTATTAAGTTTGTTAAAAAGATCTTCATTGTTATAATAGGAAAAATAGAATCGTTCAAACAAAACAAGCAATAAATGCTTTAAACTCTGTTTGGTGGAGCAAAAATAATTAAAAAAAGTAGAAAATTACAAATATATCAAACCATAATTCAGAGCATTTTAACATATGGTGCTGAAGTCTGGCAAATTCCTGCCAGGGAAATGAAAATAATTTACAGTGGTATGGCCATGTCAAAAGAATGCCAGAGCAAAGATTGCCTAAAATTGTTATGGAATTGATCCCAATGGAAAGGAGGAAGAGAGGAAGACCGAAGAAAACTTGGATAAAAGGGGTAAAAGCAGCTATGAATATCAGAGGATTGGAGGAAGATCAATGGATGGACAGAGAGGAATGGCGTTTGGTTTCCGGAAGACGGCGGCAGCTGCCATGATACCAGATGATGATGAGATTTCATAACCCAGGTATTTAAAATGCTTCACTTGTTCAGTGGGTTTCTATTCCAGAATTATTTTAGCTCTTACGGTATCTGAACCTTTAAAAGTTAAGATTTTCATTTTACTTATTGATATTTTGAAATTATAATTTTGCATAATGTTATTTAATTGAAAGAGTGATTTCTGTAGACCATATTTAAAAATGTAAGAACCAATATTAGTGGACTATAGAGGAACTCAAAATATGACTAATTGTTTACGATGTTTGGACATGTGAAAGTGTGCAGGCAAGCATTAGGTAAAATACGTTTCTTTTGATTTTATTAACAATGAGTCACTATTAACTTGTTTCTACTTCAAACCTTACGATGTTATGGAATTCACGATTCAGTTTTGTTTTAATCTGACATTGTTTTGGTGTCTGTCAATCAACGTGAAGAAATCTCTTCCTTCCTTCATTTCATAGCACGTGAAGCAAATCCACACGCAGAAAATACAATCAAACCGCTCAACTACTACAGGGTACTGGTTATTGACACATTCCTCATTAGAAAAGTCGCTCAAACTCCTCTGATTCATAAAATGAAAATAAACAATCTAACATCAAAATCAAATCTTAATTTGAGTAACATGCATTTTTTTACTTCAATTTTATTTATGGTATATTTTAGTACAAAAGTGAATATTTTGAAAATATTTTTTTTTGCGCGAGAGTGCACTTTGTCGTACTTGCAGCAATGGCGACCATCATTGAAAGTTCAATTTCTTACATTTCGGGGTTGCCAATCTAAATAACTATAGTAAAGTAAAGTAAAGTGATCCCACAACAGGCCCGGAGGCCCTTGGGGTAGTAGGAGGTTAGGGCTCCCACTTTTTCTAGACAATCGGCACTTTATGTCAGCCGGGTTGTCAGCCCTGCGTGACGGCCGTCTTTACCCCCAGAACAAGCGTCTGGTACTCATTTCCGTTAGAGGCTGAGTCGACCCCAGGGCCATAGTGCCGCCAGAGGGTTTGGGTCAGTTTAAAAATCCTGACCCCAACGGGACTTGAACCCTCGACCCTCCGGCTTGTAGCTCAGTGCCTTAACCACTACGCTACGGCCTGCCCCCTCTAAATAACTATACTGTAATAAAATAACTATACTGTAATATTACATATTACAAACCACGTATGGGAAGTAAAACCACTGCTCTCTATGTATACTACGTACAATGCATATACAAAAAATATATCCAAAAGGTAATGTTAATATGCATTATACGAAAAAAATCACTGCATTTTAAATGAACTGAACTTTGAAACAATATAAAACAATAAATACTTACTTGCCGTCATTTTATCACTGATTCGTGTCATGGTCTTCTGTACTTTCAATTAATAAACATTGCCCACACTATGATGATGATGATGAAGATTTTCGGGCTGTAGGCCGTGGTCGTGAGGCTTCACGATCACAGCCTACAGCCCGAAAATCTTCATCAACATCATCATAGCAACTCCGGCCGTGAAAGTCTACGTGAATACATTGCCCACACTGTTAACGTTAGTCAGTTGTTTATAATGAACGCAAATATTTCCAACAAATATATTATTTTACTATTATTTATTATTTTGAAAACATCATAGCGCAAAATGCACGTTTGTGAAGTGTTTTACAGAATCTCGGAAATTAAAAACCTCTCTATCGTTCGGTTTTTAAACATTTTGCTCGCTTCTGTAAAAAAACACTTCCCAACCTCACATCGTAATATAATATTAAAATATTGAATAAATCGTTGTTTTAAATAATAATGATAATTTGCGCATTATGAGTGATTTAGTACATTTTGTTCATTAAGCAAAAGGGAAACAAATAGTTAACGGAACAAAGAGTGTTTGAAATGTGAATCCCGGAGACAGGTTTACCAATCATATAAAATTTAGCTATTTATTATAAACTAGCTAATACCCGGCGTGCGTTACTACGCCTAAATAAATGAAATATAAAGGTTCATTAAATCGTATGGTATACGCTGATACGAACCAAACACGGCGATTGCTAATCAGTTCTTATTTTTGGATTTCAGGTAAACCTCCACTTCTTCTTCTTCTTCTTCCTTCCAAGTATTAGGCCAAGGCCTGTTACGATCCTATAGAAAATTTTCCCTTCTCCGGGAAATTCTCATATAAGACTTGAAAGCATAATAATAGTCCCTTCGATTGGTTGCTGGCCAAAGGAAGGCAAGACCAGTGATGGGGCTGCCATCTTTAGCCTCTGGTCAGGCTTTTCTGGAGAAGAAAAGAAAATAAAGAAAAGAAGAAATGGAAGAAAGGAAAGACTCCCTAGCCCTCGGATACCCTAATAGCGTAGAGGTCGAAAAAACAAGAATCAAACAAGAGAGGTTAGATAGTAAAGTTAAAAGAGTGCAAAACACAAGTAAGTGGAAGAAATGTTTTGCTCAGCTTGGGCACCTTGTGGTCGCCATCCACATATCCTCTAGATGAGGACCCCTGAGGGTAACCTCCACTTCTAATTGTCGGATATCCCTCATTTTTGGATAATACATACCTCGGTTTATTTTAATACGGCATACCGAGTTTCGTTGTGAAACATAAATTGTGACCGCTAAAGCGATTTTTAAATTCTCACTTCAGGTGACCTCCTGCACCTAATGGTTTTAGAGGGTCCAATTGTGAATCTACACCATCCAGCAACCCATTCAAACACACACGAAAAATTTCATCAAAATAGGTCTAGTCATTTAGGCAGTTTATAATTTCGGATTTCAAGTAAACCTCCACTTCTAGTCGTCGGATTTCGCCCATTTTTGGGTAATACCTACCTCGGTTTATTTTATACTGAGTTTCGTTGTTTCGTTTCGAAACATCGAAAAATGTGACCGCTAGAGCGATTTTTAAATTTTCACTTCAGGTGAACTCCTACGCCCAATGGTTTTAGAGGGTCCAATTGCGAATCTAAACCATCCAGCAACCCAATAAAATACACACAAAACAATTTAATCAAAATCGGTCTAGTCGTTTAGACAGTTTTTAATTTTGAATTTCAAGTAAACCTCCACTTCTAATTGTCGGATTTCGCTCATTTTTTGATAATACCTACCTCCGTTTATTTTAATACGATATAGGCTACCGAGTTTCGTTGTGAAACATAAACAATTGTGAACGCTAGAGCGATTTTTAAATGTTTACTTCAGGTGAACTCTCTATCTGGGATGAAAAAGTTACTAGTTATAATAAAAGTTTAGGAATTATTAATCAAGTTATGAAACCATCCCTTGTACAAAAACACCAGATTACGTTTATATAACACCTTGGCTAGACCAGTGTTGACCTATGGTAGTGAAGCATGGACACTAAAAAAACAACATGAAAGCAGAATAACGGCTTGTGAAATGAGATTCATGCGCAGAACAGCGGGTTACACCAGATGGGATCGGAAAAGGAACACCGATATCTTAAAAGAATTGAAGACTACGCCAATTTTGGAATATATTAAACAGTATCAACTAAATTGGAAACACCAATCTTGAAAGAATGAGTTCAAATCGGATCCCCAAAGCTGTTTATAATTATATACCAAGAGGACGAAGATCACTAGGCCGTCCTATGAAACGCTGGAGGGAAAATTTTTCTATAGGATCGTAACATGCCTTGGCCTAATACTTGGAAGGAAGAAGAAGAAGAACTCCTACACCTAATGGTTTTACAGGTTCAAATTGTGAATCTAAACGATCCAGCAACCCAAACACAAAAAAAAAAAAAATTAATCAAAATCGGTCTAGTTATTTAGACAGTTTTTAGTTTCGGATTTCAAGTAAACCTCCACTTCTAGTCGTCGGATTTCGCTCATTTTTGGATAATACCTATCTCCGTTTATTTTATACTGAGTCTCGTTTAAACCATCCAGCAACCCAATTAAATACATACAAAATAATTTCATAAAAATCGGTCCTCGGTTAATTTGCACTTCAGTTTCGTTTTAAAACATCGAAAAATGTGACCGCTACAGCGATTTAAAAATTACACTTATTAGTTTTAAAGGGTCCAATTGTGAATCTAAACCATCGATGGACCGAATCAGACACATACAAAAATTTCATCAAAATGGGTTCAGTTGTTTAGGCAATTTTTAATTTTGGATTTCACTCATTTTTTGATAATATCTACCTAGGTTTATTTTAATATGATATGCTGAGTTTCGTTGTGAAACATCGAAAAATGTGACTGCTAGAATGATTTTTAAATTTTCACTTCGGGTGAACTCCTACACCTAATGGTTTTAAATGGTCTAATTGTAAATCTAAACCATCGATGGACACAATCAAACACACAAACAAAAAATCATCGAAATCAATAGAGCCATTTTCGAGCTTTTGCGAGACTAACGCGCGGCAATTGATTTTTATGTAGCCTTATATATGGATTAAGGCAATTATTTGGTCTTTGATTTAATATACTTATTTTTGTTGTGTTTCTTTATGAGTTAAATCCTATTCTTATTCATCAAAATGGGTTCAGTTGTTTAGGCAGTTTTTAATTTTGGATTTCACTCATTTTTTGATAATATCTACCTAGGTTTATTTTAATATGATATGCTGAGTTTCGTTGTGAAACATCGAAAAATGTGACTGCTAGAATGATTTTTAAATTTTCACTTCGGGTGAACTCCTACACCTAATGGTTTTAAATGGTCTAATTGTAAATCTAAACCATCGATGGACACAATCAAACACACAAACAAAAAATCATCAAAATCAATAGAGCCATTTTCGAGCTTTTGCGAAACTAACGCGCGGCAATTGATTTTTATGTAACCTATATATGGATTAAGGCAATTATTTGGTCTTTGATTTAATAGACTTATTTTTGTGGTGTTTCTTTATGAGTTAAATCCTATTCTTATAAAAATAGGACATAATGACAAGGGAATTGGTTTGATCTAATTATTTAAGACGTTGCGTGTTGGGACAGTCCTCAAGTATGAAACTTTCAGCGTAGAACTATTTATAAAGTCACACTTGCTTGATGAATAGATGAAATTTTGACAGACTGCCAAACACAACTAGATGCTATGATGGTCACAATATTCGGGCGTATGACTGCGAGTTAATTTGTACCCCGCTAAACGTTTCTAAACTTTCAGCAAGTGTCACAATTATATATGTATATATATATATGGTATGATAAGAAAAATAAATGCCTGGACGGGATTCGAACCCGGATCTCTGAGTCTGTACCTCAGCGTGATATCCATTACACTACCAGGCGAATCCAATTCAAACACTTATTTTTCTTATATATGTATTATATTCTCCATTATTACTATATGTCGCGAGAACTCGGTCTTCACCGCCATCTAGTAGCTGACTATAACAAGTAAGCAAATTAAAGAGAATATTTTTACCTTATAGCAGTGACGCTTCATAGACGTTATAATTAAATGTTTAACATTGAGCAATGCAAGCTTAATATGGTATGATAAGAAAAATAAATGCCTGGACGGGATTCGAACCCGAACATATATATATATATATATATATATATATGTGTGTGTGTGTGTGTGTCTATGTATGTGTGTGTGTGTGTGTGTAGTGTAGTGTAATAGCATGTTCTATATAGGTCTATGTATACGTATATATTTTAATATGTTTAGCACTTTCTTCATCAGTTCTACATTACATATGACCTTTTTAAATCTAACTACAGATAATAATTCATAATGATTAATTATTATCATAAGTAATGCCACGAGTGATTTCCAAATTATCGAATTTGGAAATCAAGAGTGGCATTTGTTAGGACTATTTAACGAATAAAATTAATATCTTTACTAAAAAATAATTATTTGAATATAGTTACAGGTGTTTTAAAATATTTATATAGTTAATGTAAACGGCGATGTTTGAAAACAAATTAGAAATGTGAGGTTATGTATATTCACTGTAACTCGATCATATTATTTATTGCCAAATAGGATCGCAATATTGTAAGAATGCATCTAGTGGAGAAATAATGAAACACATTAAACTATTATAATCAACATTATAGGTTAATCATTTATATTTTGAATAAACAACTCAGTAAAATCACTGAATCTATTCATTATTTGCTATATTCAATGTATTTGTTGGAGAAAAATAATGGTCTAACCTGTTTAGAATATTAAAAAAGGAGGAACTTTCTTTATCACAAAAGCAGGAGCTGATAAAGAGAAATCGATAAAGAGCGAGGTGAAACACGACTGTCATTGGTGTAAAACAGAATTAATTGAAACGTGATTGGTCATTGACTACCATTTGCGACATGAGTTAAATAGTCGGTATAATTTAACCCTGGTGAAGTGGAAAAGAAGACCTTACGGTCTTAACTGCATCAGGTAAAATAGATAATGATAATGATAATAATAATAATAATAATAATAATGGTCCCTAGTCAGGTTACGGTGAAGACCCCAACGGCGGACGCAACAGAGTAGGAGATATACGGTATGGTGCAGACGGCCGATGAGGCAATAAGGAGTGGATCAGACTCTTAGCTGCAGTGAAAGCAACTGATCTATGGTGGATTCCAGAAAAAGTCTCTGGTCCTCCAGGTTGGGAGTTGATGCTATGGGCCAGCTCCTCATACATTTAAAAAAAACTTAATGTTAAAAAAAACACAAAATATATAGCCCCGGAGAAGTATTGAAATGGATACCTCCTGGAAAAGGGAAACGTGGTAGACCAAAGCCAACGTGGATAAAGGGAATTCAAGACAACATGAAGCAGAGAAATATGACAGAAGCAGACACGCAAGGTCGGGAAGTGTGGAAGAAAAAAATTGTAATTTTGGTTGAGGATACCTGTGTATATAACAGAAACAATTCTGAAATAAATAATAATCAATTTAATTTATTTATATACAAAATTTTAATGTTAACACATCTTTCTCTGCCTGAAGTTTTATTTTATGTATAAATATCTTAAATAATGTTGGTGATATGCTACAACCTTGACGAAGGCCTTTTGTTACTTTAATTTCTTCTGATATATATTTTCCAATTTTAATTTTAGATACTGCATTTTTATACAAATTTTTTATTGCATTAATAATTGTATCGTTTATGGTCATACCTTCTAATGCTTCCCACAACTTTTGCAAAGGTACAGTGTCATATGTCTTTTCTAAATCCACAAATGTGAAATGAACTTGTTGGTTATTATTCGTCTTTTCAATCAATTGTTTTACCACAAATATGTGATCAATTGTAGATCTCTCAGACCTAAAGCCTGCTTGTACTTCATTCTCCTTATGTTTATAATTTTCTTCCAAATAGTATTTGATTATTTTTCCATATATACGGCTAAAAACATTCATTACGGTGATTCCTCCATAATTATTGCACTCATCCTTTCTTATGAATGACTGATATCAACCCAATTTTCCATTTTATTGGTACATCTTCTCCGTTTAGGCATCTTTCAAAAAGGCTCCTTAACAATTCAAATAATTTCCTTGTACCAATAATAATATTAATAATAATATTATTATTATTATTATTATATTATTATTATTATTATTATTATTATTATTATTATTATTATTATTATTATTATTATTATTACATTTTACTTGTGAATCTACAAAAAGATGGACGAAACAATGATAAAGAGAAATAGGTAAGGGGAAGTTTGTGTGAGCTTAATGTAGCATAAATGTTATTCTGCTGTCGGTTATTATGATGCATTTAAACATGATAATGAATACAGTACGAGTAATTACAGCTAACAAAGGAGTTTAAAATGTTAATGATGATGATGTAATGGCATGCGGCCAACGTTTTCACTTTAAACAATGTTTAAGTCAAATAAAAAGATGTGACGACCTTACTAATGTCCAGTAATGTAAACCCTGTTTCAGACAAACTAAATTAAGTTTTCTCTACCTTCTCTCTGCGTTACTTCATTTAACATTTTATTTTCATTGTATTACATCTTGTGCAGTCGGCCGCGGTGGACTAGTGGTTATGCTCCTTGCCTCTGGTCCCGAGGGTCGCGGGTTCAAACCCGGCCGGGGTCGATGGATTTTTTAGGACGGAAAAATTGAAGGAGCAAGTCCTGTGGGAGGGACTTTAAGCCGTGAGTCCCGAGTCTGAAGATTTTCAGGCTCGTAAAAAATCCTTAAGCCTGAATGAAAAGGCCTCTAAGCAAAATGTACCGAATTTTCCCGTCCTAGTACTACCTTGGTTTCCTAGATGTCAGTATGAGGCGGAACGCTGACCACTGACCACTCAAAATGACATATATACGAAAACAAGTGTAACTAAATTAGTATGGTTCAAATTCTTCCCTGTAGGGGAAGAGCGCCTACATCTCTGCAAAGGGAAAACATAGGCTTACAATACAATACATCTTGTGCACCACTGTGGTCTCGAGGTAGCGCGCTGTATTGTCACACAGCGGGCCCGGGTTCCATTCCCTGTAGGGCAAGCTTCCTGGGTGAGGTTTTTTCTCGGGGGTTTTCCTCGCCTGTAAGACAAATGTCAGGTAGCTTCGAGGCCCAAAAGGTGCCCGAACATCATCTGGCCATCATTATCATATCCCGTGTTGAAAGCAACAGGAAGCTACCACACCTATAAATTTCCTAGTAAATCTGCAAAGTATATCAGGAAAATGCTATCGTTGCAATGGAAGATCTCTCCTATGGCAGAACACTATAGAAAAATATTACATATTATTTTTATCTATTATATTATTTATATCAATTTCTCTATCTATCTATCTTCGGGTTTTTACAGCTGCTGCCGTCTTCCCGTGCCAAACCTCCAAAGCCTACTGTCTTGGGCATCTTCGATGCTTAGCCCTCTAGTTTGCATTATTGTTTTCATGTTTTCCTTCCATGTTAACCTTGGTCTTCCTCTTTTCTTCTTTCTGTTCGGATGCCATTCATATAGTTGCTTCGGCCATCGCTCATCTTCCATTCTTAAAACATGTCCTAACCACTTTAATTCCTTCTCCTCAATTCTTTCAATTGTGCTTTCTTCTGCTTCCATTATGTTTCTAATTTCCTTATTTGTGACATGTTCTAATTTAGACTTTCTGGCACTTCTTCGTAAATAATCCATTTCTAGAGCTATTAGTCTATTCCTGTAGTACTTATTGATTGTCCATACCTCACTTCCGTACATTGCAACAGATTCCACCAATGTTTTACCAATATAATTTTTTGTGTCTTTCCGAATATGCTTATCCCACCATATGGAATTTAATGATGATATTATTTTGCTACTCAATTCAATTCTATGTTTTATGTTCTCTGTGCCTATACCTTCGATGTTATCCATAATCATTCCCAACAATTTCCTACAATAATATTTATTATTATTATTATTATTACTATTAATATTATTATTATATTAACATTTAATACATTTGCGATGATTATTACTATCAATATCTTCATCATCTTCTTCTTCATTTTAGCCGTATAAGGATTACTATATATAATTTTATTTCGCCCTTGGTTTTTTTTATTCTTTTCCCCTCCGATAAGATTGTTTTATCTTCGGTTTCTCTGTAGACTGTACGTGCTGCTATTTTTGTCGTGGAGACTGGTACATTCATTATGTCTTCTTTATTTGATATTCCCATTACAAACTATATTATTATTATTATTATTATTATTATATATTATTATTATTATTATTATTTCAACCATATATGGATAACTATCATACAATTTTATTTTGAATAAGCATTTCTATTCACTGATGCTATTATTCTTTCCTCCTCCGACAAATCTATTTTTTTTTGGTTTCTTTATAGACAGATCTGTTACTGATGTTATTTCTTCCTGAAGGCTATCATTTTCATTATGTCACTTTCCTTTGATCCTACTTTTTTACAAACTATTATTATTATAAGTAGTAGTAGTTTTAGTATTATTAAAAATCTTCATATTATACCATGGAGGAACTTTCATTTCTTTCCCCTTATCTCGCAGTAGCAACTAGTGAATTTAAAGTCTATATCTGATGAAAATATATTATTCAAAATAAATACAATACATCAATAGCTAAATAACATGCAAACTGGCAAAATTATACCGGGAATCCATTTTAAGCGGAAACCTTTTTACAGCGTTGCAGCGGCTCTCACTTTGCCCGATATTGTACTTGCACCGGCGGGGAGCATGTTCCGTTACTATCGGCAAATTAACACAGTTAGAAGGTAGACTACAAAATAAAAATAACTCAACTAATTTTGAATATTATAAAAATAGGCCTACATATAGAGGCTATTTATTTGTCATAAATCTACCTACCCCGTCCGCAGTAAGACATGTCTCACATCGTTTAAACAAATTATCTGCCACTTTATGTAATTCCGCTTCGTTAATAGACTGCATTGTATATGTTATTTCGACCTTAAGTTCTTCTTAGGTATGAGGATTCCCTTTAGGTATCTCCAAAGATAATAATCACAGTAAGTTAGGTCCGCTGATCTAGGTGGTCATAAACCTGTGCTAATTATCCTGTCATCGAAAACTTCACGTAAAGTTTCTATAGAATTATGAGCGGTGTGCGCTGTGACACCATCCTGTTGAAAATATCCATAATCCTTTTCTTCCTGTGTCAATTCATTAAGAAATGGACGCAACATTGTTGTCACATAAACAGCTGAGTTTACACGGTTTTAAAAAAATATAGGCCCAATTATTCGCTGTGAGCTTACCGCACACCAAACCCCTATTTTAATGAGATGCAATAACATTTCCTGAATAATATGCGGGTTCTCAGTATTCCACATTCGCACATTTTGGGAATTAACGTATCCCGAATGATGGAACCATGCCTCGTCAGACATAAACATTAGCTGTGGATCCAAAATTCCATTATACACACTTCCAAGAAACCAATTACAGAACCTTATTCTTGCGGCGAAATCTGCCTGTTTAAGGTAGTAAAAGATTCCGGGCTATGTGGCCGTGGTCTATAACTGGCGTTTCTTCCAGACGTTTCTCCCTCAACTGCGGAGGGCATCTTCTAGCGCTCGCCACTGAAGATGCCCTCCGCAGTTGAGGGAGAAACGTCTGGAAGAAACGCCAGTTATAGACCACGGCCACATAGCCCGGAATCTTTTACTACCATGATTACCGGCCGTGAAAGCCTGCATTCCACTATCTGTCTGTTTAAGTTCCTGCACAAACCTTTTGTCTATAAGGTCGAAATTTCAGCAGTCTGGTCGCTTTGTGGGCTGACCCCTTGGATATGTTAGTTTCTTGCTCAAGTTTCTCTACTGTTAAAACGCGCCTTTCACGCTTCTTCGTATGTCACAATCTGAAGCTGTTGTATTCCACTTTTTCATCAAAGGCACGATTTTGTAGGAATTGTACAGTCAGGATATTTTTGAGAAAATCTCGGAACGCGCCTTCTATGGTTATTTCCCAATACGTAACATTATTCCATTAATTCTTTTGTTAGAATAAGTCTTATTCCCAATACATTATTATTTTTTATTTGTAGAATCACAAAATCTTGAAAAGCCTTTTGGGCGCTGAAATTCATACTCCTAGACAAGTCCCTAAACCGCAGAATAAGATTAGAAGCTCTCAACTCATGCGTATTCCCGGCCTTAACATATGGCTGCCAAACCTGGGCCCTAACAGAGAGGCAAAGGAGGAGTACTGAAATCTGCCAAAGGAAGATGGAGAGGAAGATAGTGGGTGTCTCACTCCGGGATAAGATTTCCAACATGGCGCTACAGGAAATTACAACTTCAAAGAACATTACCCAAAAAGCCCTCCAAACAAAGTGGACATGGGGCGGTCATGTAACAAGACAACAACAAGGCAGATGGGCGCGGGAAACCACCATGTGGGGCCCCTAACATTGGAAGACGAACACGAGGTCGGCCAAAAAGAAGATGGGCAGACACGTTCAAACTGATGTTGGGAGGACATTGGTCAACCACAGCCCGCAACAGGAACAAGTGGAAACAACTAGCGAACAATCTAAAAATGGACTAAAATTTTTAATAAACTGCAGTGAAGTGCACAAGTGGAAGACTCTATAAACATAATGTTCACGTGAATTAGCTCACCACGTGAACCACTTAAAACTTTACAATTGAGCCCCCCTCTTGTAGGAGGCCCTAGCCCTTCATGGGACATAGTGGCTACATTCATTCATACATTCATTCATGTGTCATAATTTATGTAAAAATGAAACTGGTCCCAACTTTAAATGTATATATTCTATTTGTATTATTCAAGTAACTGAACTGCACCCGAGCACGAGCACTTGCTCATTCGGGTGTCAATACTGTGTATAACATTTATTTGTAAATAAAATTTATGCTTATTCTTAAAAAAATAATAAATTCGGTTCAACCGTTTCCTTCATTTTCGATTACTTCCTTATGTAACACACAACAACAAGCGACATGCGTCCCACTACAACAAACTGAAACAACTAACCGCTGGGATGTTGTGTACAACTTGTCTCCCACGCTGCGATCGTACTGCTCACAGCGGCGGCGGCAGAATGATGCAAGGTTTCCTCTTAAAATTGATTCCCTGTATTTGATATACGGGTACACATTTCAAGTAAAAAAAATAAATTGATCCCACTACAGGCCTCAAGAGACCCTTGGGTTAGTAAAAGGTTAAGGCTCCCACCTTTTTAGACAATCGACACGATATATCAACCAAGTTGTCAGTCCTGCGCGATGGCCGCCTTTATTCCCAGACCAAGTGTCTGGTATTCATTTCCGTTAGAGGTTGAGTCGACCTCAGGGCCACGGTGCCGCCAGAAGTTTTCGGATAGTTTAAAATTCCTGACCCCACCGGGACTCGAATCCCCGATCTACCGGTTTGTAGCGTATTGCCTTAACCAACTATGCTACGGCGCGACGTGACCCCCCCCCCATTTTCAAGTAGTACAAGAATTAAAAGAGTATTTGAACGATAGAAACAATTGCTAGAATCAAATTAAATACAATATGATTATTTTTAATACATTTTAATATTACTGGTGTTTCGCCGTATTTCCCATAGATAGGCAACTTGTCAAACACAGACTCTATGCCGGTCAGACTATCAGGAGGAACTATAAAAAAAATAATAATTCGCCGTATGGTGGTTCCAAATTTATATTCCCTGTAAAGAATAATATCGAAACTGACACTGTGGTAAACATTTCTCCACGTAAATAACACTAAATACCTATATTTCAGAGCATACACACAGAATTTTTAGTTAACATCCAGTCGGTATATTAGAAGGATTAGTATCTTTATTAACGCACTGGCAACATTTTTTTAGTTCAGGCACGTGCCAAGGTGGCTTTTACAAAGGGTGATTCAAATCAAATGGACAAATTCATATCAAAGTAAACAAACCTTATGTCACTAAGCCTAAAATTCGTTGTTGAAAGCCATCGCCGCTGTAATTCACGTGTCGCTATGTCCGTTGATAAATGCCGCCCTCGCCACGATCGCTGTTTTATTGTTTCAACTTGCCATTCGTTGCAATAATTTTGATTGAATAACACGCGTCTCTACTGCTTTGTTGCCAATTTATAATGTCGAGTAAAAGGAAAATTGTTCGAAATCTCTCATTACTTGATATTATTTTGATAACTTTTATTTTATTTTGAAACCTTGGAACGTATCCCCTATGTACCCACACACATTACCATTTCACGGCATATTTTCGGAACATTTTCCCCTATGAATAAGGAGCTTTTACTGTATTATTACATTCGTAGAAAGAGGTAGCCATCTTGAAAACTTTGACTGAAGTTAACTAATTAAAAAGAGGCACCTTTATACACAATTACCGAATTATGAAATTATGTCGTGAAAATTATTTTGCAACCCAGAATTTAATTTGACTATTTAACTCATGCCCCAAATGGGAGTCAATGACCAATCACGTATCAATGATTTTTTATTTACAACCAATCACAGTCGTGTTTCGCCTAGAATTTACCAACTAAAGTTTATCATAATAAAGAAAGCACCTCCTTTTTAACATTCTGAATAAGTCACACCATTATGTTGCAGTGACTGACTCTCCAAGAAATACGGCTACCAGATTGTATATATATAGTGCATGAATGTCAACACATACCGCATGCGGGACTTAATATAAAACATTTGTAGCAATTGATTATTCCACCAAAAACATATGTATTTTTTCCCCAGGTAATAACATTCTATAAAAATATAATTATCATATTTACATTATAGGACATCAGAAATGAATTAAATTGAAATATAGAGGAATAGTCATACTACATCTACAAAATGTCAATATCAAGCTGCTGCCTCAAACCCAAAATGGTGATGTGACGAGAAGTGAAGAAAGAGGTGTCGGATAATATACAGTTTGATGCGTTTCATTTGTTCTCCTCTAGAGTGCATTCTTACAATATTGCGTTCCTTCGGCAATAAATAATATGATCAGGTTGCAGTGATGAACAAAAGAAGGAAATGAAGCGTACCAATCGTTTCTCATTTGTTTTCAAACATCGCCGTTTACATTAAATATATAAATATTTTAAAATAACTATATTTAAATAATGATTTGTGAGTAAACAGCTTAATTTTATTCGTTAAATAGTCCTAACAAATGCCACTCTTGATTTACAAATTCTCTAGATAAATTGGAAATCACTCGTGGCATTACTTATGAAAACTATGAACATTCATAGTCAGGATGGTAGGCCCGGAATTTGAATTTGGGGGCCTTCTGAATAAGAGTATAAAATGCGACTGTCTCAAACAATTCATTGCGTTATTAAATACAGGGCTTCCAATATAAAACCGGACACGCCTCACGGGGTTTCACCCGTCAGGCTGCGCTCTCTCCTCGTCCGCATTTCACTCTGCCAGCCGCAGAGTGTCCGGTTTTATACTGGAAACCCTATATTATGAGTAGCCGTAGACAAGGGTATTGATCGGCCATCTAAAGGTAAGCGTCTATTTGTGCTAGTTTTATTTGAGATGCAGTGATATGTTTGCCACATATTTGGTTCGACCTCTTTGACTACTCGAGTGTATAAAGCGCTCGAATGTTCGTAACATAGAAAATTTTACTCTCCGCGAATCGGTCAAACACATCGTCTAGGGCTATAAAAGACTTTAGAAGGAGAAAGAGCAAAAGGGAGATTAAATGTTTTGATGGAAATATAGTACAATTCAAGATGTTAGATGTTTGAAATAGAATAATTGAAAACAGATAAAACAAAACATAAGAGTTCGGCATAAGTTGTTGAGAAAGAATGCGGGCCAAAGAATTCGTTAAGCAATAATATTGACACAGGATGAAGAAAAAAACACATTTTCTTCCCTCTATCAGAAAACTGAGGCCATTGAGCAAGTGGAGAGATTCAAATACTTGGGTTGTACTATCAGTAGTAACATGCACCGCGGTCAAGAAGTAAAACAGAGGATAGCAATGGTAAAAGAAACTTTTAACAAGAACAGGAGCATTATCTGCGGACCTTTGGCAAAAGAATTGCGGAAGAGACTAATTAAGTGTTTTGTATGGTGCAGAGACTTGGACATTACGACGGAATGTGGAAAAGCGACTGGAAGCTTTTGATATGTGGATATGGAGAAGGATGGAGCGTATAAAATGGACGGACAAAATAAAAAATAAAGATGTGCTAGACAGAGTGGGTGAAGGAAGAACAATGCTGGAACTCATAAAGAGGAAAATGAATTGGATTGTCCACTGACTAAGAAGAATCTGCCTGCTGACGGATGCCCTAGAAGGTATGGTCAACGGAAAGAAAGTTAGAGGCAGAAAAATACAATGATGGACAATATTAAAATAAATGGTTTGTATGCGGACACAGGCTGAGTTGAGGAAAGAGTGGAGAATACTGAGTTTGCAGTGAAAGACCGCTCTTGGACAGGACACTAGGTATGTATGTGTGTATCAAAAAATTAAAAGTGATCCCACTACAGGCCTTAGGAGAACTTTGGGGTAGTAGAAGGTTAAGGCTCTCGCTTTTTCTAGACAGTTGGCACTTGATGTCAACCGGGTTGTCAGCCCTGCATGCCGGCCGCTTTTACCCCCAGAACAAGGGTCTGGTACTCATTTCCATTACAGGCTGAGTCGACCCCGTTGCCATAGTGCCGCCAGAAGGTTTGGGTCAATTTAAAAATCCTGACCCCACCGAGTTCTTTCTTCTATCACCATTACATATTCTTCTTCTTCGTAACGGTTTACGATTTTGCTAGCCTGTTCCGGCTCCAAATTGCTGCTCTTTCCATCTTTTCTTTGGTCTTCCCAAACTTCTTCTTCCTCTTGGTGAATAGTTGTATGCTGCTTTTGGTATTCTGTTCTCAGTCATCCTTGTTAAGTGTTCTTTCCAGGTTGTTCTGTATTTCACTATTGTTGTGTTTAATTCCTCTACTTTTAATTGCTGTCTTATTTCTGTGTTGTGTTTTTTTGTCTATTCTTTCATATCTTGCTATTGGTCTGAGGAATTTCATTTCAGCAGTTTGGATTCTGGCAGATTGTTGTGTTGTCACTGTCCATGTTTCAGATAGGAACTACCATTGTCTTGTATAATTTAATTATAGTCTTTCCTGGCTTTATTTTCCAAAGTTATTTTTAGTGTTCCTGTTATATAATTAAACTGATTTAGTTTAGATATATAGCAGGATTTTAATATCATAATAAATATAAGAGTTAAAGTTAATAATTTTGTATTTTAAAATTCTTTTAATATTTAAATATAACTTAAATAAAGAAAAACATCTAAATAATTCATTGTTGTTCATTGTTGAATAAAAATGTCTCAGTAACAATTAAAGAAATTATATTACATAAGTCTTTCTAAATAATGCTTTTAAAATTGTTTTAAGTCATGTCAGAATTATAAAGCTTTCTGTTATAACTGTAATAAGAACACCTGCTTTGCCTCATAATTTTAAATGATAGTAAACTAAACTCTGATCGGATATTAAAACAATTAACTTTTTGATTTAACGAATCAAATTCAAACCTTATATTTAATGGACTATTAACCAATAGAATTTAAACTTAACATCATGTGATGTAATAATGTTCTTTAAAATTATAAAAGAATTACACTAGTCATTCTGCATATAACTTTCAACAAAGATAGAAGCAAGAAGAATTCTCAAGACAAAATGTAATATTTAATACACGAATAATAATTGATTAAAGAAAAGAAAATAATTTAATTTTAATTGACGGTAAAGAATAATACCACCTACATTTACTTAGTCTGCTGGGAACTTTACAAAGTGAATAAATGTGAAATTATTTCTACAAGAAACTGTTTTTTGTGATTTTTAAAGTGTTTTCCTATCCAGTGTACCAACTACCGACCCTAAGAAGAGAATACGGCTCTACCGAAAATCAAACCCAACCTGAACTAGTAATTCTTTTTGGGACACCAATTCTTCAAAATGTTACTACAACATCGGGCTTGAAGAGAGTTACTGCTTCAAAACGTCGCCACAACTTGGGACAGCAATTTACTTCTTCAGATATTGATCTTAGATTAAAACTAACTTCTTACAAAATTTGCAACCAACATTTCGAACTTGTTTGTACAAAAATCGATATGACACGTTTTCTCATCTAGAAAAGAAATGCCTTTTACGGTTGTTTTTTTTTTAATCTCTATGAGAATACATTGGTGAACATGACTTGTCGATTTGTCGCAACCTCAATTACAGGTAAGAGAGTAATTTCACGCGAATGTTTGAGATCTCTGTACCACCGGGCACAGCTTCGCGATCAATATCCTGTCCCTCGTCACGTGACTACACTGCTGCTAGTGCCCCAATTTTACACCCACACTGCAGTTTCATCTCATTTTCCTCAACTTTAAAACAATTTCTATTGGCTTAGTCTGAGTATTAACTTGCGTCATCATACCAGCACAACATTTAAGTGTTTAAAACCCTTCTGATTTATTCTTCTTTTTCTTTCACTGTCATTTAGTCAATTATTATCAACTTAATTTTAAAAAGTACCTATCTAAAACATGTTAACATTTATATGTCTGTTATTAAAATTTAATGTCCTTTATACAAAAGGAACCATGCACCCGAATTGAATTTAAATTGTTGATATTTTTTTACAGTAATGTTTATAGTAAAATTAATAAAATTTTGTATATGGGAAAAATAATTACAAATAGAAATGAGATGCACAAATAAATTAAACATAGGCTCAATTCTGCAAATGCGCGATATTATGCATTACAGAGACTCTTGTCATCCCAACTCCTTTAAAAAAACATAAACTGAAAATATGTAAAACTATTATTCTACCAGTTATATTATATAGATTCGAAACACGGACTCTTACTTTAAGCGAGGAAAGGAGATTACGGGTATTTGAGAATAAAGTTCTTAGGAACATTTTTGGACCAAAGAGAGATGAACAGACAGGTGAATGGAGAAGACTACATAACAGTGAACTACATGGTCTTTATAGGAAGCCAGATATAATAAGAACAGTTAAGTCTCGTAGACTGCGATGGACAGGACATATTGCACGTATGGGGAATGAAAGACTTGCATGGAAGCTTCTTGTAGGAAAACCAGAGGGAAAACGCCAGTGGGTAGACCTTGAATGAGTTGGGAGAATAACATTATAATTTGAGGCAATTAGATTATACATGGAATGATTGGAAAACATTAGCTCAGGATAGGGATGTATGGTGAGCTTATGTCCGCGCAGCCATGAACCTACGGGTTCGATAGCGCCAGTGAGTTAGTTATATGACACATAAGTATTGAATATATTAATATATAATGTATGTCAGTGTAATTTCATTTAAAACATGCTACATTTTTTAATGAAGATTATATTAGAAAAGCTTTTTTCTCAGTTTCACTTGTTTGGTGCTTGGTTCCTGCTATACGGGGTCATCGAAAAAGGTTGTAGCAATTTCAAACAATCATAGCTTAGGAACTATTTGAGATATTAAAAAGAGTATTTTTTTGTTAAATTCATCAACTCAAAAAAAAAAAAAATCTTATCTTAAAATAGTTCAATGTGCGCCCCGTTGGTTGCACTGCAAACATCCAGCCGATAGTCGATTTCGGCCCAACAGCGCTGGATCATAGCAGGCGTGATTGTTGCAACAGCATCGGTGATCCTTTTCCTTAAATGTTGCAGATTTCTGATCGGTTCATTGTACACAATGTTTTTTTTACGTATCCGCATAAAAAATAAGTCTAGGGGTGTCAAGTCGCAGCTTCTAGGAGGCCATTGAATAGGACCGGACTTACCAGGGTTCTTGCATGCAGAGCATCTCGAACTTGTTAGGAAAAGTGTGGAGGCGCCCCATCTTGTTGAAAGAATAACGTTACGATATTTTCTTCTTCAATTTGGTCTACTTGCGGGAAAACGTACTGTTCTAGCATGTCTAAGTAAATATCTCCTGTGATAGTCTGCTCAATAAAATAGAAAGTGCCAATGACCTGATCGTGCATCAAACCGCACCACACGTTTACTTTTGGAAAACCTGTGACAAACTCCAAATTCTACAATTCTGCCGGTTGACACAACCACTGACATGAAATGTAGCTTCATCTGTGGAGATTACAATTTTTACAAATATTTCGTCCCGGGCGGAGTACAATCACATCTAAACAAACTCGATGAGTTCCCGATTAGTTTGCAGGTTAAATCATTATTTTACCTCAATTACAATGGGACATGTGATTTTTTTTAAATTGCTGCAACCTTTTTCGATGACCTTGTATAAAAGACATCCAATGTATTCATTCAAAGTAAATATGAATCTATCAACTACGTATCAGAGCTAAAAGTAAGGATAATGCGATATTCATAGTCAATTTTAAAAGATATTTTATTAGACATTTTAACCAAAATGGTGAAAATTAAAAACAAAATTTTAATATTAATTTTATAAAAACTGTAAAAAAGTTTAAGTTCGTATGCGATACAATAATAATAATAATAATAATAATAATAATAATAATAATAATAATATTATTATTATTATTTATCCCAAAGTTGTGTGAATCATGATCCAGGTTATAGATCCCATAAAGAAATTCAGCTGTACGGATAAAAGTCAAATAGTAGCTAGTTAATTTACTCTTAAATTTTATATGTTCAGAAACTACCTTAAAATTTATTATTATTATTATTATTATTATTATTATTATTATTATTATTATTATTATTATTATTATTATTATTATTATTATTATTATTATTATAGTAATTCTGCCCGAGGGCAGGTCTTTCACTGCAATCATAGCATTTTCATGCTATGCTTGCATCTTTACTAGGGAATTGTAGGTGTGGTAGCTTCCAGTTGCTTTCCACACCGGTGAAGGATGGTGATGATGATAATGATAAGGATGATAATGGCCATATGATTTCGGGGACTGTTTGGGCCTTAAAGTTTTCCGACATTTGTCTTACAGGTGAGGAAAAACCGCGATAAAAACCTCACCCAGAAAAACTGCCCCTACCGGGGATCGAACCCGGGTCCGCTGCGTGACAAGGCAGCACGCTACCTCGAGACCACAGCGGTGGACTTACAATATATAACAGTTAATAATTATAATTTAATAATTGCCTTTTAACTCATTGATGTGTGACTGTATAAATTCAGCATCTGTAAAACAAGACATCGGTGATGTAGGTATCGAATAACACCTTTGCAGTCGAGAACTATATGCAGAGTTAACACTTTTTTTACACTGTTCCAGTATACTTTAACGCAATTCCTAGAACAGTGCAAGTTGTATATATGTAGTAAGTTGAAAAATTGTTGCTAATTCCTAGAACAGTGCAAGTTGTATATATGTAGTAAGTTGAAAAATTGTTGCTAATTCCTAGAACAGTGCAAGTTGTATATATGTAGTAAGTTGAAAAATTGTTGCTAATTCCTAGAACAGTGCAAGTTGTATATATGTAGTAAGTTGAAAAATTGTTGCTAATTCCTAGAACAGTGCAAGTTGTATATATGTAGTAAGTTGAAAAATTGTTGCTAAGATTGTATGCACTGTCAGTTGATATATGATCTTTGAAACGTTGTTACGTCTGTAAATCTGTCTGTGCAAGACCGAGACTGGCAGAAGTTAATCGACGGATGGTTTCTCATGACAGCACATTCTCTGCAGAGATCTAATGTCAGTTTTCCTGTAATTGAGTGTATTGATCATCCGATTCTATAGTCAGCTCAAAACCTCCAAATTCAAGGAAGATATTACATTTTGCCAACCATGCGTTTGACTCCCATCTGCCAACACTAGCATCGTCAATTTTACATGTGTATTATTATTATTAAGTATTATTATTATTATTAACTAACTAACTCACTGGCACTATCTAACCCATAGGTTCATGGCCGCGCGGGCATAAGCTCTCCATATGTACCTATCCTGAGCCAATGTTTTCCAATCATCCCCTGTATAATCTACTCCCCTCAAATCATATTAATGTTATTCTCCCATCTCATTCTTGGTCTACCAACTGGGCATTTTCCCTCTGGTTTTCCTTAAAGAAGCTTCCATGCATGTCTTTCATTCCCAATTCGTGCCACATGTCCTGCCCATCGCAGTATACGAGACTTGACTTTTCTTATTATATCTGGCTTCCTATAAAGACCATGTAATTCATTGTTATTTAGTCTTCTCCATTCACCTGTCTGTTCATCTCTCTTTGGTCCAAAAATTTTCCTAAGTACTTTATTCTCAAATACTCGTAATGTCCTTTCCTCCCTTAAAGTAAGGGTCCATGTGTCGCATCCATATAATATAACTGGTAGAATAATAGTTTTATATATTTTCAGTTTGTTTTTTGAAAGGAGTTGGGAAGTTAAAAGTCTTTGCAATGCATAATAACACGCATTTCCAGAATTGAGCCTATGTTTAATTTCTTTGGTCATCTCATTCATTATTATTATTATTATTATTATTATTATTATTATTATTATTATTATTATTTTATACTACTACACATAAAGTGCCGATTGTGTAGAAAATGTGGGAGCCTTAACCTCCTACTACCCCAAGGGCCTCCTGAGGCCTGTTGTGGGATCACTTTACTTTTTTTTACTAATAATAATTATTATTTTATAATAATAATAATAGTATTATTATTATTATTATTATTATTATTATTAAGCACATTTCATAACACCTTCCTGCGCCCAATTAATATACTGTCATTCTCCTATATATTTCTCTATCATTCTAATCTCATCGCCCAATCATTTTATACTTATGCTGAATATAACACCATTAATCCATGTTATTTTTTTGCCTCTTACTCTTTTAGCAGGTGAAATCTATTTCAGTATTTTTCTTGAGAATCCATCTTCCATCATTTTTTTAAATTACCTTACAATATCAATTGTCTATTTTTGTGATATAATAATAATTATTATTATTGTTATCGTTATGTTTTGTATTAGATAAATTAAATATAATTTATCAGCAATTTCAACTATTGTATATAATTATTCATTTGGGTATTATGAATAGACAGTATGTTTATACTGAACGTATTTAAGTGTCTTGTGCAAAATTGTCCACCGCTGTGGTCTCGAGGTAGCGTGCTGCCTTGTCACGCAGCGGGCCCGGGTTCGATCTCCGGTCGGGGCAGTTTTCTAGGGGAGATTTTTATCGGGGTTTTTCCTCACCTGTAAGACAAATGCCAGAAAAACTTTAAGGCTCAAACTGTCCCCAAAGTCATATGGCCATCATCATCATCCTTATCATTATCATCTTCCTTCACCGATGTGGAAAACAACGGGAAGCTACCGCACCTACAATTCCCTAGTAAAGCTGCAAGCATAGCATGAAAATGCTATGACTGCAGTGAAGGACCTGCCTTTGGGCAGAAATTACTATGGATGGATGTGAAAAATTCGCTGAAATTACCTTTAATGAAATATAATGTAAATTTAAACACTGTATCAAACTAGCGTACTCAATTGTGAAATGGATCAAGTACAAGGAACTCCAAACCATCGTTACCTTTGCCGAGTGAAGAAAACTAAATAAGGGATTCTTTCAGCCCTAATCTTCCAAATATGAAACGTGCGTTCAATTCTAGGGCCAGCCAACATGCTTTTTTTTTGTGACAAGACAAAGGTTGGTTGGTATTTCATTATTTATCAACATATGAATGATTTTGCATTTGGCACCTGTTGACAAGCTGTTGGAATAAACTACACATGTATAATCTACTGACATACTTCTAAAGATCTCAGACATGATACAACCGAAAATGTTGAAGTGTCTCAATTTAAATAAAAATAGCTAGTCAGATTCAACCTAGGAAGTTACTGTGTGTTTGGAATAGGGAACTGGGTTGCCATTTTAACAGTATTTTCTTGAGAGAAATCCTTATATAAAACTGATTGCAACACAGCAGGTACATAGTTGTAAGTTGTAGCCGTCCAAGCCAACCCCTCTTAAAGAAAAAAACAGTTACCACTTGTCACTGAGCTCTTGCGGACCTGTACTATCCTATGTGAAAGTGTCGACTCTCATATTTAGTATAAAACTAGTTTGCATGCCGTAAAAGAAAAAAAAAGTTTTTTAAATGTATAGTATATAGATTTGGAAAAAGTACTGCTAACCTTGCCCCTCCACCCCTCCCTAAACAAACAAATATGAGTTTGGCAACATCTATCCTCTGTACGTAGGGGGACACTGGCATAGCCCATTAGGTCTGTAGTAACTTCCTGGGTTGAATTAGAGTGTATTATAGGAAGTTCGGACAATGTGGACCCTTCGGTTTGGGTGAACCCTGTTAATATCCTCTTTAATTGGTGCTGCCCTCGAAAATAAAATATTTTAACTTCTTTCCCTCGTCAACTTTGACGTGTTCAAAGCCAGTTTCTTTTATTCTTTGTGTGAAGAAGGATTTATTTGTGATATTTATGAAAACGACCATTTTAAAAGTTTTTCAAGCTAAGAATTAATTCTTAATTTCTGCTATTGAATGATATAAACATTGAAATATATTATGTAGATGCTGATATAATATAATGACGGATTTGGTTTGATATAATGTTTAATGGTGGTTGTATAAGATAATTACTTACTTACTTACTCACTGGTACTATCGAACCCGTAGGTTCATGGCCGCGCGGACATAAGCTCTCCATACATCCCTATCCTGAGCTAATGCTTCCAATCATTCCTTGTATAATCTACTTCCCTCAAATCATAGTTAATGTTGTTCTCCCACCTCATTCTTGGTCTACCAACTGGGCGTTTTCCATCTGGCTTTCCTACAAGAAGCTTCCATGCACGTCTTTCATTCCCCATACGTGCAACATGTCCTGCCCATCGCAGCCTACGAGACTTAACTGTTCTTATTATATCTGGCTTCCTATAAAGACCATGTAGTTCATTGTTATGTAGTCTTCTCCATTCACCTGTCTGTCCATCTCTCTTCAATATAGGGAGTAAGTCTGCTTACTAATATATTTATTAGAATTTTGTACGAACTTGAAAGTAATGAGATGCCCCTGTAGTTGTTGCAATCAGTTTTATCTCCTTTCTTATAAATTGGTATGATAATTGATTCCTTCCATTCATCTGGAAGAGTTTCTTTTTCCCAAATCATACTAAGCAACCAGCGTATAATTAAACATAATAAAGGAATTCGGTTAATGTGGACCCTTCAAGAGGCGGTTAAAGTGGATCTTGGTCCACTTTACACGTATACGTATATTTTATCAATGAGGTTGCTATCTGTAAAAACCATGAACTTGATTAATTTTATTTAATATCCTTGTAATTTTACTAAACCCAAAGACCGTCGCTGTCTGCAGATGAATGACGTGTGAATGTTATAATCCACAATAATTTTTCAAAACATTACATAAATATCAACCTTTTTTTAATTACAATCAGCCATAAATACTTTCAGACTAATTTGTGCCTGTCTGTATAAATTAATAGAGTAAATAAACTTAAAAACTGGAATGCAGGCTTTCACGGCCGGTAATCATGGTAGTAAAAGATTCCGGGCTATGTGGCCGTGGTCTATAACTGGCGTTTCTTCCAGACGTTTCTCCCTCGACAGTCGAGTCTACGACAGGGAAACAACAGCTTGAAGCGCTCGCCACTGAAGATGCCCTCCGCAGTTGAGGGAGAAACGTCTGGAAGAAACGCCAGTTATAGACCACGGCCACATAGCCCGGAATCTTTTACTACCAAAACTTAAAAACTGTCTAAAATCTAGGGTGGACTCTGGGGTCCACTTTACCCGAATATGGAGGTTAAAGTGGGCCTTTCTTGTAATGTAAAAAAGTTTATAAATTATGAAGATGTTTCCATATTTGAATAAAATAACAATGCTATTTCTTAGTTATAACACCAATGATAATCATAAGTAATGCCACGAGTGAATTCCAATTTATCTAGAGAATTTGGAAATCAAGAGTGGCATTTGTTAGGACTATTTAACGAATAAAATTAAGCTGTTTACTCACAAATCATTATTTAACTATAGTTATTTTAAAATATTTATATATTTAATGTAAACGGCGATGTTTGAAAACAAATGAGAAACGATAGGTACGCTTCTACTGCTTCTTTTGTTTATCACTGCAACAGATCATACTATTTTTTGCCAAAGGAACGCAATATTTTAAGAATGCTCTCTAGTGGAGAAAAAAATGAAACACATCAAACTGTATATTCATTCATTTCTGATGTCGTATGATGTAAATATGACAATTATATTTTTCTAGATTGTTACCTGGGAAAAAATACATTTAAGAAAGTGCAAACAGTGGTTTCTTTTTTTTTTTTTGGTGGTATAATCAATTGCTACAAATGTTTTTATATTAACTCCCGTATGCGGCATGTGTAGACATTCATGCACTATATATACAATCTGGTAGCCGTATTTCTCGTAGCCTCAGTCACTGCAAAATAATGGTCAGACCTGTTCAGAATATTAAAACGGATGAGCCTTCTTTAATATGGTAATTATAACACTGATAAATATTTCGTGAAACACGACTCTGATTGGTTGTAAAACAGAAATCATTGAAACGTGATTGGTCATTGACTCCCATTTGGGGCATGAGTTAAATAGTCACTGTAATTAAACAAAATTCAAATCTCTTAATTAAAAGAATAAAAACAAATTCAAAATAGGGGTCCACATTATCCAAAGTTCCTCTATTTGTGTTGTCAACAGAAAAAAAAATATATATCCTGGATATTATTCTATTAATATTATTTTATAATTAATACACTTAAGCTTTATTTAACGATGTACAGTAGATCCCACAAATTCAAATGGTACATCCAATCCGGAGGCTCGCCGCCGTGTAGTGGTTAAGGCACTGCGCTACAAGCCGGAAGGACGAGGGTTAAAGTCCCGGTGGGGTCAGGATACTTAAACTGGCCCAAACCTTCTGACGGCACTATGGCCTTGGGATCGACTCAGCCTCTAACGAAAATGAGTACCAGGCTCTTGTTCTGGGGGTAAAGGCGGCCGTCACGCAGGGCTGACAACCCGGCTAACATCAAGTGCCGATTGTCTAGAAAAAGTGGGAGCCTTAACCTCCTACTACCCCAAGGGCCTCCTGAGGACAGTAGTGGGATCACTTTACTTTTACTTTACATCCAATCTGAATAGGGAATTTTCGTGTTACTGTTAAGTCGTTATGAAACATTTTGATTTGAGATTTCTCTATCACGATCAATTTCGCCATTAACAATAATTTTATAGTTAATTTAAAAAATCAATATAATTTGTATCTGAAGAAAAAAGTTCTTACGAAAAATTATGGACAAAAGAGAGATGAACAAGCAGGTGAATGGAGAAGACTACTTAACAGGGAGCTACATGATCTTTATAAGAAAGAAGATAATTAAGAGCAAGGTAATGGCATTCCAAGGGAAAAATCAAATCAGATCCAAAATTATGATAATGATATAACTAATAAAATAGCAAAATTCCAGGGAATATGTGCTACGATATAACTTTCACTAAATAATAAAACAACAAGAGAGACCCAATTGAAATTTTATAAAACATTGGCAGTACCGGTACTGCTCTATGGATCAGAAGCCTGGATACATAACAAACAAGATCTAAGTAGGATAACGGCGGCAGAAATAAAATTTTTGAGATCTGTTAAAGGGTGCACTAAGGAAGACAGAATCAAGAACACAGAAATAAGACAGGAACTTGAACTATTTGCAATAACTGATAAAATAGATACATATAGACAAAAAATGGAAGCAACACATAGACAGAATGAATGAAGATAGATATCCAAAACAAATAACAAAATACAAACCTAAAGGCACCCGAGATGTGGGCAGACCTAGAAAGAGATGGGCTGAAGTCGGAACGGATCAACAGACCTAATCCATGAATGCAGATGATGATGATGATAATTAAGAGCAGTTTAGTCTCATAGACTGCGATGGGCAGGACAAATGGCACAGAGGAGAATGAAAGAGTGTAATGGAGCTTCTTGTAGGAAAACTAGAGGGAAAACGCCCAGTAAGTAGACCAAGAATGAGGTGGGAAAATAACATTTACCATGATTTGAGGGAAGTAGATTATACAGTTAATGATTGGAAAACATTAGCTCAGGATAGGGACGTATGAACAACTTATGCCTGCGCGGCCATGAACCTACGGGATCGATAGTGCCAGTGAGTTAGTTAGAAGGCATCCTATATGAAAAAAATAACAATAGAGATCATCCTCATGACTAGTGTTCAGCGTTTCTGGCTACAGTTAATGAGGTCCCGGATTCGATTCCCGGTCAGACCATAGGCATTTTTCCTTAAAGGGAATTATTGCCCATGGTCTGCAATTTAGCTTATGTTTAGGTTAAGGACTCTCCTGGCACTTCATTATCATTTATCACTCATATCAACAGGGTAACGTAACTCCGTCTTCCAGGCGTACCAACGTAAGAAATGGATTACAATTCCGCAAATACTAGGAGAGAAAGTCAGAAATGTCATAAAAGACAACCTGCTGGCATGGACAAAATAAAGAAGATAAAAATATAATACAGTCCACCGCTGTGGTCTCGAGGTAGCGTGCTGCCTTGCCACGCAGCGGGCCCGATTTCGATCCCCGGTCGGGACAAGTTTCTTGAGTGAGGTTTTTTTTCGGGGTTTTTCTTCACCTGTAAGATAAATGTCAGGCCCAAACGGTTCCCGAACACCATCTGGCCATCATTATCATCAATATCATATTCGCCTAATTAGCTTAAGTTTAGTTTAAGGCCTCTCCTGGCTTATCATTACCATCATCATCAACTCTGATATCATTGGGGCAGCGTAACCCCGCCTTTCAGGCGCTCCAACCTCAGAAGTGCGTTACAAATACGCCATGCCAGGAGAGGAACACCAGAAATGTCCAAATGACAACTCTGGGGCATTTGAAAAAAAAAACAATATAATACATAGCCTTATAGCATAACCCACAGATCCTGAACACGACATAATCCGATATTCAGATATCTCAAAGTAAAATTTGAAATACAAATAATAAATTCTAAAAACTAGCAGTTTTCCATCCATCCATAGTAATTCTGCACGAAGGCAGGTCCTTCACTGCAATCATAGCATTTTCATGCTATGCTTGCAGCTTTACTAGGGAATTGTATGTGTGGTAGCTTCCCATTGCTTTCCACACCGGTGAAGGATGATGATGATGATGATGATGGCCTTATAATTTCGGGGACCGTTTGGGCCTGAAAGTTCTCCTGACATTTGCCTTACAGGTGAGGAAAAACCCCGATAAAAACCTCACCTAGAAAAACTGCCCCGACCGGGGATCGAACCTGGGCCCGCTGCGTGACAAGGCAGCACGCTACCTGGAGACCACAGCGGTGGACATAACAGTTTTAATGTAGTCTATTATTATAACATTTGGCATTATGAAAATCTTTAGCTAATGAAATTTACCTACGATTATGGAATTAGTGGAGTGAAATATGGAATAGTGACGGAATTTAGAGCAAATTGACTTGATAATAAACATTTTGCTACGAATCTCGGGAAGGAGAAAGTGACGGCAGTAATTTGAATGCAAGATGCAATCTGTAATCTAAACAATTGAATTAATTAGAGCATGGCTAGCGTGTTTCCTGCTGCAGCTTCATCTGTTCGAGGGAGCGTTTCCATATCGACCCACAACCCCAGACAACTCTTAAAATACACCTCTTCGGTTTTACGGAATAGCGTCACACTTATAAAAATCAGAACTGGTAGTTGTATGTCAAACTAGATGCACACTACAAGATTAAATTCTTGAAGGCAAATCCATCCAGGTCATGGCATCTCACAAAATAATCTACTTCACACAAAAGTAAAGTTTGTGTAAATTTATTTCGTCTGACAGCGATGACGACAAATATTTCAGCTCTTGAGAGCCCCGTCATGGATTTCTTTATTTATTTTTTAATATATATATATATATATCCATCCATAGTAATTCTGCCCGAAGGCATTCTCATGCTTTGCTTGCAGCTTTACTAGGAAATTGTAGGTGTGGTAGCTTCCCGTTGCTTTCCACACCGGTGAAGGATGATGATGATAAGGATGATGGTGATGATGATGATGGCCATATGATTTCGGGGACCGTGTGGGCCTTAAAGTTTTCCTGACATTTGTCTTACAGGTAAGGAAAAACCCCGATAAAAAATCTCACCCAGAAAAACTGCCCCGACCGGGGATCGAACCCGGGCCACCTGCGTGACAAGGCAGCACGCTACTTCGAGACCACAGCGGTGGAGATATATATATATCCATCCATAGTAATTCTATCGACAGCAGGTCTTTAACTGCAATCATAGCATTTTCATGCGATGCTTTGCAGCTTTAATAGGGAATTACATGTGTGGTAGCTTCCCGCACCGGTGAAGGATGATGATTATGATGGCCGGATGATTTTTGGGGACCGTTGGGCCCTAAGCTTCCTGACATTTGTCTTACAGGTGAGGAAAAATCCCGAAAAAACCTCACCCAGGAGCTTGTCCCGACCGGGAATCGAACCCGGGCCCGCTGCGTGACAAGGCAGCACGCTACCTTGAGACCACAGCGGTGGACTAAGAGAACACGTGTGAGAAGAGAAATAAATAGGAAGAGGAGTAGAAGGATGTCCTTTATCACCTTACACTGTGTAGTAAAAAATTGCTTGTAATGCATGGGAGATGTAATAACAGGAGTAATATGGATTAAGTACACAATATGTGTGCATTATATGGTTTTGATAGCACTTTTTGCAGACGACCAAGTTCTAATATCTAGCTCAGAAGATGGTCTACAGAAATCACTCTTTCAATTAAATAACATTATTGAGAATTATAATTTCAAAATATCAATAAGTAAAACGAAAATCTTGGCTTTTAAGGGATCAGATACCGTAAGAGCTAAAATAATATTCTGGAGGGGAAACCCATTGAACAAGTGAACCATTTTAAATACCTGGGTAATGAAATCTCCTATTTTAAAAATAAAGATCTGTTTAACAAACTTCATCATCATCATCATAGTACATTCACGAATTTAGGCCATTTGTTGACCTGTTTCGGCCTCAAGAGAAACACCATCCAGAAGTCTTTTGAGTGGACGTCCTGGTCTTCTTCTTCCTGCAGGTTGATATCTTAACATTTGTTTGGATATTCTGTGATCTTCCATTCGATGAACATGTTGCATCCATCTTGACTTATAATCAGAAATTTTGTTTTCTAAAGATACCATGTGTAATTCTTCTAAGATGTCTTCATTTTTTTTTTGTGATCTAGTAGTGTGTATCCTGCAGTCCTCCGAAGATATCTCATTTCAGCAGATCTAAGTCTCTGTATATCCTTCTGTTTCAACGTCCATACTTCGCTACCATACAAAAGAGTTGGAAGAGCCAGTGTTTTATACACTTTCAGTCTTGAATGCTTTTGGACTAACTGTGGCTTGAAGATAGAATTTATTAACCCTAAAATTCTTTAAAATTTAGATATTTTTGCATTTACATCCTTTTCTTCTTCGTATGAGATATTGAATCCTAGATATGTAAAATTATTCACCTGCTCCAAAATTTTATTGTCCAGTACAATTTTACTTCTGACAGGATCTACACCTTGAAATGCCATAATTTTTGTCTTTTCTGTAGATCTGTTTAACAAACTTAGTAAATTTAATTATATATGTGGCACAATTAAAAGAATATTTAAAAACACAAGAGTGGAAACAAAACTAAAATTTTATAAAGCAGTAGCAGTCCCCTTGCTGTTGTATGATAGTGAATTTTGGGTTTTAACTAAAAGAGAAGAAAAGATCATAGAAGCTGCTGAAATGAGATTTCTGAGAAGTGTGGCTGGCTGCAAACTTCTGGATAAAATAAGAAGTGAAGATATTAGAAATGAGCTAAATATTTTTAAAGTTTTAGATAAAATAAAATAATCTAGAAAAAAACTGGAAAGAACATGTTCAAAGAATGAAAGATGATTGGATTCCAAAAATTATACTTAATTACAAACCAAGAGGAGACAGGAACATTTGGTAGACCGAAAAAGAGATAGATTCAACTTTTTGAATGAGAATCTATCAGATCGGAACAAGCCACATGGGCTTAATCCGTGATTGTTGATGATGATGATGGTGATGATGATGATGATGATGGTTTTGATAGTATAATAAGAGATAACAATGCGAAACATGTTAAGATATTAACAGGGATAATCAATATGGAATGAAGATTAGTGGAAGGAAGACAAAAGCTATGGTTATCAGATGGAAACAAAAAAGAAGATGGACGTCAACTTCAAGGTGAGACTATTGAAATATTAGACAATTTAAATTTGCCTGAGGTGCATTATAAGCAGGAACACGAGCTGCTAGCAAGTAGTCAGAACATATCAATGACTAAATAAGCTTTTAACTGGAGAATTATATCATTTTCTGTGGACTTCTGGAAAAATACTTAAATAAGATTTTGTTTGGAGTTTGGGAATGCATAGAGCGGTGGAGACCTGAACATAAGCAGTTATATGAGGTAAGGAGATTAGAAGGATTAGGAATAAGGTTATGGAGAAAAATGAAATGTGTGAAATGGACAAATAAAATAGAAAAAAAAGTTGTATTAAAAACAGTGAGTTATAGAAAAATTAGGATGGAAATTATAAAGAAAACAAAAAATACCGGGACGCAAGAATAAACTGCATATTGAAGGAATGGTTGACGAAATAATGCCCAGATAAGAAGATATAAGATAATTATTCATTTTGGGAGGATGCCTAGAAAGGAAGGTAGGCCCCCTAAAGAGAGAAGAGATAAGAATAACAAGATTTTTTTCTCGTTATTAATTAAAAAGGTTTGGTTAAAGTGAAACTTGGAGGGAATGTAAAGATAAATGAATCTATTTACATTGGCAGGAATAAATTGGGCAGAAAACCAGAAGTGTATATATATATATATATATATATATATATATATATGGTATGATAAGAAAAATAAATGCCTGGACGGGATTCGAACCCGGATCTCTGAGTCTGTACCTCAGCGTGATATCCATTACACTACCAGGCGAATCCAATTCAAACACTTATTTTTTCTTATATATGTATTATACTCTCCATTATTATTAGATGTCGCGAGAACACTGTCTTCACTGCCATCTAGTAGCTGACTATATCAAGTAAGCAAATTAAAGAGAATATTTATTTTACTTTATAGCAGTGACGCTTTATCGATGTTATAATTAAATCTTTAACATTGAGCAATGCAAGCTTAATATATATATATATATATATATATATATATATATATATATATATATATAAGACACGAAAAGAAAAATAAATGTCCGAGTCGGGATTTGAACCCGAGTTTCTAAACTCTGTGCGTTTAGCGCTCTAACCACCTAGAGCGCTAAACGTACAGAGTTTAGAGACTCGAGTTCAAATCCCGACTCACGCATTTATTTTCCTTTTCATGTCATATTTGCCTCCATTGCCAAATGTCAAAAATATAGTCATAACATATATAGGCTATATATATATATATATATATATATATGACATATATATACTCAGAGATCCGGGTTCGAATCCCGTCCAGGCATTTATTTTTCTTATCATACCATATATATATGATATGAAAAGAAAAAAGAATGCTTGAGTCGGGATTTGAACTCGAGTCTCTAAAGTCTGTACCTTTAGCGCTCTAACCAACTTTTTTCTTTTCATATCATATTTGCCTTCATTGCCAAATGTGAAAAATATATTTATAATATCTATATATACAAGCGTTACTGCTATAAAGTAAATATTCTCTTTAATAATTTGCTTAACTGTTACGTTAGCCGCTAGATGGCAGTTGAATGATATTTCCGCTACCTCTTGTGTGAATTGAGAATACTACATGTATAAGAAAATTGTATGTTTTTCTTAGAATTCTTGGGTAGCTCAGTTGGTTAGAGCGCTAAAGGTACAGACTTTAGAGACTCGAGTTCAAATCCCGACTCAAGCATTCTTTTTTTCTTTTCATATCATATTTGCCTTCATTGCCAAATGTCAAAAATATTCTATATATATATATATATATATATATATGTTATAACTATATTTTTGACATTTGGCATATATATATATATATATATATATATATATATACACACACACACAAGGACTGTAATAGAAGAATTGCACATTTTTCGTTTGCCCTAAGCAAAAACCACACATGAACGAACCAGGGATATATGCAAGCCCCCTATGTTAGGAATAACCACCAAAAATATGAAAATATTTTCATGGACCAGGAAGATGACATGGGTAATTATTATCTCGAAAATAAAGGTATTGAAGTGGCAGTGTGTCGAAAATATGTTAGAAGAAATTACAGTCGACGGGCAAAAATAATCACTGATTATCACAAGCCATCAAGAAAACGTCTTCATATAAGAATGCAGAACGGAATCAAAAAAGCACTACATAATAGCGTGGGAAAGAATTACCCAAGATTTACGATTGCGGAGAAAAGTTAGATTAACAACGCTTGATGATAACTTCTAGCTCCAATCTGTCATGAAGTTGTGACATCTAGACATAATTGTTTAACAGTAAATTATTAAATGCACTTCCGCCATGTCAGTTATTCTTTGCAGCGTGTTACAGCATTAACAAGTCTAACACTTGTACTATTATATATATATATATATGTATCCGCGCGGACATAAGCTCTCCATACATCCCTATCCTGAGCTAATACTTTCCAATCATTCCCTGTATAATCTACTTCCCTCAAATCATAGTTAATATTATTCTCCCACCTCATTCTTGGTCTACCAACTGGGCGTTTTCCCTCTGGCTTTCCTACTAGAAGCTTCCATGCACGTCTTTCATTCCCCATACGTGCAACATGTCTTGCCCATCGCAGTCTACGAGACTTGACTGTTCTTATTATATCTGGCTTCCCATAAAGACCATGTAGTTCATTGTTATGTAGTCTTCTCCATTCACCTGTCTGTTCATCTCTCTTTGGTCCAAAAATCCTCCTAAGTACTTTATTCTCAAATACCTGTAATCTCCTTTCCTCCCTTAAAGTAAGAGTCCATGTTTCACACCCATACAATATAACTGGTAGAATAACAGTTTTATATATTTTAAGTTTAACGTTTTTTGAAAGGAGTTGGGACATCAAGAGTCTCTGCAATGCATAATAGCACGCATTTCCAGAATTGAGCCTATGTTTAATTTCTTTGTGCATCTCATTCCTATTTGTGATTATTGTTCCTAGGTATTTGAATTCAGCCACTTCCTCAAAATTTCCCTCATTTGTCATTAGCTGTCCATTTCCATTATATACTGAATTTCTACGTGTGACCATATATTTAGTTTTATTGATATTTACTTCCAGTCCTAATTTCTTAGTGTTACTCAATAGTGTGTGCGTATTGTCCTTTAGTATCTCCTCACTATCAGCCAACAATACTACATCATCAGTATAAACTAACAGTTTATTAATACCATTCAGTTGTAAGCCTTCCTCATTCTCTAAAGATTTAATGGCATGCTCTAGTACAAAATTAAATAGTAGAGGAGATAGTGCGTCTCCTTGCTTCAACCCATTCTGGATTTCAAAAGTGTCCGAAAACTCTTTGCCTACACGCATCCTACTCTTTGTGCCATTTAGACACATTCGTATAAGTCTAACTAACTTTTTAGGAATTCCGAACTCCAGCAGGATACTATATAACTTCTCCCTCTTAATTGAATCATATGCATATATATATATATATATATATATATATATATATATATATATAGCTGTGATGTTGGCTACAATGTGGAAAGAGATATTGACTCCAAAATAAATAAATTTCAGACGGTGTGTGGAACAATACAGAGAACATTCAAAAATAAAATTAGAAAAGAAACCAAGATAAAAATGTATAATGTTATGGCGGTGCCCACAATATTGTATGGATGTGAAACTTGGGCTCCAGTGAAAAGACAGAAGGATAGAATACAGACGGCAGAGATGCGGTTCCTAAGACAAGTAAAAGGATGTACAAGACTTGATAGAATAAGAAATGAGGATATAAGAGAGGAATTGAAAGTACAGCCTTTATTGGATAAAGTCACGAATTACAGACAGAAATGGATTGATCACATGGATGGAATGAGTAAGGAGAGATATCCATTGTTAGCCAGGAACTATCAAGCAAGAGGAAGGCGTGATGTTGGAAGACCTAGAAGACGTTGGGCTGATGCAATATGAAGTCGGAACGGGCAATTGCCTAATCCCTGGAGTGATGATATATATATATATATATAGGCCATATAATAGCTGTGTTTTCTTGATCAAATCAAATAAGATTAGAATGCAAAAACAAAACATAAGAAAAGGACTGCATGCGGAGTAAATTAATACGCTTAAATATTGATTATTTATATAAAACTTCTGTCTGTTTATTATTTAACCCTCTTATATTCCATGTTGCCAATAGTATTTATTCTTTATCATTGTCCTTTTCTTGCCTGGTCTGCGGAAAACAAGGAAAGATACGAAACTTAAATTATATAAAACAATGGCTGTTCCTTTGTTGTTGTATGGAAGTGAAAATTGGATAATGAAATCAAGGGATAAAAGCAGGATACAGACTGCGGAAATGCTGTTTTTACGTAATGTGAAAGGATGCACAAGAGCGGATAGAATAAGGAATGAAACTATACGAGAAGAATTAAATATATATAAAATTGAAGATAAAATCAGCGAAAATAATAAGAAATGGACGGAACACTTAATGAGAATGAACAACGAAAGAATACCAAAAAGAGCCTCCCTGTATAATCCCAGAGGAACAAGAGATGTTGGCCGACCACGTAGAAGATGGACTCCACTTTTAACTTCGCCGGAACAGGCTGCATAGCCTAAACCTTGTAGTAGAAGAAGAAGAAGAAGAAGAAGAAGAAGAAATATTGATTATCCCAATTGGTTCTGAGATACACTCTACCACTACATATAATCCAACCCAGGAATGTTTACAAGAGAAGGGGAACAATAAACAATAGCAAAAAATATATATTTATGTAAATTATTGAATTGCTAATAGGCCACCAAGAATATCATTATGGCCATTTTGCCTTTAATATAATTTTCATCGACCTTCACATTCACGAATAAATAAATAAATAAATTAATTAACTCACTGGCACTATCGAACCCATAGGTTTATGGCCGCGAGGACATAAGCTCTCCATACATCCCTATCCAGAGCTAATGTTTTCCAATCATTCCATGTATAATCTACTTCCCTCAAATCATAGTTAATGTTAAATATATATATATATATATATATATATATATATATATAAACAAATTAAAACTCTTCTATTTACAATCGTTTGCTTTCATTCGAAAGTTGGAAATTTATTGTATGTAAAGGCATAATATCTAGCAAATTTTACTTGATCATTCTGCATTATGTCTAAGTGTTCCATTGCGGCTTCCAACTATTAAATTAGTTAGAACGGTACATAATAAAATGTGAAATTACTTACCTAACAACTAAAGAATTAAAATACATTCTGCGGAACATGTAATGTGAATATTAAAATGTTCAGTGTTTCCATTTCGAATGAAAGTTCTTATTAGCACTAGTTAATCACAGAATGAAATGAAAGGCAGTAATTGTCAATGCATGTTAAAGTAGTAAGTTAGAAGAAATGTTTCATTGTACACCACACGGTGAATAGACCCCAACTGGGGAGTGGCAAGTATCTTAAACTGAGATTTGATAGATGAAACATGCGTGGTCCAGCAAGCACCGTTAACTCCGTACACAGCCGGTAGATGGAAACACAAGTCGGTTATTTAAATCTATAAAACAGGGAATGTAAAAAAATAGTCTCTCTCTCTCTCTCTCTCTCTCTCTCTCTCTCTCTAGCTATATATATATATATATATATATATATATATATATATATATATATATATATATATATATAATATTTTGAAGCCCCATTATACAAAATGTAAAAATAAAATTTAACATTTTAAAAGCTTATTTAATGGGTTTACCGTCGTCTATTACGAGCTGTTACGAGCTAAACGCAACGCCAAGAGTTGAGATCCTATGCTTGTTTGCTCACTGGCACTATCGAATCCGTAGGTTCATGGCCACGCGGACATAAGCTCCCTATACATCCCTATCCTGAGCTAATGCTCTCCAATCATTCCCTGTATAATCTACTTCCCTCAAATCATAGTTAATGTTATTCTCCCACGTCATTCTTGGTCTACCAACTGGGTATTTTCCCTCTGGTTTTCCTACAAGAAGCTTCCATGCATGTCTTTCATTTCCCATTCGTGCCACTTGTCCTGCCCATCGCAGTCTACGTGACTTAACTGTTCTCATTATATCTGGCTTCCTATAAAGACTGTTCACTGTTATGTAAGTCTTCTCCATGCACCTGTCTGTTCATCTCACTTTGGTTCAAAAATTTTCCCATGAACTTTATTCCTCCCTTAAAGTAAGAGTCCATGTTTCGCATTCATGTAATAGACTATAACTGATAGAATAATAGTTTTATATATTTTTCAGTTTAACATTTTTTGAAAGGAGGTGGGATGTCAATAGTCTCTGTAATGCATAATAGCACGCATTTCCAGAATTGAGCCTATATTTAATTTCTTTGTGCATCTCATTCCTACTTGTGATTATAGCTCCTAGGTATTTGAATTCAGCCACTTCCTCAAAATTTTCCTCATTTGTCATTAGCTGTCCATTTCCATTATTTATAATGTATTTCTATGTGTCCTATATGTGAGAATTATGTCAGGGATATGCCTTGTACTTCTGAGGGTTATTTAAAGTACCGGTATCATACATTTCTGTAACACTGGACAACTGCTTTTAACTTTGTCTCTGAACTAAGTTGCTCCTTCTAACTTCATCATGAAAACAAAAGTTTATGGCTATCATTTAAAGGAAAAGTCTTCTTCACTTCCTGGTTCAGGCATTAGTTGTCTGTTCCGCCGAGTTTCTATTGTGAAGAATAGGAGTAATATGTTTTCCTCTGATCGCGGCACCAACGCTATGCAGAGTGGACCATTGGTGGGGCTGTCACCTCAAAGCTTTAGGCCCAGCTTCTGGATGTACTAACCCTATCTACAGGGTTGCTACTTCCGCCAACCAATTAAAAATTAGTTGTTGTGGACTCTACTCTTGTTTCCCCGATCATGGGCCTCATCATCCCAGAGAAAGGACCCTCTCTTCCCATCAGTTCTCCGACCCAAATCGCCCACAGTATAATCGGACCTGAAATAAGTGCACGGGACACTTGGCGAAATCTCCGTGCAATGGGACTTAGACAGTTGAATCCCTCAACTGATTCTATAGACATTTCTGTAGATGACTTAAATGAACATTTTACCTCAATACCCATGACACCTCCAGACAACAAGACTAAACAATTCCTCTTCATAGCACTTCCTCCTATTCTACTTCCTTCACAGTAGCCTCTGCCCGCTCCTGGAATCTCCTTCCTCAAGATATCATGGGTTGCCGCACACTTGGCACCTTTAAGTCATGCTTATACAGTTACCTGTTGTCTAATAATTAATTTTTCTCTATTTATTTAATTTTATACTATGTCATTAATCTTTTCCTCGTTTTTTTATATATCTTGTACATATTATATATTTAATTCGTTAAATTTAGAGTAAATCAAAATACATTATAAATATTAATTGTATTGTATTCATAACTTGTAATCGTGTATATATATTGTAATTTAGATTTAAGACTATTTTTTTTTGTTTTTTTTTTAAACCTGGTTGAGTGGTAGACAAGGCCTTAAGGCGTTAACTCTGCCAGGTAAAATAAAGCTATTATTATTATTATTATTATTATTATTATTATTATTATTATTATTATTATTAAATCGTCGAAGGGATTCTATACCACAACCTTGATTTGGGTTACTCGGATTAGCAGGTCCGCCTCGAGCAGGTTGGGAAAGGAGTTGACATGCAGTGGCTGAGTGTTCGCAATGAGAACTGTATTGCGCATGCATACCAAATGAATTAACTTGTTTATTTAAAATTGATGAGTGAAATGGATGAGATGAGTATGAAGAAATGATGGAATGAAATTGTAGCAGTAGAAAACGGGAGAAAACCCCGAGAAAAACTTCGTCCACCACGAAACCCATATGGAGTGACCGAGACTCGATCACAGGACCCTAGCGATGAGAGGCAAGCGTCTAGACGCTTGCGCCACGGAACCGCCTCCTAACTAGTTCATCATAATCACTCCAGGGATTAGGCAATTGCCCGTTCCGACTTCATAATGTATCAGCCCAACGTCTTCTAGGTCTTCCAACATCACGTCTTCCTCTTGCTTGATAATTTCTTGCTAACAATGGATTTCCATGAAGCTTCTCAGTAAGATAAACGTCTCCTGGAAGCGTTACGAGCGCTTCACAGGACAAGGATGGTGGAAGGGCTGCTTCCTCTGAGCCTCTAAACATGCTCCTCTGGGTATCCACCCCCCAAGAGAGGGCTGCTTCTTCCGCTCTTCAAGCCCTACAAGTTTAGCTGTGCTATTCCTTGTCGCCCTGTTGACCGTTGAAGACTTGACGAAGATGTGGCCGCCCAATATGGATACAGACGCCATTCCTTCGTTGTGAGCTATACTTAGTTCCCCTCGCCTCTTACCCACCAGCAAGATTAACCTAAGTCAATCTTCCCCAGTAGGGTCGTCTGGTTCATCGGGTACTAAGCCCCCCACCACGTCAAGGTGATAGCTCCTGGGGGGGGGGCTCCTAACTAGTTACAGTAATAAATACAGTCAGTTTGTTTTAGCGCGGAACTGTTTTACTACGGAATTATTCTACACGCACGCGCGCACACACGCAGTCACTCACACATGCACACACACACACATATGTATATAATATGTATTATGAAACCATCCTTAGTACAAAAGAACCCAAGTTACGGCTTTATAAGTTTCTTGCAAGACAAGTATTAAGATATGGTAGTGAAGCATAGACAATACGAAGAAGAGATCAAAGCCGAATAACAGCTAATGAGATGCAATTTACGTGCCGTACAGCAGGCTATACAAAGTGGGTCCAGAAAATGAACGACAAAATTATGGAAGGGTTGGGTGTAGAACCCATTCTCCACAATATAAAAAATACCAGAACAACTGGAAAACCCATCTTCAACGCATGCCATCTCACAGAATTCCAAACGCTATGCTTCGTTACTACCCTGGCAAAAGATCGCTGGGGCGTCCAAAAAAGATTGGATTGAAAAATCCTCTTTCAGGCCGTAACAGACCACATGACCTTTTACGTGAATTGATGATGATGATATAATCTTTGTATATTCTCATTCATTTTGAGAATTTTCCTAATCATTGAGGGTTTTCTCCAACCAGTCTTAGCAATTAGCATGAATTAATATATATATATATATATATATATATATAATCATCTTCTTCAAGGTATGGGCATGTTGACCCGTTCCGCTCCCCGGTGCACTATATGCTGCAGGTTCAGGTCGTCTTTCCAACGACGTTTTGGTCTTCCTACATTTCTTCGGCCTAGAGGCCTATAATGAAGCAGCTGTTTTGATAAACGATTATTTGGCATTCTTTGTATATGTTCAAACCAATTACGTATATTTGTGTGTATTCTCTCGTTTATATTATAGATTTGTAGTTAATCTCTAATATCTTTACTTCTCTTTTGATCTCTTAGAGATACACCTGCAACTGATCTGAGAAATCTCATTTCTATTATCTCAATTTTATTTTTTTCAGAGATCGTTAAAGGCCAAGTCTCAGACACGTACGTTAATGTTGGAACGGCTACTGTTTTGTAAAATTTTAATTGAGTCTGCCGTGTGGTCTTATTTCTATATATATATATATATGACTACGGACTACGGACTTACAGACTATCAGTTCGCAACAAACATTCACAAATTTCCCTTAATATAAGTTCTCCATCGTTCTCTGTCCTCTGTATCTTCATCTGTTACTCCAAATTTCCTCATTGAATTTTGAATGTTGTTCTTCCAGATTGTTCTTGGTCTTCCTTTTCTGTTCCTTCTTTCAATTTTCTATGCATAGACGGCCTTTGGTAGTCTTCCATCCTGCATTCTTCTTATGTGACCATACCATTTTAGCCTTCTGTGTTCAATCTCATCCATTATATTTCTTTCTGCATTCGTCCATTTTTTAATTTCTGTATTTCTAATTTTTTCCAGTCGAGATTTTCTAGCAGCTCTTCTCCAAAAATCCATTTCAACTGAAGTAATTCTGTTGACATGTTGTGTATCTTTGCATATGTGAGTATAATTCTTCTGTACGTGTGTATATCACTGAACTCCTCTTAAATGACTGGACCAATTTTCATGATTGTTTTTGAGTGGGTCCCTGAATGGTTCAGATTCAGAATTGGACTCGGTAGGTGGCGCTGCGATCGGATTATGGATTTTTTGACTATCTTTTTAAGATTTTTCGCATATCAGAACATATAACCCCAAAATTTTACCTCCCAGTAATGAGGTTTTTCCCAATAACTGTTTATATTAATTTATTTTTCCATGAAGACTTTTGACCTACCAGCCGAATGTCAAACTCACACCCACATGTATCAATCATAGAGATGGACGATCATTTAGACAGTATAGGAGTGATATGTGATCAGGTTCGGTATCCCTACCCGTAAGAGTCGCTTTATCAACCCGGAGCCCTTATCATTTACACCAATTCTTGGTGATGTTGAGTGCGCACCGGTCTTAAACATTGGTTGAAAATCCACGAGAATATCTCCTCTTCCTTAAGAACTCGTATCAGCGCGTATTCTCTTGCTCTGCGTGGAGCATGTTGCCTTTGTCACGGTCAATTTTAATTAGCAAATAAGCCATTCAGGAAGAATGCATTAAATTTAAGAATATTATCATTCTTCTTTTCAAAGAACCATACAAATCTATATTTTTTACTAGCTAAACCATGTCACATTTCGCTGTGGCTGAATCTGATATAAAATGAATGGGAAAGTAAATAAAAGTATTCTAGTGAACATAGAATCACCGAGAAAACAATATCATTCAATACCCTGCCTTGCGTTGCTATGGTTATGTAGATTGAAATAAAACGAAGAAAATAGATTTTTTCACAGAAAGTATTTTTTTTATTATAAAGTAAAGTGATCTCACTACTGGCCTCGGGAGGCCCTTGGGGGTAGTAGATTCCCACTTTTTCTGGACAATCGGCACATTATGTCAGCCGGGTTGTCAGCCCTGCGTGACGGCCGCCTTTACCCCCAGAACAAGCGTCTGGTACTCATTTCCTTTAGAGGCTGAGTCGACCTCAGGGCCATAGTGCTGCCAGACGGTTTGGGTCAGTTTAAAAATCTTGACCGGACTTGAACCCTCGACCTTCCGGCTTGTAGCGTAGTGCCTTAACCACTACGCTACGGCGTGCCCCCCCTTTTTTTTCATAAAGCTAAAAAAGAAAGTAATTCGCATTTTGATTTTCAAAAACAGATAATTAAATTATTTCCAAAACAACATCATCATCATACGTCACGAATTAGGCCTTTGCAGATCTGATTTGGCCCCATCTATCAGTCTTTTAAGAGGTCTCCTGGTCGACGACGTTCTTTGGTTTTACATTGCATCGTCATTTTTGGAATTCCTGAATTATCCATTCTTTTTACATGGTCTAGCCAGTTTAATTTATATCTGTTGAGTTTTTCTTCTACTGATTCTAATTCTGATTGTTCTAAAATGTCTTAATTATTTTCCAAAACAAAAGAAATTAATTGAATACAACAATCGGTATCAAATTAACCCACATTTCGTTTTCGAAAACAGATAAGCCTAATCGAATCACTTCCCAGATAAATAATTTGCAACGATTAATTATACACACTAATGTGAACGAAAACAACCTTTCTTTTCTTATTCAAATCGTAATATCGCCCGCGAAAACACAAACGACAATTAACTGTGTCGCGCGGATTCGAATTGCAAGTTGTATCAAAATTTCATTCTACTACAAAAACAAGCGTATATTTGAATGTAGCGTTGTGTTAAAAACAAGTCAATCGACAGACTATTTTTCGAGTTTTGCAAGCACAAATATACGCAGGCAGAATTTTTAAATATAAAGATGGCTCTTAAAATTAGAACACAAAAAGAAGACATGTCAAAAAACAGATTTTAGGAACTGGTTATTTCATGGCATATCAAGAGGAGCTATGGCAGTTCCTATTATTACTTACACTGGTCAACATGATTTTTGTCTCACGAGTACCAATAGTTGCACTTAATGCAGTTTTTTATCGTGTTTTCAAATATGTATTCGGAATTTCTCCATCACACACAGTTTTTTATTTCAATTTCAATTAATGGATTTAAATAATTATTTTTTTAATAAACGTTTTTTCGTCCATTTGTCTATTGTAAAATAAAACCAAATGAGCTAACTCAAACGGTTTTCAGCTATGGAAAAGATATATCAAGGCAAATGGAATCCTAATATGCTGGCCGATAACTGTTGGACCATCAAGAGGGATGCTCCACAGGCGAAATATAGCAGAAAATCGTCATTTCTTACATTCTAGGTGAGTCCGAATGTTCGAATATTGTGCAGTTACGAATTTAGAAAATATTAAGTAAAGTAAAGTAAAAGTAAAGTGATCCCACAACAGACCCGGAGGCCCTTGGGGTAGTAGGAGGTTAAAGCTCCCACTTTTTCTAGACAATCGGCACTTTATGTCAGCCGGGTTGTCAGCCCTGCGTGACGGCCGCCTTTACCCCCAGAACAAGCGTCTGGTACTCATTTCCGTTCGAGGCTGAGTCGACCCCAGGGCCATAGTGCCGCCAGAGGGTTTGGGTCAGTTTAAAAATCCTGACCCCAACAGGACTTGAACCCTCGACCCTCCGGCTTGTAGCTCAGTGCCTTAACCACTACGCTACGGCGTGCCCCAAAGGTAAAGTGATCCCACAACAGGCCTCAGGAGGCCTTTGGGGTAGTAGGAGGTTAAGGCTCCCACTTTTTCTAGACAATCGGCACTTGATGTCAGCCGAGTTGTCAGCCCTGCGTGACGGCCGCCTTTACCCCAGAACAAGCGTCTGGTACTCATTTCCGTTAGAGGCTGAGTCGACCCCAAGGCCATAGTGCCGCCAGAGGGTTTGGGTCAGTTTAAAAATCCTGACCCCAACGGGACTTGAACCGTCGACCCTCCGGCTTGTAGCCCAGTGCCTTAACCACTACGCTACGGCGTAGAAAATATTAAAGTGTTTGAAATTATAAATGCGTGCCTCTCGGAAACCTTGCGTGATGGAGAAAAACCGATATCATATTTGAATTCAGGAGCAAAATACTATCAGAATCACATATTTTTCTTTCTGAGACAGAAAAAAATTTCTTTTTTGTTGCTCAGTGTTATGGATCCGAAACAGACAATGACAACACAACAATCTGCCACAATACAAGCTGCTGAAATGAAATGCCTCAAACCAATAGCTGGATATCAAAGAATTGACAAAAAACACAACACAGAAATAAGACAACAACTAAAAGTAGAGGAATTTGAACACAACAATAATGAAATATAGGACAAACTGGAAAGAACACTTAGCAAGGATGACTGAGAATAGAATACCAAAAGCAGCATACAACTATTCACCATGAGGAAGAAGAAGTTTGGGAAGACCAAAGAAAAGATGGAAACAGCAGCAATTTGGAGCCGAAACAGGCTAGTAAATAAGTCTAAACCGTGAGGAAGAAGAAGAGGTCAAGATGAGCCCTTGACCTCCATGGTCAAAAGTTCCTACGATGCTGAAAATAATGATGACATATGTTATAATTGGAAGTTTATGTGATGATTCTCTAAAATTAGCAATTTAATTTTAGAGCAGATTTTAAGGGCATATCTAATTTCGATTGACGTCGTTCACCTTTTCTGCACAAATAACCACACCGGCGCCAAATTTCTTCCCTTCAAATTTGCATACGTCAAACTGTATAACCTATATAGTTTAAGATGATTTTTTTCCAACCTAGCGAATATTTCACTCACGATAAATATGAACTGGCAACATTATCAAGTAGGATGAGTATGACGTACAAACACTTGATCTTGTTTACAAGAATTGGCTTTGGATTGTCACTTTCATACGATTTATAAGAAACTACGGGGTGAATCATAAATATGGCTATTCGTTTGATCACGTTGTGTGATGAAAATGTTACCATTACAGGAAATATGAAATTACCGTTGGAAAGGCAATTATTCAAATTACAACAATGGAATAAAACAAAACAGTGTAGAACTTACGTCATTAGTCAAAATGGCGTTGAATGTGCAACAGCAAATTACAATTGCTGCATGAGCAGTAACGTATGCTAATGATCGGGAGGCCGCAAGACGTGAGTTTAATGTAGCATTGCAGCCGTCGACTGTGGGGAAGTGGAGAAAACGACTGCTGGAAACGGGAAGGATGCAGAAAATCAAACCTCCTGGAAGGCCTCGCATTAGCACGGATGCAGAAACAACGAAGAGAATTGTGGAGGCGTTCGACGCTAGCCCACAAAAATCAACCCGCCAAGCTGCACGTGAGCAGTGATTTGTTTTGATTTGTTCTATTGTTGTAATTTGAAGGATTCCCTTTCCAATTATAACATCATATTTCCGTTAATAATAATATTTTCGTCACAAAATGCGATCAAAAATATTGCCATATTTCTGAATCACTCTATAGCTAATACCCGACGTGCGGTGTTACGCCTAAATAAATGATGTGTTTTACGTTTAGTTGCATAAGTAACATAAAAATAATTATAAATTTATATAATTATTTTTAGATACCCCTGCTGATTACCCGGCATTGCCCGGGAATCTACGTATCCCGATGTATTTGGCATGAATGAGCTGAAAGACAAAAATTCGTTATTTCGAGTTATCTGTGCTGCTGCTCTGCTTGCCCGGGAATCTACAGTACTTATCCCGATCTTTTTAGCATCAATGAAAGACAAAAATGGCTATTGTGAGTTATCCATAAATGATAAACATATGCTCTCGCGGGCTTTTTGTAGAGTATTTTTTTTTCTTTTTTAGATATTCGATTCTGTGTGTATTAATTTGGTGTATTTGTTATGGTTTAGGCAGAGAAAGCCATTTAAGCGTACAAAAAATCCACTTTTATTTTACTTTTTCACTATAAAGAGTGATTTTTAAGGGTGAAGGGCTTGAAAATTAAAACTCTCTTATAACCTATAACTTTCCCAGGAAAATTCTGAACATTTTGCAAAAAGCCCCATCACAATCGGCAGTGCACGCATGTGCGGAAATCTACTTACCCCGATCTTCTTGGCATCAATGAAAGACAAAAATGGCTATTGTGAGTTATCCGTAAAATATAAACATATGCTGTCGCGGACTTTTTTGTAGAGTATATTGAGACATTCAATTCTATGTAGATTAATTTTGAGTATTTGCTATGATTTAGGCAGATGTAAAACTGGAGATCTAAATTTATATATATATATATATATATATATATATATATATATATATAATTCCACCGCTGTGGTCCAGAGGTAGCGTACTGCTTTGTCACGCAGCGGGTCCGGAGTTCGATTCCCGGTCGGGACATGCTCCTGGGTGAGGTTTTTTTTTCGGGGTTTTTCCTCACCTGTAAAGGTACGTACACATATGCGCGCGGCGCGTGTTATGTTCGTCGAAATTATTAATTTCAACGAACCTCCTGCGATCCATAGGAAACCCACAAACCTTCAGTAGACATTTTGCAGAGCAGGTGTAACCAACGATGTCTATTCCCTTTCCGTTCTCCCGCTTGTCCTGCATTCTTTCCCAAAAATAGGGACATTTTTTTTAAATGCCGGACAAATTGTTAAAAATCGGGACTGTCCCGCCAAAATCGGAACGTCTGGTCACGCTTATTACTTATTACATCTTATAACTTTATTTATACTTTTTCAAATATTATATCATTAAAGGAATTTAAAAAATATATGATTTGTATATCCATCCGTAGTAATTCTGCCCGAAGGCAGGTCCTTCACTGAAATCATAGCATTTTCATGCTATGCTTGCAGCTTTACTAGGGAATTGTGTAGGTGTGGTAGCTTCCCGTTGCTTTCCACACTGGTGAAGGATGATGAGATGATGATGATGGCCATATGATTTCGGGGACCGTTTGGGCCTTAAAGTTTTCCTGACATTTGTCTTACATGTGAGGAAAAACCCCGATAAAAACCTCACCCTGAAAAACTGCCCCGACCGGGGATTGAACCCGGGCCCCGCTGCGTGACAAGGCAGCACGCTACCTCGAGACTACAGCGGTGGACATGATTTGTATATATTATATGTTTAAAATTATTAAGAATCTATCTCACCATAACATGGCCTTAATTTTTAATAAAAATGTACATGATTATTATACTAGAGGTTGTACTTTATTGCACAAAGATACTAGTTTCTAAAAAAAAAGGTATAAAAGGGATTCGTTATGCATTAATCAACCATTAAAATAACTACTTACCTATTGAATATCAACATTTCACGAATGTTAAACATTTTTCTAATTGTATTAAAAAATATTTTTTTCTCATTGCTTTCTTAGTTAATTTTGTTAATTTTATTATTATTAATATTATCCTGTTTAAATATTGTATTTATATGTGTATATATATTGTGCATCTATAGTAGTTTGTATTACTTAAACTTATGCCTGAATTTGTTTTCTTGTTTTTATTGTTAATTGTTTTATGGCCATTATTTTTTGTATATTGCCCCTTAACATGAGCAATCTTGCTCTTTGGACTCTTTGAAGAGATAAATAAATAATTAGCAATAAATGTGTTTATATATTGTATTGTTTTGTGATACTTCATACATAATGTTATGAAATGAACGTCTTAAATAAATAATGTTTTCTAAATAATTCTAATTTATTTATACAATTACAGTACACACGAAAAAAAAACACATATCATTGAAAAAAAAAAAACAGGCATCTCCTTTCAATGATTTTTAAAATGATCCTTATGTTGTGGATCCCACAATAATTGCTTGCTTCTATAAATGTCAACAAGTTTTAACACGTTTTCCTCTGACCACTCCATACTCAAATAATAGGTGCGCACCGAAAGCAACGAACCTCTCAGGTACCCGTCCAAATCTAAACAGCGAACCATCAAAGTGTTCGTGGAAAAAACCGACAATGAGTGGATCGTGGTGAGAGACGCGCGCGCCGTTCGCGCGCACCTTAAAACCCCGTCCAAATCTGACGAACATGGTGCGGCGCGCGCGCCGTTCGTGTTTGCGGCGCGCAGGTGTGTACGTACCTTAAGACAAATGTCAGGAAGGACCTGCCCTTGGGCAGAATTACTATGGATGGATATATATAATCATCATCATCATCATCATCTTCTTAACTTCAAGATTTAGACGATTCGCCTGTTCCGAATTCACAATAAATCCTTCCATCTCTTCCTGGATCTTCCAACATCCCTCAATCCGTTTGATTAATAATGACATGCTATCTTGGACAATCTTATTTCTTCCATTCTCTGAGCATGCTGTTCCCAGCCGACGCGGTGTTGAATCCCATCATTTATTGAATATATTTGTAATTCTCTTATTTCTTCATTTATGTGGTCCAATTTTGTGCATCCTTTGGTCCTTCTTAGAAAAGTAATTTCTGCACTTTGTTTTCTCAACCATGTGATGGTTTTTGTTTGCCTACGCCGTCTCACGATCAATCCCTAATAAATTAGGGAGGGGGGTCATTGCCTCGCAATATCTAGGGCCTATTACTCGAACTCCTCTTATTTGTTACCCAGGACATTACCGTATAAAAGTACCGTTACCTCTATTATTTTGTAGAACTTCAATCTTGTATTCTCCTTTGTTTTATGTTTTAGTGTTCTATTATATATATATATATATATATATATATATATATATATATTGTTTTTTTTAGTCCAACGCTCTCGCACTTAGACTAATTGGAGGGGGATACTACCAAAATCTGACAGAGAAAACATCACCTCACTTCCACGGGGTTTAAATTTATCACGTGGATAAGCCATATCTCTCAACTCATTCCACTTCCTCGAGGTGCAGTCTCTTCTCAGGCGATTCTATGCCGAAATCTTTCTCAATTTTCTATTCCATCCCTTCTCTCTGATTATATAAATGCGATTTTCAAATTTCAGAGAGGCGCAGAGCTATGGTACTTGCGGTCTCCATGGGGGGAAAAAATCTCATGGAAGTTCGGCCAGCATGGAACCGTGCCCACTCAGTATCTTGAGGAATTTGGGTAGCTACAATAAATAGTGGATCCAGGTTGAGAAAACCATCTATAACGGCTGGGGTACCCGACATGCTGACATGCCGACATGCTCCTACACTGGCTAGATGACCTGTGATTAACACATGTGGATTGAAGCTAGCAGCAAGCTGATACCGCGCAGTAGAGTTGGAGTTTAGATTAATGAACAGCTATAAATCCATCACTTCGTTCCAAAATGAGACACGCAGAGGGAGTAAGTATTCATTCGACACATACACATCACAGAATGACGTCATCGTTACCATGGTAACGGGATTCTGCCCTTTATCGATTATGGTGGATGTTTTTCTGAACGTATCTTTAATTCCAGACATCACACCCACATATTATGTCGCCATGGCAACGACTAAATTACTTCCCCCTTCTGTCTAACGCTGTCTGGACAAAACATTACCTCGAGTTGTTCCGAGTCGCTCGCATCTCTTGATCCACGCCGTAAGTAAATAATCCTGCTTTCGTGTTTTATTACTCAAAATAGTGTATTTAAATATCTTAAGGCTAGGATTTGTATGTAATTACACATTCTTTCCCATTGCTTACAAATGGGTAAAACTGATAAATGTCCACGAATTGGAAACTTACTTATCAAATGTGGAACATTTATTAAAGTTTTAAGAATTGTAAAACTTTAACACTGAAACCTCGATGGAGTTTCGTAATGTATTTTAAAAATCTTGAAAATGTATCATTACATATTTTTACATATTTGATCATAATTACATATTTTTACATATTTGATCATAATTGCATATGTTTACACATTTTCAAGATTTTAATGTAAATTTACATATTATGGCTCTTTATTAAAAAAGTATTTAAATAAGCGAAAAATAATTTAAAACAATATTTTGACAATCCAACCATCCATAGTAATTCTGCCCGGGGGCAGGTCTTTCGCTGCAATCATAGCATTTCCATGCTATGCTTTGCAGCTTTACTAGGGAATTACAGGTGTGGTAGCTTCCCGTTGCTTTCCACACCGGTGAAGGATGGTGATGATAAGGATGATGATGATGGCCGGATGATTTTCGGGGACCGTTGGGCCCTAAGCTTCCTGACATTTGTCTCGCAGGTGGGGAAAAACCCCGAAAAAACCTCACCCAGGAGCTTGTCCCGAGGGAATCGAACCCGGGCCCGCTGCGTGACAAGGCAGCACGCTACCTCGAGACCACAGCGGTGGGCATTTTGACAAGATTTGTTTACATTAAAAAACTCGGATACCTGATTGTACACTGAAACTTTTTGTCCAACTTATACATAAGCTGCTGAGAAACGGTCAAAGAATAATTCTATTTACTAACTCACCTGTAAGACAAATGTCAGGAAAACTTTAAGGCCCAAACGGTCCACGAAATCATATGGCCATCATCTCCATTATCATCCTTATAATTATCATCTTCATCATCGTCGTCGTCATCATCCTTCACCGGTGTGGAAAGCAACGGGAAGCTACCACACCTACACAATTCCCTAGTAAAGCTGTAAGGATAGCATGAAAATGCTATGATTGCAGTGAAGGACCTGCCCTCGGGCAGAATTACTATGGATGGATGGAAAAATGATAAACATAGATACAGGAAGACTCTGAAAACTTGAGTATAGGGTTCAAGATAGCAAAATCTCTTTCACAAAACCTGAACGACCGACTCTGTTTATGAATGCAATAGTAGAAATATATAGAGGGCACATTGTATAGTTGATTAAGGCAATATCCTACAAGCTGGAAAATCGAGGGCCGAAACCTGATCGTTGCAGGTGCTTAATCTTCTGGTGGCATCATGACCCTGGGGTCGACTCAGCCAATAAAAAATTAATACCATACTATGTGGTGGGGGTAAAGACGGTTATCACACAAGGCTGAAATCTCTTGCCGATTGTCTAGAAAGATGGGAGCCTTAACCTCCCAATATCCCCAAGACCTGTAATGGAATAATTTTATAATATAAACATGACATTACCCATCTTACCACGTTGTCAAGTGTTTAACTGTCCCATTCCTTCAAATTTAAGCTATCTTAAAATTAACGTTTAATATAAATTTATATAAAATTAAATTTTAATGTATTTAATATTAAATATTTTAAAGATGTTTTACGTAATCTTATATATTTTACATAATTTTATTACGAGCATAAACCCAGTGGTACGCCCACGACTCATCACCTGTGACGATTCCTTCCAGAAAGTCATGTCCTTGTGCGGTGTACCGCATTAAGTGGTCCAAGCTTGCCATCATTCGCTGGCCCTTGTGATCGTCTGTCAGGTTCTTAGGGACCCAGCGAGCACTAACTTTACGGAATTTCAAATTTTCATGAACAATATCGTACACCGCACCATAGGAAATGTTGAACTTCTGCGATAAGACTCGCAGTTGCACACGCCGGTCGTTCAGAATTGCCGCCTCAATGCCTCTGACATTCTGCGGGATTGCTGCTGTTGTCGGCCGGCGGAGCGTGGCGAATCACTAAGGTTCACGCGTCCCTCTTGGAAGAATGTGCACCACCTGGAGACATTGCTACGGTCCATACAATCATCCCCATACACGCCACGCATGTCCATGTTAATTTCACTGGGTTTATGCCCTTTGGCCCACAAAAATCGAACAACACTTGTCTGTTCCTCACAGGTGGACGACTGTAGCATGGGCGCCATCTATGTTGCATAGTTCAAGCTTCTCTTGCAAGAGGTGCACCTGAGAAAAAAATACCATCTGTAGTGAAAACTTCAAACTATATCTCTGTCAAATTTCAACATTCTAGTTGCAATACCAAGGCAGAAAAAAATTATTGTGCGTTACTTTCCGATCCGCCCTCGTACATAAATATGTATATATTTTGCATGTTAATATTACATAAAAATCCAAGCCTTAATTACTCGTATCATGCATGAATTACATAAATATATAAAGAAGATATGGTAAATAGGGAGTATAATTAAAAGCATGCAATTTTTAATCCCTATAAAGTTGATGTTTAGAATATAAACAAAGCTAAAATTAAAAACGCATGTAGTAGCTACATTATCCCTATGGGCTTTTATCCTCTAAAATATGAAAAAGAGGTACTCATAGTAGCAAAAATAATGTCCCGCAATCCCGGAAGATCCTAGATGCATTTTGTGTACTTTCATATTTGTAGCTATGTCCACTGCTGTGGTCTCGCAGCGGGCCCGGGTTCGATCCCCGGTCGGGGCAGTTTTTCTGGGTGAGGTTTTTATCGGGGTTTTTCCTCACCTGTAAGACAAATGTCAGAAAAACTTTAAGGTCCCCAAAATCATACGGCCATCGCAATCATCATCATTCATATTCATCTTAGGTTAAGCTTAGGATTAGGGACTCTCCTGGCGCACCATTATCATCATCATCATCACCCATAATATCATCGGGACAACGTAACCCCGCTTTCCAGGCGCCCCAACCTCAGAAGTGGGTTACAAGTACGCCATGCCAGGAGAGAAACCAGGAATGTCGAAAGACAAACCTGGGGCATTTGGAATATATATATATATATATATATATATATATATATATTTGTAGCTATTAAAATTAATGCATGAATGGATCTTTCTTAATCTTATTGTTTATATACCGCTTTAACGCCTAAAGTCATGATCGCGTCTATTTATTTTAATTGTAGATGTATTACGAAATGGTGAATGTGATGAAATAGATTATGGTAATGAAATTCTAACCCAAGAATTGCCTTTAGAATCGAGGAAACCAGGAGAAAACCTCTGACAGGTGGTTAGCTTCGGGGTTTGAATTCGGGACCTTCCGAAAATGAGTCTCAAATGTTACCGCTTGAGCCAAACCGCGCCGCACTAATTGTTTACTGTTTTAAAACTACAATTAAGGTTATCAGTTTGTTTGGCATGTAATTATTTTTGTTCACCCCTAGTCTAATAATGGCCTAATTATCATTCTGTTTTTAGGGAAATAAGTTTAATTCACCAGAGAGGCCCTGGTATCCATTGACATCTAGGCCCTGCCATCCACCCCTTGGGATACCTCGGTCGTCATGACCATACTCCCAAGTCCTAGTTCTAGTCCTCCCTAATCTAATCTCGCGTCCACGTTCAAGGTCTCGGTCCTTTAACCAACACTCCAGGGAGAGAGTGTTGGAGTTTTGCACTTCTCGGGCAATTGATGAGCTACATAGTACATCAGGTCACTCAATCCTGATGACCCCACAGTTGGTCCACGGGCTCCATGAGCCTAGCCGGGAGGACTGCTGTCGCAGATCCACCGACCATTCCCCTGTTCTGCCTCCAGGGACGTGTCCTGCAGCCGTTGTGAGACCGGCTAGGGCTACAAGCCCAACAGTGTGAGACTTTTAGTACATCCAGGTGCTCATCTCCTGGCGACCCCACAGTTTGTCGACGGGCCCGTAGGCCAAGCCAGGAACCAGTACAGTAGCTCCCCGCTGGACTGGTCCGAGCCGAGCCCTGGTGTGCCCCAGGGACGCCTTCTGCAGCTGTTGTGGGCCAGCACGGAGCTCGCAAGCTCCAACAGATGAGCAATTAGTACGACAAGGCGCTCAACTCTTGCCTACCCCACTAATGGTTCACGAGTCCCTTGGACTTAACCGGGAGGACTGTCTAGCAGATCCACCGATCTTTCCCCCAGTGCACCAGCTGGGGACGTGTTTGGTTGCTGAAGTGGGTCCAGCCTGAGCTTTTAGTACGTCAGGTCGCTCAACTCCTGACGACCTCACAGATTGTCCTTTGGGTCACTCGGTTCCAGAGTCGGCGCTAAGTCCCACAGACCAAAAGACCGCGCTTCCTCCTTTCCCGAGCTTATTGACCTGGTGGTAATTCCCAGCATTACGCCCGGTATTGTCCCATCCAGCCCGTTCGCAAGACTAGGCCTAGTCGTGTAGCTGCTGTGAGGCAGCCCACTGAGCAATGTAGGCATCCAGGGAGCTCATCTCCCATGGTGCCCCCACAAAGGTCCTCGGGATAAACCAAGAGAAGGGAGCTACTGATCTCCACAATCTCCCACCGCCTCGCCACGACGGCCGCTGATCCCGTTGTGGGCACGGGGCGATTGAGCTTTAGTACAACAGGGCGCTCCTCTCCTGTTGACCCCACTTATGGTCCGCGAGTCCATCGGACTTGGAAGGGAGGACTGACTAGCAGATCCACCGACCTTTTCCCCACTACGCCACCGAGGGGACGCGACTTGCTGCTGAAGTGAGACAGCACGAGCTATGTAGTGCATCAGGTCGCTCGAGTCCTGACGACCTCACAAATGGCCCGCGGGTCCGGTCTGGACCTAGCCGGGAGGAGTGCAAGCAAACCACCGACCGTTCCCCTATCCGCCGCCCGGGGACGCGCCCTGTTGCTGTTGTGAGCACAGCTGGGGCCCGATAAACGGACCCCCAGGGGGTATCCATTGACAACGGCATGTAATTGCTAATCTTTCTTCCCTAGGGAAAAAAGTAATTTACTTAATAATATTAACATGTCTCTTTTTTTAATTTACGCCAGTCCTTGAATATTCGTATATGCTTCTTCATATATATTTTTCGATTTTGCTGGTAATAGAAAATGAACCACAGAATTCGCCGCTTCCTCTACATCACTCTTCATTATATCTGCAGACTGTAATTAACATGTACTCTGAAACTGTTATTTAAAATGTCTGCCACTAATTCAGACAATAATAAACAATTGCAGTTGTTTTATCAACATTCCCTTGCTATCAAACAATCGAACTCTTCAAGCCAAGATAAAAATTTACACGAAATATAAACATTAAACATAATTATAATATATTGTAATAATTATTAGTACAGTAAAAGCTCTTTATTCGCAGGGGATGTGTTCCACAAATATGCCGCGAATACAATAACCGCGAATGTGGAATAGTAATTTGTATGGGTATGGAGGGGATACGTTCCAAGGCTTTAAAATAAAATAAAAATTAACAAAATAAAATCAATTAATGAGAGATTTTGAACAATTTCTATTAATTGTTACTGTCAGGTTTAGGCAAGGACTTAAATAACTTTTTTTTTTTTCCTATTTTGCCAGTTTTAAAAGATCTTTCAGTTCAGATTGATATTCAGCTGTGAATTCAGCGATAGGATTCCTTATTTTGTCTTCGGATTTCTTTATGAATCGTACAGTTTATTCATTGATATTGAAACAGCGTGATATAGACGCAAACGACTCGCCAACGCGTATAAACGATCAAGCATTTATATTTTTTACTTTAAGCGGCAACACTACTTTTTTCCGCCTCGGAACTAATTTTCTTTTCTTTTCCTCAACATTATAAATTGGCAACAAAGCAGAAGAGAGACGTGTTATTCAATCAAAATTATTGCAACGAATGACAAGTTGAAGTAATAAAACACCGAACGTGGCGAGGGTGGCATTTATCAACGGGCATAGCGGCACGTGAAATACTGCGGCGGTGGCTTTTAACAACGAATTTTAGGCTTAGTGGCAATAAGGTTTGTTTTACTTTGATATTAATTTGTCCATTTGGTTTGAATCGCTCCTTGTAAAAGCCGCCTTGGCACGTGCCTGCAGTAAAAAAAAGTTGCCGATGCGTCAATAAAGGATACTAATCCTTCTAATATACCGACTGGATCCGCGAATAAAAAAAATATTCGCGAATACAGGAACTGTGTCGCAATTTTTTAACCCACGAATAATGAACGCGAATAAGCTTTTACTGTATAGGAGTGAACAAAATTATATACGCAATTCGGGAAGTAAATACATTAATAGTCTCAAACTTATTTGCTAGCCTTCGCTCAAGTTCGGGCTCAAACACGTCCTCGACTAGTAATATACTACTTACTTCCCTGTTGCGTAGATAACTATTATGTCTTAGAACTTTATAATTGTTGGTTTTTTGCTTGGATACGCTAAATGTAATTCATTTATTAATAACTCGGTGGGATTAACATTTTTAGCTATTTTTTACGGCATAAATACATACATATTCTTCATGTTTTTAGGGCATGAACTTCCGTTCCCTGTTTGAGTTATACGCAGATGAAGGTGTACCAAGGGTAAGGGTCGGAATTGAATTCAAGTAATTGTACATTTTATTCAAAAACATTACAGCATTAAAATTAGACACAGCCATGAAATTATTCGTATCAGTGATCACCCCGATCGCCACCTACGGGATAGAACTGATATGGGAGAAACTATCGACTAGCGATTTGGAGAGGTTAGAAAAAGTGAAAGCAAGATACATCAAAAAGGCGTTAGGTGCAAGCAAATACACACCAAATAGAATGGCCTATATGCTAGCCAGAGAAACCTACTTCCTAGCGGACCTGAGACAAAGGATATTACTGCCAGCAACGGAACCATATAACAAAGTCACCGAAAAAAGAAACAGAAGGGAAAAGAGATTGACGAAGAGTTCCACGCCTCAGACGCCATGGTGAACAGGGAGTGGACTGGAAGCAATCAACCTCAAAGGTACGCAATCATAGGCCTGGCAACACACGGATATCACCATAAAATGTGCAAAAATACGAAATTCCACCAACCGAGTGACTCGTGTGAATGCAAGATATGTGAACAAAAATGCGAGCGATACCATTACAAACAATGCACAAGATGGACGGGATCGTTGAACGAACTGATAAAAGACAAATCATAAAACTAAAACTTAATGCTCTTTCGAGTGCCATTTACCTACTTTATTATTATTATTATTATTATTATTATTATTATTATTATTATTATTATTTAGTCCACCGCTGTGGTCTCGAGGTAGCGTGCTGCCTTGTCACGCAGCGGGTCCGGGTTCGATCCCCGGTCGGGGCAGTTTTTCTGGGTGAGGTTTTTATCGGGGTTTTTCCTCACTTGTAAGACAAATGTCAGGAAAACTTTAAGGCCCAAACGGTCCCCGAAATCATATGGCTATCATCATCATCCTTATCATTATCATCATCTTCATCATCATCATCCTTCACCGGTGTGGAAAGCAACGGGAAGCTACCACACCTACAATTCCCTAGTAAAGCTGCAAGCATAGCATGAAAATGCTATGATTGCAGTGAAAGACCTGCCCTTGGCCAGAATTACTATGGATTATTATTATTATTATCATTATTATTATTATTATTAGTATTATTATTATTCAAAAAGACATGTTTTTATAATAAATGTTCAAACAATAAATGTTTTGATGATGTCAAAAAAAAATCCGTCATGATCGGCCGTGCTGGCCGATCGTTGCTGCGATGATATCAAACATGCAACGAGGCACAGGATCGACCTTTGAACACTTATTGTAAAAATGTCTTTTTGAATAAAATTGTAGGGCCTACGTGTACAATTGTTTGTATTCAATTCCGACCCTTACGGGTGAACACCTTCATCTGCTCATAACTCATAAATGACGTGTTTGCGACTAGCCTGTATGTTCCTTCACAAAAAAATGATCCTCTCTGCATGGCCTATCATCCCCATAATTTTATCGGTGTGGTCCTGTTACACCCTGTATATACAAGAATATATCCTAAAGCTAGCGTTAATGTACATTATACGAGACAAATCACTGCATTTTAAATTAACTGAACTTTATTTAAAACATTATAAGCAATACATTAATACTTGCCGCTATCTTATTCCTGATTGGTGTCACGGCCTGCTGTAGTCTCTATTAAATTATTTTCGGCATTTAGCGTATATGCATTGACAAGACTGCTAATATCAGTCAGTTGTTTATAATGAACGCAAATATTTCCAACAAAGATGTTATTATTTTACTATTATTTATTATTTTAAAAACGCCACCAAGCAAAAAATAATGTACAACACATATTTGTGAAGTGTTTTTCAGAATCTCTGAAATTAAAAACCGAGCGATAGCGATTTCCTCGATTGTAAAAACAACTTCCCAACCTCGCATTGCAATATAGGCTTCGCTATGTAATGATTTATTATAGGCATAATTATTCAGATATGTACAGTTTCTTTACGAAAGAGGGGGGATAAAATCTTGATGTAGCAAATGGACATTAACTTCATGGATGCTCAAGTTAAATAAGGTTAATTTTTTTATTATTTGTTATCTGCATCGGTGGTCTAGGGGTTAAGTTCCTTTCCTCTTGTCCCGAGGGTCGCGGGATCAAAGTCGGCTGGGGTCGATAGACTACATAGAATGGAAAAATCCAAGGATCTTTACGTATCCCGAGTCTTAAGATCTCCGGGCTCGCAAATAAACCTCCAGCCTAAATTAGAACATCTGAGAAAAATTTAATTGTCCTTTCCCATCATTCACATAATACCTCAGTTGCCTATTTGGTGTCCCTTTGAGGGGATGAGCTAACAACCTTCCATTCGCTGACATATGTAGGGAAGTAAGCATAATTAGATTACATTGGTTAAGTTACTCCCGCAAAGAATCGCCCTTGCTCCACATGGGAATATAAAAGTATAGACAGGTTATTTATTTAGGTCCACCGCAACAATTGACTATTACAAAGATAAATACCAATTAGGTAGTATAACTGTCACAGGATTGATGATCGGGGCAAGAGGTACTATACCAGGATTCTTAGCTAAATTTTGGAATTTGTTAGATTTGGACAGAGTGTATCTTTCTAAAATTGCCATCGCTGCCAGTAGAGGATCAATTTCAATTTTAAGAAACCATCTGTACAAAATTTCTACTTCATAGTATGTATATTTCAATTACAATTTGACAATTTTGTAATGTATTTACAAAATGTATTTCATCAATTTCGAAAATTAATTGTCTGTATCACTTACTCCTTGAGGCAATCCTCTAACGAGGAAAGTTGTATATAATAAATATATAGATTGGGTTAATATTTGCTACATCGTACGCAGCGGACCCGAGTTCAATTCCCGGCAAGAACAAACTTCCTAGGTGAAGTTCCTTTTTTCGTTTTTTTTTTCCTAGCCTGCGAGTCAAAATCAGGAAATTGTATCAAATTTCCCAGAACACTATTTGACCATACCATATTCGCTTTGTTTAGTATGAATGATATGTCTTAAATGTGAACGATGCCTCAGATGTTGCCCTGGGATTGAGCTGATCACTCATCCTTGGGGCATTCTATGTATCTTCATGAAATATGTATATGGTCAAGAGTTAAAAATTAACTTTTGACAGTCGCGCTCCTGTAAGACCCGGGAGAAACAAAGGGTAAAGTTAATCCAAGGAATAGATATAACATATATTTATTTATATTTTATAAATTCTTATGAATCACTGTCACATATAAGGGTAATTTCTTGCTCCTGGTGGTCTAGTGTCCACAGCTGTGGTCTCGAGGTAGCGTGCTGCCTTGTCACGTAGGTGGTCCGGGTTCGATCCCCGGTCGGGACAGTTTTTCTAGGTGAGGTTTTTATCGGCGTTTTTCCTCACCTGCAAGACAAATGCCAGGAAAACTTTAAAGACTAAACTGTCCCCGAAATCATATGGCCATCATCACCATCATCCTTATCATTATCATCATCCTTCACCGGTGTGGAAAGCAACGGGAAGCTACCACACCTACAATTCCCTAGTAAAGTTGCAAAGCATAGCATGAAAATGCTATGATTGCAGTGAAAGACTGCCCTCGGGCAGAATTACTATGGGTGATGGATGAATGGTGGTCTAGTGATAGCGCATTAGCCTCCGTATCGAAGGTTTACGAACTCGATCCCGGGGAATGAGTCATGGAATTTTTCAGGAGAGCAAACATTATAAGATGCATATTTCTTCATATCAGGAAGTTAATAAGTTGCCTCTCTCGTGTCAATGGGATGTTTAGGATATTGAAAAATCCTCAGATATAAAAATCTCAACCCTGCAAAATGTTCTATTGTACGGATCCATCCCCAGGCGTCGCAGCGTTGAAACATAAATAGGCGAAATTAAAGCCGGTAAACAAATTTATTGCTGTAAAGAGATAGTTGAAACTGTCTACATAGATCTCCCAACATTCACTCTGGATTTCACACTAATATACGGTAAGTAGTCGAGTGTGTACATTCCGGTGATAAAGCTGTCGAAAGCAGAATGCGCCCTCTCTTTCTCGTATGAATTAAAATATCAGATGGGAAAATATTTAATAATAGTAATAACAATAATACGTAATAATAATAATATAATAATATCTTCAACTCGTGTCCAACGCAGGGTTGGGATGAGATGAGATGCAGCCCCTTATACAGATGGCTTGTGAATGAAAAGGGCGCCGGCCGATCACACCTGCGTAGCCTACATCACAGTGGCAGATGAACGAAATGGATGAGATGAGTATAGAGAAATGGTGGAATGAAATTGTGGTAGGAGAAAAACCTGCCCGAGCTCAGTTTCGATGCACCACGAAACCCACATGGAGTGACCGTGACTCGATCTAGGGACCTAACCGATTGAGAAGCGAGTGTCTAATCGCTTGCGCCACGGAGTCGCCTAAATAATAATAATAATAATAATAATAATAATAATAATAATAATAATAATAATAATAATAATAAATTACTATTATTATTATTATTATTATTATTATCATCATCAAATTTGAGTTTAAAATGAACACGAGTTGAAACCTTGGGAAAAATAAATAACAGCTGGTGGTAGGCCGAGGGGCTTCTATGCTGTCGCACCATGGAAGAAAGTTATTTTGAAATTATATTTTTATTATTCTTAAAAAGTAATAAAAATTCATAATTTGTTAACATGTCTGAAGAAAGTACCGAAACAGCTGTCACTGAATTATATAATAAATATGAAAATCAAATAAAACTACGTTTTATTTTGATTTAATTAATAAAAATTAAATGACATAAAATGTACAGCAATGACGAAATTAATATTTTCCCTTAGCAATCATTATATATCGTATTTTACCCTCAGGGGTCCTCATCTAGAGGATATGTGGATGGCGACCACAAGGTGCCCAAGCTGAGCAAAACATTTCTTCCACTTACTTGTGTTTTGCACTCTTTTAACTTTACTATCTAACCTCCCTTGGTTAACTCTTGTTTTTTCGACCCCGACGCTATTAGGGCATCCGAGGGCTAGGGAGTCTTTCCTTTCTTCCATTTCTTCTTTCCTTTATTTTCTTTTCTTCTCCAGAAAAGCCTGACCAGAGGCTATGAGATGGCAGCCCCATCACTGGTCTTGCCTTCTTTTGGCCAGCAACCAATCGAAGGGACTTATTATGCTTTCAAATCTTATATGAGAATTTTCCGGAAGGATCAAACTATTTACGCTGGAGGGAAAATTTTCTATAGGATCGTAATAGGCCTTGGCCTAATACTTGGAAGGAAGAAGAAGAAGAAGGAACTAGAAGCTAAATTGTAATATAAAATAATGTAATGTTTACATAAACAGAACAGCTTAGAACACCCAGGCCTACTATTTGGTGAAGAGACAACTAAAATATACTAATTATCAAAGAAAACGTTTCAGTGTTTATTATAAAATTGCCATTACAGACATTGCCGATGCAGTGTTGGTTTGAAAGAACCAAGGAGCTGAGAAAAGACTTACTGTTTATATTAGATCTATACAGTCTAAATACTGTGTTATTTATTTACGATCTACACTGCAGGCACTATCTATACATTTTCAATTAAAATAAACTGTCAAACTAATTTGGTAGGTTTATTTGTTTCGTGGATAATGAAGCATCTTTCTATTCCGTAGTTCTAAATCGATTCTCTAGGAGGCGAGTTCCTAGACCTGAAAAGTTTGATAAGAAGAAGCTTTTCATATCCGAGAGTACGAAATTTACAGCTTCTATTTCCCCGGAATACAAAAGATTTGTTTCAGGGTTTGTCCGTTCGCGTGGCGTAGTAGTCGGTTTAGAGTCCCTACCTTCCACTCCGGCGACCCGGGTTCGATTCCCGGAGGGTCGGGGTGGTAGGGGATGTGAAATCTCCACCTTCGGTCTGGGGGTGTATCTCTCCTGTCCTTGTATCTATACGTGAGAATAAAATAAAGTTAACAAAAAATGTAAAACAGAAAGGTAAAACAAGAAGCAAAAAACAGCGTAAACGAAAAGAAAAAAGAAGGGGGGGGGGAGTATAAGTCTTGGATATTGCTTTCTTCATTAAGGAAAATAAAGCCGTGGTTGCCATGCCATAGATTTACGTCTTCCAAAAGAACCCAGGCATTATTATTATTATTATTATTATTATTATTATTAAACCTCTAAGCAAAATTTGTCGACGCCTTCACTTCCGGCTTTGTATCGCGATGTTAATGACCGAGATGTCGTTACTAACGGATCAGTAGTTATATCATTTTATTTTTTGTTTATTTATTTTACCTGGTGAAGTTAAGACCGCGAGGTCTTCTCTCCCACTTCACCAAGGTTAAATTATAAATGTAATAAATCTGGTCCTAAGGTTCGCGGGTTTAAATTCTGCTGGAATCAATGGATTTTTAAGGGAGTAAAAATCCTATGGTTTCTTACGGAAGGGAAAATGAAGCAAAGCCGTGAGTCCCATTATCGTAGATTTAAGGCACATAAAGGAATCTGAAGAGGCCTATGACTAAGATTTGTCGGTCTTTGACGCTTGTATTTGATATGTTGAGTTTAAGGAATGTTGTTAAAGAAAATAAGAACTGTAACCCTAGATGTCAAAGAATGTTGTAGTAGTAGTAATAATAATAATAATAATAATAATAATAATAATAATAATAATAATAATAATAATAATAATAATAATAATAATAATAGTAATAATAGTAATAATGAGTAATAATGATGATAATGATGATAATGATAATAATGATAATGATAATAATGATAATGATGATAATGATGATAATAATGATAATAATAATCATGATAATGATAATAATGATAATGATAATAATTATGATGATAGTAATGATGATAATGATAATAATTATGATAATGATAATGATAATAATGATAATGACAATAATGATGATAATGACAATAATGATGATGATAATGATAATAATGAAAGTGATCCCACAACAGGCCCGGAGGCCCTTGGGGTAGTAGGAGGTTAAGGCTCTCACTTTTTCTAGACAATTGGCACTTTGTGTCACCTGGGTTGTCAGCCCTGCGTGACGCCCGCCTTTACCCCCAGAACAAGTGTCTGGTACTTATTTCCGTTAGAGGCTGAGTCGACCCCAGGGCCATAGTGCCGCCAGAGGGTTTGGGTCAGTTTAAAATCCTGATCCCAACGGGACTTGAACCCTCGACCCTCTGACTTGTAGCTCAGTGCCTTAACCACTATGCTACGGCGTGCCCCCAATGATGATAATAATAATATTATTATAATAAATCATTGATGAATACTGGTCAAAGTGGCATTCCCATTTACAACACATCAAAAGTTCCATTAGAGTCATATAGGTACAGACCACAGGGTAAACGAAGAATTGGAAGACCCAGGAAGCAATGGAGAGAACAGCTATAAATTCTGGAGACGGAACGGATCAAGTGGTCTAATCCTTGAAGCTCATGATGATAATACTCTGTTAGGAAATTTGTCTCTACTGCGGATCAAATGCAGGCCTGCTGCATACAAGATGAAGACGTTACCCTGAGACTAAAGCAGTGTAAATAATAATAAATTGCTGAGATATATCCATCCATCCATAGTAATTCTGCTCGAAGGCAGGTCCTTCACTGCAATCATAGCATTTTCATGCTATGCTTTGCAGCTTTACTAGGGAATTGTAGGTGTGGTAGCTTCCCGTTGCTTTCCACACCGGTGAAGGATGATGATGATGGCCATATGATTTCCGGGACTGTTTGGGCCTTAAAGTTTTTCTGACATTTGTCTTACAGGTGAGGAAAAACCCCGATAAACTCACCCAGAAAAACTGCCCCGACCGGGGATCGAACCCGGGCCTGCTGCGTGACAAGGCAGCACGCTACCTCGAGACCACAGCGGTGGACTGCTGAGATATATATGGGATGAAAAATTAATAGGAATGTCAAGAAAAGAGGAGTTAAATGGATGGAAATGATGAAAGAGAAGATGTAGAACTAGATAGATGTCTGATTTGTCCAAAACTCTACTTCTGGAATGGGGACACAAGACTAGTGAATAATAAATATTATAATAATGGTCAATTTTAATATATGGTATGCCTCTAAAACTTGGACCATGCCGAAATCTGAAGTTTGATCATTGAGTTTGTTTGTAAGGGGAGTAATTAGATCTATCTAAGGAGCTGTGCAAGGAAATAATATGTAGAGGAGGAGATATAATTCTGAAATTATATAATGTACCTGGGGGCAAGCTGTAGCATAGTTGTATTAAGGCAATACACCACAAACCAGGTCGAGGGATTGAGTCCTGGTAGGGTGAAGATTTTTAAACTGACACAAATCTTCTGGCAGCACCATGGCTCTGGAGTCGTCTTATCCTATAACGGAAATGAATATCAGACACTTGTTCTGGGAGTAAAGCGGTCGTCATGCAGGGCTGACAACCCGGCTAGCATCAAGTGCCAATTGTCTAGAAAAGCGGGAGCCTTAACCTGCTACTACCCCAAGGGCTTCCTAAGTTCTATAGTGGGATCCTTTTCTTTATATAATGAGTATGATGTGTTGAAATATATTAAAATTAGTAGATTAACTTGGGCACAATCTTTGGTAATCAGGAAAGAGGGAAGCACTAAGTCAAGATGGGAGGATAGCATAATTGAGGATATCAGGACTCTGCGAATAAAAAAACTTGAAAGAAAAGTGAAAGCCAGAAATATTCAGCGAGAACTTCTTATGAAGGCATGGCTCACTATGGGTTGTCAATGGCATTTTTGATGATGAATAATAATGACCAAGGGAGTTGGTTCAATGTAACTAGTATTTTAGTTGTTTTCAAAAGTTTGTGGGTTCTCATGCTAACCTATTTATACCTACTTGCAAACATTCAGGCTGATAGCCCCATACCAAGATTAAGAACAACGTAGGAATTAGTCTTATCATAGGTAATGCCACTCTTGATTTCCAAATTATCAATAAATTCACAACTCACGAAGTGAGGAGTGAAGTTATTTAGAGAATTTGGAAATCAAGAGTGGCATTTGTTAGGACTATTTAACGAATAAAATTAAGCTGTTTATTCACAGATAATTATTTAACTATAGTTATTTTAAATTTTTATATATTTAATGTAAACGGCGATGTTTGAAAACAAATGAGAAACGATTGGTATGCTTCATTTGCTTCTTTTGTTCATCACTGCAACCAGATCATATTATTTATTACCAAAGGATCATAATGCAATATTGTAAGAATGTACCCTAGTGGAGAAATTTATAACCAACATTATAGGTATTAATTAATTTGTGATGTCCTAGATGTAAATATGTCAATTATATTTTTCTGCAACATTATTTCCTGGAAAATAATTTGTTTAAGAAAGTGCAAACAGTGGTTTTTTTTTTGTGGTATAATCAATCGCTACAAATGTTTTTATATTATCTCCCGCATGCACTATCTGCTGACTTTCATGCACTATATACACAATCTGGTAGCCGTATTTCTTCGAGAGTCAATCACTGCAAAATAATGCTATGACCTATTCAGAATGTTAAAAAATAGGAGCTTTCTTTAATATGATCAACTTCAGTTGATAAATTTGAGGCAAAACACAACTGTGATTGGTCACTAACTCCCATTTGGGGCATGAGTTAAATAGTCTCAAAAAAATAGATAAAAGATAATAAACTCTAACTTCTAAAAGTACAAACCAAAAATAAATAAAAAAGTACTTCTGAGATAATAAAGAGAATTATCCCTCAATATAGACTTTTTTAACATACTTGACTGATGATCTCGAAGAAGATTTTCGGGCTGTAGGCCGTGGTCGTGAGGCTTGTAGTTCCCCGACGTTTCGCCAGAGACTGCATCTGGCATCCTCAAGACAACCCTTGAGGATGCCAGACGCAGTCTCTGGCAAAACGTCGGGGAACTACAAGCCTCACGACCACGGCCTACAGCCCGAAAATCTTCTTCAAGATCATCATAGCAACTCCGGCCGTGAAAGTCTACGTGAATACAATACTTGACTGAGATTTTTCCTTTTTTCATAGTTGTCAAGGCAAATCTGGGTTGGAATTAAATTATCAAAAACCCATTTTATCATATTCGCCACCTTAAATTTACAATTTATGAACAATTGAAAATTAGACATATTCCAACTTAAATTCTAATTCAAGGTATCACTAAAAAATAAATAAGTAAATATGTCATGGACTTGGATGTTTGAAAATACCTTTCTAAATATTTGGAGTAGAGCTTGATCCTTGTCTTCAGTATTACTTAGCACTAGCTATTGAATAAGCAGGAATTTTATTTATATTATTTTTGGTCTGGACATCTTACCTCAATATTAATGTTGATTTGTTCTTGGACATGTTTCAAAACAATTCTGTTTTATCGTCAGCTTTCCCAGACTGGTTTTATTTATGTTGCATTATGTTGCACCACCTGGATGTCGATGTCAGCTCCATCCTGTGGTTGGCCAAAGAACCTCCAAACAAGGTCACCCTCCATCGGAATATCAAAATTCATAACTCTGTTTCTGTTCTTCTGAATATAATTTTTTTTTATATATATTCAGAAGAACAGAAACAGAGTTATGAATTTTGATATTCCGATGGAGGGTGACCTTGTTTGGAGGTTCTTTGGCCAACCACAGGATGGAGCTGACATCGACATCCAGGTGGTGCAACATAAATAAAACCAGTCTGGGAAAGCTGACGATAAAACAGAATTGTTTTGAAACATGTCCAAGAACAAATCAACATTAATATTGAGGTAAGATGTCCAGACCAAAAATAATATAATTAAAATAACCTCAAAATATAACTTCCTAAAATTAAAAGGAATTTTATGTTTGTTAAGTGAAATTTTTTGATAGTGAGACATTCTTATTTATATTCTATTTCATTGCTTTACAGAGTTTCTCATTAAAATGAATGCAAGAAAAAGAAGAGAAAACACAAATCCTAAGCCTAATGTAAACAAGCAAACAAAAGAAAATGTACAAAAAAGTCAACCAAAAATGGAAAACAAGCTTTGCAATGAAAATAAAAAACAATTATTTTATATGAATGAAGATTTTAAATTTTGTTTGGAAGATGTGAAAAGTTGGGAGAATTTAGTTAAATTTATGTACAAACCAATGGATCCAGCATCCCTTGGGATAATAAGAATATTGTTTGGTAAGTATCAGTACTGCATGCATACTTCTAGGTCAAAGTCATTACCGGTACTTACGTGATACTATAATATCATTTTATTCTGATGTACTGAGAACCAGCGGTGGATTGGAAGCAATTAAAATTTGTCGGCCTGTAAAGTCTCAGTTAAGTAACCTTTCAATTTGAATCATCAGATTTCTCAACTTCAACTACAATTAGAATATTTGAAGAGAAAAATTTTCGCCTAGACCGGGACTCGAACCCGGGACCCTTGGCTTTCCGGGCCAAGTGCTCTACCAACTGAGCTACCGAGGCGAGTTACGATCTAGACGCAAATTTTTCTCTTATGTACGTTGTAATTCCCTCGCGCCAAATGCTTGAAACCATAGCTTTTATCTTTGCAAATGGCGGCTTCTTAGTTAAGAAGACATTTATTGGGAATTTAACACTACTTTATAGCCAGTAGGGCTTCTATTGACGATTTTATTATTAATTTAACACTTCTCATTGAAGGATAAATTAAATTTGAAGAGAAAAATTCTCGCCTAGACCGGGACTCGAACCCGGGACCCTTGGCTTTCCGGGCCAAGTGCTCTACCAACTGAGCTACCGAGGCGAGTTACGATCTAGACGCAAATTTTTCTCTTATGTACGTTGTAATTCCCTCGCGCCAAATGCTTGAAACCATAGCTTCTATCTTTGCAAATGGCGGCTTCTTAGTTAAGAAGACATTTATTGGGAATTTAACACTACTTTATAGCCAGTAGGGCTTCTATTGACGATTTTATTATTAATTTAACACTTCTCATTGAAGGATAAATTATATTTGAAGAGAAAAATTTTCGCCTAGACCGGGACTCGAACCCGGGACCCTTGGCTTTCCGGGCCAAGTGCTCTACCAACTGAGCTACCGAGGCGAGTTACGATCTAGACGCAAATTTTTCTCTTATGTACGTTGTAATTCCTACAATTAGAATTTAACTTTCACAGGGAAAAAAACACTATGAGGTTTTCATCTATAGTAATTCTGCCCAAAGGCAGGTCCTTCACTGCAATCATAGCATTATCAAGCTATGCTTGCACCTTTACTAGGGAATTGTAGGTGTGGTAGCTTCCCATTGCTTTCCACACCAGTGAAGGATGATGATGATAATAAGGATGATGATGGCCATACGATTTTGTGGACCGTTTGGGCCTTAGAGTTTTCCTGACATTTGTCTTACAGGTGAGGAAAAACCCCGATAAAAACCTCACCCAGAAAAACTGCCCCGACCAGGGATTGAACCCAGGACCGCTGCATGACAAGGCAGCATGCTACCTCGAGACCACAGCTAATTTAAGAACTGAATTAATGTTTTTATTACCTCACCTCATATCCTTTTTCTTCTAGACTGCAGTTTCGGAGCTTATCTCCATCAGTCGACCGTTGTTAAGCCATTTCTTGGCAGAAGAAGAAAACCGCCAAGAAACAACTTAACAATGGTCGACTAGAGGCTACTGATGATGGAGATAAGCTCCGAAACTGCAGTCTAGAAGAAAAAGGATATGAGGTGAGGTAATACAAACATTAATTTAATTCTACAATTAGAACTTTCATCTACCATTATTACAGAAGATGTTGAAAATAATGTCCTTATATAGGATTATGAAAATATCTGGAACTTTAACAATTTTTTATAATCTTATCATCTATACTACCGTAAAATCTTAACCTCTTCATCAATTAACCATTCAGGATGAATAATCAGTCTTATTGTTATATATTTCTGACATCTTTTAAGTAAATTTGAATTCACACACATTAATACTTCTTGTTAAATTGTGAATTCAAACTTTTTAAAAATATATCAGAAATGTGTATTGGTACAAAGGCATCGTTATTAACACATTCTGGATAAAGGTAGGTGATTTTTCCAACTGTAGTTGAAATTGAGAAATCCATTATGTTTGAATTGAGAGGTTATGTACATGAAACTTACTGGCCGAACGACTGCTTTAACTTTCCTTCCATTCTCAGCACGTCACAAAAATTTTCAAAGATACTTCTTTACTTTCGATACCACAGCACAGGACATGTCTACTCTCTAAATTTTACATAATATCTATGACTAGAGCATGGAACTCACTTTTCAATCATGTCAGGGACTGCCAACTACTATCATCACTTAAATCCAAATTTACTCATACCTTACGTTTCATACAATGAAAATACCACCTGCATAATAACTATATTCAGCATTTTGTATACTTACTTACTTACTTACTTACTCATTCACTGGCACTATCGAACCCGTAGGTTCATTGCCGCATGGACATAAGCTCTCCATACATCCCTATCCTGAGCTAATGCTTTCCAATCATTCCCTGTATAATCTACTTCCCTCAAATCATAGTTAATGTTATTCTCCCACCTCATTCTTGGCTACCAACTGGGCGTTTTCCCTCTGGTTTTCCTACAAGAAGCTTCCATGCAAGTCTCCCATTCGCCATACGTGCAACATGTCCTGCCCCCTATAAATATTCATCTATGAAGCTTTTTTTAACTTTATTTTATTTTATTTCTATTCCATGTTTTATTAGAGTTAGCTAATATTAGACATTCAGTCTAAATTTTAACAATATTTTATAACTGAGATAAGTAATCAATTGTAGTATAATTTCATTATTCGCTGGTTATGTGGAAGAGAAGGCCTTATGACCTTAACACTGTCAGTTTAAATAAGGCATTATTATTATAACTGGTAAGGGCACATATTACAGAACCCAATGACAGGCCACCTCAAAAACTGTTTGGTTATAGACCTAACAGAAAGAGAGATCTTGGAAGACCAATTCACTTGAGCTGGAACAGCCAGAAGACCTAATCCTTATTTAGAATTTGATTATGAATTCATAAGATCAAATAATATTTCTTCTTCTTCTTCCTGCCAAGTATTAGGCCAAGGCCTGTTACGATCCTATAGAAAATTTTCCCTCCTGCGTCCTTCCGGGAAATTCTCGTATAAGACTTGAAAGATAATAATAGTACCTTCGATTGGTTGCTGGCCAAAGGAAGGCAAGACTAGTGATGGGGCTGCCATCTTATAGCCTCTGGTCAGGCTTTTCTGGAGAAGAAAATAAAATAAAGGAAAGAAGAAATGGAAGAAAGGAAAGACTCCCTAGCCCTCGGATACCCTAATAGCGTCGAAAAAAACAAGAGTTAACCAAGAGAGGTCAGATAGTAAAGTTAAAAGAGTCTGGTATAAGTAAGTGGAAGAAAGGAAGAAATACCAGATCGTTTAAAGATAAAAGTAAGGAGCAAAACACAAGTAAGTGGAAGCAAGTTTTGCTCAGCTTGGGCACCTTGTGGTCGCCATCCACATATCCCCTAGATGGGGACCCCTGAGGGGTCAAATAATATTTAATATATATAATATTTAAAAGATATGGAAAGAAATCATCTCCTCCGTTGTTCAGCTTTTGTAGAAGAGACCAGCCTTTCTGTTAAATATTGGAGTGCAAGAGAGCGAATGATTTCATTATCAAGTGCTCGACATTAGATACCAACCAACCAACCAACCATATATAATATTTAAATTTTGATCACTTAAATGTGAAAAAGACTCACAATACCAAACTATAATAAAAATCAAGTAAGTTTCAGTATCTGTTTTAACATGAACAAATGAAGAAATGTCCACTTATCCACTATATGGGATCATATTTAGGCTTACTTTGTCTGTAGTCAGATTCATTTTACCGCCTGAGCTATATGGCCTATACTGCACAATATTACTTTTTTATTTTTTTGATAAAGAATTGTATAAGTTGAAAGAAATGTTAATATATGTATCGTCATTTGAATGGTGTAATGGACAGCACACTAATATGTAGAACTAGGGGTCCAGGGTTCAAATCCTGGTTCAACCCTTAATTTTTTCTGTCTTAAATTTGATTCCATCCAGGGTTGGAAAATGTTAATACAAATAAAAACATCGAAAATATGAAGCTTTACTGCTAAAAAGTAGTGTATAAATTCTTCTTCTTCTACTACAAGGTTTAAGCTATGCAGCCTGATCCGGCGAAGTTAAAAGTGGAGTCCATCTTCTACGTGGTCGGCCAACATCTCTTGTTCCTCTGGGATTATACAGGAAGGTTCTTTTTGGTATTCTTTCGTTGTTCATTCTCATTAAATGTTCTGTCCATTTCTTATTATTTTCGCTGATTTTATCTTCAATTTTATATATATTTAATTCTTCTCGTATAGTTTCCTTCCTTATTCTATCCGCTCTTGTGTAAAAATAGCATTTCCGCAGTCTGTATCCTGCTTTTATCCCTTGATTTCAATATCCAATTTTCACTTCCATACAACAACAAAGGAACAGCCATTGTTTTATATAATTTAAGCTTTGTATCTTTCCTTGTTTTCCAACCTAAGGTTCTTTTTATGGTTCCACAAATAGCCTGAAATTTATTTACTTTATTTTCTATATCTTTATTTTCTCTATAAGTTATATCACATCCTAAATATTGGAAATGTGATATTTGTTCTTAATAAATAAAAATACTTCTGAATAGAAGATGTCAGTTGGCATGATGGTAGCGACAGCTATTAGCCTTCAAACGAACAAGAATTGTATAAATTGAAAGAAATGTTAATGTTTGTATCGTCACTTGAATGGTGTAATGGACAGCATACTAGTACATAGAACTAGGGGTGCAAGGTTCAAATCCCAGTTCAAACATTAATTTTTCTTTCTTAAATTAGATTCCATCCAGGGTTGGAAAATGTTAATTCAAATAAAAACATTGTAAACAATATTATTTGCTTTTATATGTAACACTCTCAACAGATTACATTTCTTGCAGGTTTTTTAATGATTCTCGATATACCTGAAGAGAGAGGACTGAGCAATGCAGACATTCACTGGGGAGATACAAATGACTGCCGATTCCCACTTTTTAATTTTCTACAACCTCAGGAACTCCAATGGATGTGTATGGTATATCTTGTTATGTGGTTAGGTAATGTATACCACTTTAAGTAACCATAAAAAAATGAATATTCATCACAACACCTCTAAAAAACTGAGGCTGACTGAATTAGTTACTGTCACTGGCAAACAAAAAGGTAGCACAGGGAGTCACATGGTTAGCATGATGCAATCCCTATCCTTTATTTTGATTTTCTTAACTGGATTTTGCTAATTGCTATTTTATCAAGTAGCCCTGTGCCATAGCTGAGTAGTTAAGGCAAGATACCTTGGTGCAGAGCTATGGGACTTGCGCAGGTTTGGATCTCCAAGGGGGAAGAAATTTTCTCATGGAATTTTAGCCAGTATGGAACCAGTGCCCACCCAGAATCGTGAGGCATTTGGGTAGCTACAATAAGTTTCAGCTCCACGGTAGACTAGTGGTTATACTCCTTGCCTCTGGTTCCAAGGGTCGCAGGTTTAATCCCGGCTGCAGTCGATGGTTTTTTTAGGATGGAAAAATCCAAGGAGCAAGTCGGACCGTGGGCCCCAAGTCTGAAGATTTTCAGGCTCATAAAAGATCCTTGGGCCTGAACAAAGAGGCCTCTAAGCAAAATTTACCGATCTCAAACATCCTAGTAATACCTTAGATGCCTGCTAGATGTTTTATTGAGTCAGTGTGTTGACCACATGCCACTCATGACATCTTTGGTCAAATAAGGTAATTCCTAGTTACCGATGACCAGATTTGAGAAGTTATCTTCTTACCACAATATTGACACTAGGTCACAAGATAACAACCTGCTAACAATCCCTCTTCATAGCACTTCCTCTTATTCTACTTCTTTCACAGTAGCCTCTGCCTGCTCCTCGAATTTCCTTCCTCAAGATATGAGGGGTTGCCGCATACTTGGCAGTTTTAAGTCACTCTATACAAATACATGTTGTTAAATAATTAATTTTTCTCGACAATTAAATTTATTCTATGTCATTAATAGTTTTTTATCTAACTTTTATATCTTGTACATGGAATAGAAATCATTTGGACTGACCTCAGTTACGGAGACTTAAACACCTTAGAAAAAGTGAAAGCAAGATTCCTAAAAGCAGCAATGGGGATCTCGAAATTTGCTCCATCTAGACTTGCATATGAATTAGCACGGGAAACTTTCCTCGTGGAAGATCTACGCACAAAATTCCTGTTACCTGCTACTAAACAGCAAACTGCATTGAAGAAAATAAGACAAAAGAAGACAAAAGAAATACCATACGATTTTTACGCAACAGATGCAATGATCAATCGAGACTGGACTGGACCAAACAACAAGATACGCAGTGCAATAATAAGACCGGCAGTGCATGGATATCACCATAAACTCTGCAAAAATTCAAACTATCATGATCCGTCAAGGAACTGCATGTGTAAGCTCTGTGATAAACCGTGTGAAAGGTATCATTTCAGTGTCTGTTTAAAGAGAACACAATCATTGCTGGTATACAGCAGAGACATAAACTAATGCACTTTTGTGCGCACTTTTCCTATTATTATATCTTGTATGTTTTATATTTCAATCATTAACTCTAGATTGAATCAAATATTTTATAAACAATAATTATATTGTACACATTCCATGTATATTTATGTTTATTGTAATTTAGATATAAGAATATTTTTGTATTTTTTTTAATCTGGTTGAGTGGTAGACAAGGCCTTAAATCTGCCATTTAAAATAAAGCTATTATTGTTATTATTATTATTATTTTAAAAATTAATTTGGTCTGTTAACTCCTGACAAAGGAGAGGATATGGCTCAACAATGTTACACCATTAATCACATAATCACCAGGTTGAGAAAACTAGGTATACCGGTTGGGGGATCCCTACATGTTACTCCTAACTGGGCTGGATGATTGTCTACCTCTGTGATTAACACATGAGGCTAGCTGATAGGCCAAGGGTCTCCCAAGTCTGTAACCCCATGTAGTTTTTATTTTATTAAGTAATAAAATTAGATAAAACACACTACTTGAAAACATTATTATACGCTGATAACCAGGTAATAATAGCAAATACAGAAGACGAACTTCAGAGGAATATTTTTAAACTACATAATATATGTGAACAATATAATCTCAAAATATCCATAGAAAAACTAAGGTAATGGCATTCCAAGGGAAAAATCAAATCAGATCGAAAATAGTAATAGGAAACAAAATCATAGAACAGGTGAACCATCTCAATTATCTAGGATGTGACATTTCATTTAATTATGATAATGATATAAATAATAAAATAGCAAAATTCCAGGGAATATGTGGTACGATAAAACAAACACTAAATAACAAAACAACAAGAGAGACCCAACTGAAATTTTATAAAATGTTGGCAGTACCGGTACTGCTCTATGGTTCAGAAGCCTGGATACATAAAAAACAAGACCTAAGTAGGATAACGGCAGCAGAAATGAAATTTTTGAGATCTGTTAAAGGGTGCACTAAGGAAGACAGAATCAAGAACACAGAAATAAGACAGGAACTTGAAATATTTGCAATAACTGATAAAATGGATACATATAGACAAAAATGGAAGCAACACATAGACAGAATGAAGGAAGACAGATATCCAAAACAAATAACAAAATACAAACCTAAAGGCACCCAAGATGTGGGCAGACCTAGAAAGAGATGGGCTGAAGTCGGAACGGGTCAACAGACCTAATCCATAAATGAAGATGATGATGATGATTAAGTAGTCCACTCAATTGTTCACAAGAAGCTGAATGGATTTTGTTTATGAAGAAAAATTATATTATACACAAAGAAAAATCTTCATATTTTAGCTGAGAATAGAACCTGGATTCTCTGAAATGCTATTCAGACATGCAAATATTATACGACTGATGTAGCCATTATGTAACCATTCCTAGTCATACCTTATCATTAAATGTTATTCTAAGAGAATTGGCTCCATAGCGCAAATGGTTAGACACTTACCTTCCACCTGTGGATCAGAGTTTGCGACTCAGTCACTCCATGTGGGGTTTAGGTGGTTGAATTAGAGGCAGGGTATGTTTTTCTCGGAGATTCTCCTGTTTTCCCCTGCCAAAATCTTCATTCCACCACTTCTCCATGATGAACCATTTAATTTCATCTGCCCCTGTGATAGTGAAAAAGGTCTGGTCACCTGGCATCCTTGCATATCATACACTTTCAATAATAAATGCTTCATTTCATTTCACAACTTGACTTAGCATTATGCCAGGCAAGAGACAGAGGAGGCTATTCTGACAAGGGAGCTGTCAATCATAGCAAGCAGAAATTTACCTTGAAATTTCTCCTAGAGGAGCATTGTGATGTATAAAGGCAGTGTTCAAAAATAATCTGCTGTTTTTAACTGCATGGCACTAAAAATCCAATGCCAAATCTCTCATTTGTCCTGTGTCGATACCATTATGATAAATTGATATATTTAGCGTAGAAGAGTTTCTTACCTTTATCTTTAAACTATTTATTATTTTTTATGGGGTTTAAGCCGAGTGGTTAAGGTGAGATGTCTTGGTGCAGAGCTATGGGACTTGCACTGGTTCGAGTCCCCATGGAGGAAGAAATTTTCTCATGGAATTTCGGCCAGTATGGGACCAGTGCTCACCCAGCTACAATAAGTAATGACACCAGATTGAGAAGATCAACTATAACGGCTGAGGACCCAACATGCTGACCACATGTCATCCCTACACTCGCTTATTGATCATCTACCTCTGTGATTAACACATGCGGATGTGAAGCCAGCAGCCGGCTGGTAGGCCAAGGGCCTCCTAGGCTTGTCATGCTTGGAGTTGTTTTTTTAAATATCTCATTTAAAATCTAGGCAAATAACACAACTTCAGAATTGGTAGATTGGATAACCTTCATTACCTGTCATCCATGCTGCATCCTGCCTCATTCCACACTGCTCTTACTCAAGCAGGGAGCCCATCTGCTCTGTACTGTGGGTTGCCATTGCTGGGGCTCTGATTATAATGACAGGTCTTATTAAATGATTTCACCTCTATAATCAAGAATTAATATTTATAGGTATAACTATTATATTATTAACAATAATTCAATGATGACGAGATATTGTACGTGAAGGGACGTACCAAGGGCTCCATACAGATTCTGATTTCGATTTCTGTGCCTTGCAGTTAAAAATGACAGATGAATCTTTGGACATGACCTTAGAATATCACAAAACTTCTCTGGGAGAAATTGCAAGGTAGATTTTGACAGTTCCCTTGTGAGAATGAAGTTAAAAATCAATTTTTACATGAATGCTGTATTCATTTTTTTTTTTCTGTTTGTGTTACAGGAGCACTTGGAATCATGCTTGGTCTATATTTTCACATGAGTTGTCTTGCTTTTGCAATACCATATTGGTACATATTCCTGCTGGATAAAAATTCATGGAATAATCATTCTTATTTATATGGAGTGATATCAATTTTATTAGTTGGTTCTCAAGCAAATCATTTTGGGTAAGTTAATTTCAACAACAAAACCAGATTGCATCCAAGATTTTTCCTTATGTATACCCATAATCAGAGAGCAGAATCTGTTCCACAATGTCGAAGGTTTACTTGTATTGGTATATACCACAGGTCACCAATTAGATTTCATGGAGGTCCATTTTCAAAGTAGTAAATTAAGTCAAAGCCGGGAACCACAGTTTATTAAACATACAAAGTTTTCATAAATTAATGAGTCATTTCTTAACATCTTACCTCATATTTTATGCTTCTTCAAACACGGGAACTAGTTTTCGAGAGAAGGATCTCTCTCATTTTCAACCGACATTATGACTACCGGATCTTCGTTGGAATCTCCATCAATAACGTTTGCATCTGGTGTCGATTTGATGAACTCTTGAGATGAGGTCATGTTCATCAGGAATCTCGAAATTCATGGATCTAAATTTGTTCTTCTGAATATATATCTTCTCTCAAATTGTCAATATTCCTGATGAACAAAGTTCATCAAATCAACAGCAGATGGCAACATTATTGATGGAGATTCCAACGAAAATCTGGTAGAAATAATGTCAGTTGAAAATGAGAGAGATTCTTCTCTCGAAAACTAGTTCCTGTGTTTGAAGAAACATAAAATATGAGGCAAGATGTTAAAAAATGACTCATCAATTTACGAATTGAGAACCTCATAATGTTATTTCCCATATTTAACTATGAATACAAGTCCACCACTGTGGTCTCAAGGTAGCGTGCTGCCTTGTCACGCAGTGGGCCCGGGTTCAATCCCCGGTCGGGACAGTTTTTCTGGGTGAGGTTTTTATCGGATTTTTCCTCGCCTGTAAGACAAATGTCAGGAAAACTTTAAGGCCCAAACAGTCCCCGAAATAATATTGCCATCGCAATCATCATCATCTTAGATTAAGCTTAGGATTAGGGATTCTCCTGGTGTACCATTATCATCATCACCCATCACCCATCATATCATCGGGGCAACGTAACCCCACCTTCCAAGCGCCCCAACCTCAGAAGTGGATTACAAATACGCTTGCCAGGAGAGAACACCAGGACCTGGGGCATTTGAAAAAGAAAACTATGAATACAAAGTTTTTATTAAGTAACTAATATTATAAGGAAAGTCCACCGCTGTGATCTCGGGGTAGCGTGCTACCTTGTCATGCAGCGGGCCTGGGTTAGATCCCCAGTCGGGACAGTTTTTCTGGGTGAGGTTTTTCCTCACCTGTAAGACAAATGTCAGGAAAACTTTAAGGCCCAAACAGTCCCCGAAATCATATGGCCATCACAATCATCATCATTCATATTCATCTTAGGTTAAGCTTAGGATTAGGGACTCTCCTGCCGTACCATTATCATCATCATCACTCATATCATCGGGGCAACGTAACCCTGCCTTCCAGGTGCCCCAACCTCAGGAGTGGGTTACAAATACGCCATTCCAGGAGAGAAACCAGGAATGTTGAAAGACAAACCTGGGGCATTTGGAAAAAAATATATATATATATTATAAGGAAATTATGTTATGTGTATGAATTGCACAAATTAAACAAGACACACGGTAAGTAGTAAAAGGATACAGTACAGTAGTGCACAGTTATTAATCCTAATAATTATAAAGAAGTTTATGATAAACTTAACATGTGGTCAGAGTAATATTTAAATGTCTCACTTCACAAATTTAGTGTTTTTCACAATACCAGGTTTCAAACGGAATCTCGTTCGTCTTCAGTCAAATCTCCAACCATAAGCAGTACTGCCAACAGAGCCAACAATAATACTATCATGACATGAAATTTACTACAACTGGTTGAATTTGGTGTTTAACCGGTTATAAAAATTTGTATTAATTCAATATTTAACCGGTCTGGAAACCAAAGCCCCAGGGTCGGATCTCGAGCACAGTCTGCCAAATAGTGACCCCTGATATAGACTATACGAGAATGCGTGTGAGGAGGTGGAACAAGGCATAACACATAGCTGCATACCTATCAGGCTATGAAGAGGTCTGTCATGTAGAAAGACTTCTTCTTCTTCTTCGTCAGGCTCTACGACTTCCAGTGGAATGTCTTGGCCTTCTCAACCAGTTTATGCCACTTCTTCCTATCTTGTGCAGTGGATTTCAAATCAAAAATCCCCATCTCTCTCAAATCTTCAATTACGTCATCTTCCCATCGATCCTTGGGTCTTCCCCTTGGTCTTGTTCCTTGTGGCTTCCAATTCAAAATATCATTCGGCAATCTTCCCTTTGGCATTCTTAGTGTATGTCCAAACCATTGTAATCTTTTGGATTTGATGAAACTAACTATATTTTCTTTATTATTCTTGAGGTATAATTCGTCATTCCTTCTCAACCTCCAATTTCCATTTTCCTTTACTGGACCTAGCACTCTTCTAAATATTTTCCTCTCAAACGTTAATACTCTTAGTTTATCTGCTTCTTTTAGTACCCAGGTTTCAGCTCCATAACATATGATTGGCATGTAAAAAGACGATATAGTAAATAATGTTTCATTTAGTAAATAAGTGGAGTTAATGAAGAGAAAATCGCTAGTTGATATTGCGTGTACCTGATCTTACATGTAGTGAAATGCCACCCAAAATAAAAACAAATGTGTATGCGATAGGGAATCTTTCTCTTAAACATTTCATTACCTAGTAAGTGATGTATAACCTAAATACCTTATATTGCTTCCTAATGTTTAAATTACAGAAGAATCGCCCAATAGGTATGCAAACATGTGATACACCTCATCCTACTCCCTCCAGTAAGTCAATACCAGTACAAGTAAGTCATTGACATCATGGAACAAACTCCGCTCTCTACCCATAATTAAAGCATTTTAATTAGAGGAACAGATTTTTTCTCATCTTTATGTGAACAAACTTTTCTTAAAATATATATACAGTCAATATGCCCATTTCACCAATTAATGTTTAAAAAGGTCAACAAGTTTCTACAGCCAAGCTGTCATTCTCAAGACCAGATATTGACTGAAGACAAAATTGATAATAAATAATAAACAAATTCAGTTAAAAACAAACTACGTCACATGATGCAATCATTCATAAGTTTGTTTTTAACTGAATTTATTATTTATTATCAATTTTGTCTTCAGTCAATATCTGGTCTTGAGAATGACAGCTTGGCTGTGGAAACTTGTCGACCTTTTTAAACATTAATTGGTGAAATGGGCATATTGACTGTATATATATTTTAATATTTGATCACCAAGAAGATCACTTGTGTATTAAACTTTTCTTGTTTTGTATTCACGTAGACTTTCACGGCCGGAGTTGCTATGATGATGTTGATGAAGATTTTCAGGCTGCAGGCCATGGTCGTGAGGCTAGTAGTTCCCCGACGTTTCACCAAAGACTGCGTCTGGCATCCTCAAGGGTTGTCTTGAGACTGGCATTTCTGTGAACTGTCTGTCCTATTTATACGTTCACCGTGATGTGTAAGTAAGTTATATCTGCCTTCTGATTGGTCAGCGGTAGGGACTTCCATTGTTCCTATGAGATTGCTGTTTGATGGTCTAGTCGACTGTACTATCAAACAGCGATCTCATAGGAACAATGGAAGTCCCTACCGCTGACCAATCAGAAGGCAGATATAACTTACTTACACATCGCGGTGAACGTATAAATAGGACAGGCAGTCGACAGAAATGCCAGTCTGAAGACAACCCTTGAGGATGCCAGACGCAGTCTTTGGCGAAACGTCGGGGAACTACAAGCCTCATGACCATGGCCTACAGCCCGAAAATCTTCATCAACGTTTTCTTGTTTTATCTCCTGTTTTCATACAAAAAGTCTGACATGAAATTGAGAAACATAAACATCATCAAAAGGTAATAAATAATTAAAATTGAAAGATGTCAAATATCTATAATTTTCTGGCATAATTTCTAACAGGCCTACTCCTTCACTCATCATTCCTTTAAATTCATATTCAAGTGTGCAGCATTTATAAGAAGATAGAGATACTAATCTGAAATACAACTTCTATTTCTTGAGATGAAAATTATATGTTTAGAAATTTTAATGTATTATTTTCTTCCTAATGAAAATAATTTTGATGTTCAATGTTTTTATTATTAATTTCGTACATCTCAATGAATTACTGGAGATGAAACCACCTAGGTTTTGAAAGTGGTTTAATTAGAAGACTGGATATGAGGTGAGATGTAAACAATTTTGTTCACTCCCATCTAATAATGGCCTATATACCATTCTGTTTTTAGGGAAATAGGTTGAATTTACCATTTATAAAAACATGCAACTGCTCAACTTACTTCCCTAGGAAAGAAAAGTAATTGACTTAATTAATAATGTAAAAATGTTACCTACTTAAAATTTTATTGTGTAATACAATACAATTTTATTGTATCACACTTTTTTCTCACTTTGATATAATTCAAATGTATAGTGATTGAACAGTTATTACAATTATTAACATTATAAATCATATCTGTAATTAATATGCAGTATGAAACTATAATTTAAAATTGTCTGCCACTAATTCAAACAACAAGAAACAATTCCAGTTGTTTTATTAACATTCCCTTGCTATCAAACAATTGAACTCTTCAAAACAAGATATAAATCCACACAAAATTAAAAAATTAAACATCATCATCCATGCAAGTATTAGGCCGTGTGGCCTGTCACGGTCTCAAAGAGGAGTTTTTCCATCCGAGGCTTGGTTTGAAACTTGAAAGTGAATGTAAATTTTTTTGCCCAATGGGATGATAGCCCAGAGGGGTATTATTGTGGGGTTCCCACTAATGTAGCATTTCCTCTACATTAAGGTGATGTGGTTATACCGCCAGTACTCGGTCCTCACAGCCTTATTTGTAATAGCAGGTTAAACATGATTGTTAGTATAGGGGTGAATAATATTATATACAAAATTTGGAAAGTAAGAATATTACTAGTCTTAAACTTATTTGCTAGCCCTCGCTAAAGCTCGGGCTCAAACACGTCCTCAACTAGTAATGTACTCTTTACTTTGTTTATTTTTTATTATTTCACTCACCTCATACTTCATAATTCATAGCAGACCCTGGGTTTCTTCACATCTTTTGTGGCATTCTCAATGCTGCGTCACGTTCACAACTGACGTCCGATGGCCTTCTATCCTGCAGACTGACCTCCACGCCATCTGGTGGCCGACCGAAGAATTTCCAAATCAGTCCTCTTTCTTTATAACTGGGTATTTCAAAATTCATAGTTGTATTTTCATTCTTGCATATGTAAATTTTTTCCCAAATTGTGAGTTCCTTCGGTTTTTCCAATTGTTTAAGTAAATGGAGAAACCGAAAAATCTGCAATAGCTGCACATGCCTGGTCAGAAAAACATAGAATAGAAACCAAAACAAAATTACTTAAACAATTGAAAAAACCGAAGGAACTCACAATTTAGGAAAAATTTACATATGCAAGAATGAAAATACAACTATGAATTTTGAAATACCCGGTTATAAAGAAAGAGGACTGATTTGGAAATTCTTCGGTCGGCCACCAGATGGCGCGGAGGTCAGTCTGCAGGATAGAAGGCCGTTGGACGTCAGTTGTGAACGTGACGCAGCATTGAGAATGTCACAAAAGATGTGAAGAAACCCAGGGTCTGCTATGAATTATGAAGTATGAGGTGAGTGAAATAATAAAAAATAAACAATATTAAAAAACCTCATAGTGTTATTTCCTATCTACATACTCTTTACTTCCCTTGTTGCATACATAACTATTATTTTAAGTCTTAGGTAGGTGATATTTTATTTAACAATACTCTGGAATATCTCACATTATTAACACTAAATTTCAAAGCTGAATGTGAATTGTCAGTTTTGCTGATGGATTTTTATTTTATCATGTAGAATTACAGTATTAATATAATGAATTTAAGAATTTTTACATTATGAGGTTTTCTTAATAAGAATCAAATGAATTGTGAAGAACAGCGCACACCAAGAAGAATGTATAATTATAAACCAAAAGGGAGAAGATTGTTGGGTAGACCATTGAAGAGATGGAAGGACCAATTCGACCTATAATGAGATCGGAACAGGCCATTGGGCTTAATCCTTGTTTAATTTGAAGAGAAAATTTTTTTTTTTTCGCCTAGACCGGGACTCGAACCCGGGACCCTTGGCTTTCCGGGCCAAGTGCTCTACCAACTGAGCTACCGAGGCGAGTTACGATCTAGATGCAAATTTTTCTCTTATATACGTTGTAATTCCCTATCGCCAAATGTCTTCTTAACTAAGAAGCCGCCATTTGCAAAGATAGAAACAATGGTTTCAAAAGCATTTGGCGATAGGGAATTACAACGTATATAAGAGAAAAATTTGCGTCTAGATCGTAACTCGTCTCGGTAGCTCAGTTGGTAGAGCACTTGGCCCGGAAAGCCAAGGGTCCTGGGTTCGAGTCCCGGTCTAGGCGAAAATTTTTCTCTTCAAATTAAATTTATCTTTCATTGAGAAATGTTAAATTAATAATAAAAACATCATTAATCCTTGTTGTTGATGATGATGAATTGTGAATTCTTCTTAACTCGTACATCTATGTTTTTTAATACAAAACTGAAGTATCAGGAAATACATCATTCCCATCTTCAGCTGTTTTCACGACTGTTGTGAAAACAGCTGAAGATGGGAATGGTGTATTTCCCAATACAGCAGTTCTGTGTTAAAAAAAACATAGATGTATGATGTAAGAAGAATTCACAATTAATTTGATTCTTATTAAGAATTACAGTGTGTTTGAAAATGTGTTTCATATGCTAAAATTTAATTGCAGGTCTTTAGATGTTCTTCTAGGAAGGGTGAGAAGCAACAGTCCTGTACCACTATGGAATTATTTTATTCTACGCTTTCAGATTTTTATATTATATTTCTATGCAGGACTAAAAAAGATTGACAGAGATTGGTTAGAAGGTCACTCTATGAGAAATCTCAGTCATCACTGGGTGTTTGATCCATTCAAGTGAGTAAAAAAAACAAAGGTTTCTTTCCAAGTCTTAGCGAGAAATAATACCAAAGCAGGACAAATTTATAGTTTCATTACATTAGATGAATAATGGAAATAATGACGTGCTAAATGTAAGTTAAAATTAACCAGAATTCATAAGTTAACTATGGGAAATAGCATTATGAGGTTCTTCAAACTTAATATTTAAGGACTGAGTCTGGGAAAGCTGACGATAAAACAGAATTGTTTTGAAACATGTTCAAGAACAGGTAAGATGTCCAGACTAAAAATAATATAATCTTCAAACTTAATTCCTATCTTATCTCATACTTCATGTTTTTAACACAGGAACTGCAGTTTTCAAGAGGTGTCCCTCAAGAATTCAGCCAAAACCATTACTACCTGATTTTTGTTGGAATATTCATCTATAATGTTGCCATCTGGTGTTGATTTGATGAATTCCTTTAGATCAAGTCCTGTTCAGTGGAAATTTCAAAATGAGCTATTGCAGCTTACAGTTTATTGGAGAGTCATAAAATTGAAAAAAAGAAACTAAACTTTTAAAACATTTGGAAATACCTTTGGAATTGACAGTTTGGGAAAAGATATATATTCAGAACAAATCTAGATCCATGAATTTTGAAATTTCCGGTGAACAAAATCAACACCAGATGGCAATATTATAGATGAAGATTCCAATGAAAATCTGGTAGTCATGGTTTTGGTTGAAGTTGATAGGGACACCTCTTGAAAACTGAAGTTCCCATGTTAAAAAAAAATCAAGTATGAGGTAAGATAAGAATTGATTCATTATTAATCAGAATGTTTGCTCAACCATCTTAACACATTCAGTACCGCAAACCAGTTAAGGCATTTGAAGAGACTATCGTGTATGCGGCCGTCAGTCAGTTAACTCGTTTTAGAGCGGGTGCAAACAAACCGCATTTATATTCAGTGCCTAAATATTGTGTTGGCTTAGTATGTCTTGGAGATCATAGATGGCATGTAAATGTACATTTTCTACTCCCGTTTGACACGTTTAACCTTGGTGAATCCCCTTTTATTTTTAAAACGAGCAACACATGGAATTCGTTCACCCAAACTTGACTCCAGGCTCCAATCACGTCGTATATGTTTCTTGTTATCGCACTGTTTTTTGTGCGTGAGCGAAACCATGGCGAATTTAAAATATCTCACTGAAGAAGAATTAGTGAATATTTTGTATAATGATGATTCAGGTGATGAACTGATTCTGAATTAGAAGATTCACAAAGTGAAAGTGAAGATGAACTTCCACTTCCTGAAATTGATATGCCGATACCATGTGATGTTAATCACCCAAGTTATTTCACCATCAAATCCTACTAGGATATCTCCTTTAGGTATGTACAAAATTTAAATTTTCTAGGACTAATAGTTTGTGAATAATGGTCCATTTTCTGAAGTGCCACGAAAAGGGTAGCTGGGGTATTTAAATGGCTGGCCTGTGGGTTTAAATGCCCTGCTCAGTGCCTGGTACTGAATGTGTTAAGCTTCAACAATATTTTAGAGTTAGGGATGTTCTCAAATATTAAATTTTTAGAGATTTCTATTTTTCTGAATTCCAAGGAAAAAATTAATTTATTGTATCAAAAATATTATTATATATTAAGGTTTGAGACATGGATAGGATATGTTATAAAGCCTCTCATCATTGGGATATTAGACAAAGAACACAAAAGCTCCTCAATGGATGAAGATCACTAGGAATATCAGGCTGAAGATATATATACCGGTGTGTGTGTGTGTGTGTGTGTGTGTGTGTGTATGTATGTATGTGTATATATATATATATTAAAGAAAAATTTCTTGGGTTTTCCGGATCAAAGATTCAAGGTTGGCCACTGGTTCCAACATTTCAACTAGATCCCATGCAATTATAAAATTATTCCTTGAAAATGACATGTGGGATCATGTAGAAACATTGTAACCAGTGGCCAAAGGCCAAGCTTAAATCTTTGACATGGAAAATCCAAGAAACTTTTCTTAATCATACTTAAATCCATGAAAATCTACAATATAACATTATACAGGCCTACATATGGGCAATTTAGAAATGGATATTAAACCATTACCGCTGTGGTCTCGAGGTAGCGTGCTGCCTTGTCACGCAGCAGGCCCGGGTTCGATCCCCAGTCGGGGCAGATTTTCTGGGTGAGGTTTTTATCAGGGTTTTTCCCTCACCTGTAAGACAAATGTCAGGAAAACTTTAAGGCCCAAAGGTCCCTGAAATCATATGGCCATCACCATCATCATCCTTTACAGGTGTGGAAAGCAACGGGAAGCTACCACACCTACACAATTCCCTAGTAAAGCTGCAAGCATAGCATGAAAATGCTATGATTGCAGTGAAGGACCTGCCTTCGGGCAGAAATTACTATGGATGGAGTAACTGTGAATGACTGGAGAGAGATTCTATTAAGCCAGAAAACAATGGCATAATATTGTTCACATAGCAGCAAAAAAAGTTTAAAAAATTCCAATCCCTTCTGGAGTGAGAAAAAAAATCATGGCATGACAGGTCTGCAGACTGAATATCTCAGGTTCAATCCCAGATAGTGAAATTAACAAATTTTTTCTTCACTCTGTAGTGTGCAGATGGCCATAAATTCCACTCAGCCTCCTTAAAATAAGCATCAAGAACTTTCTGGAGGCATAGAGCTAGTCATCTTACCATTTTCTAGTGCTTATGCCTAAGAATGCAGTTTGTTGTACCCACATCCCCCGTGGACCCTGATGATCTACTATTGGGAATTTTTTTGTTTCATTTTATCTTAAATGTATCAACCATTTTAATTTTGATGTTATAATATAAATTTAACTTTTACAATGATGAACACATTATTATTTAAAAATAAAGAATGAATGCCTGAACTGGGATTTGAACCCGGGACTTCTAGTTTTATACACAACTGCTTTACCATTATGCCATTCAGGCATCCCAATAAGAACATTAATTTTTCTGTCTCATATAAAATTATGTTAATCTCCGAGGCCAAGAGCCATTGCTCATGCCATCTGAAGTCCTTGGACCTTAACAGAATTGTATATGAGACAGAAAAATTATTTGCATAGGAATGCCTGAATGGCATAATGGTAACACACTAGCATAAAAAGCTAGAGGTCTAGGTGTAAATCTCACTTCAGGAGTTAATTTTTATTTTTGAATAATAAAATAATTTAATACTTAGCTCAAATATATTATTATTTTTAGTATTTGATTATATATTTTTATCTATTTGTTTCATTTATAATTATTTTATTATGGCTGTTCATGAAAGCAATTTTTGGTTAATCATCAATCATTTTAATGGATTTTCACACATTTCTCTTCTAGTTTTCACTTTTTTTGTGATATATTCATAAACTTAAAGCCAAAATAAAATATAAAACTGATTTATCAGTTCTATTACTTTTTATTGTGTGATGGATTTCTTAGTGTAAAAATATTAAATTTCTAGGTTAATCAAAATAAAAATGAGTCATAGATCATCTCACCTCATACACTCCGTATTTTTAACAGCACAGGATCCGGTTTCAGGAACAGAAATTCAACAGTCTAAAAGATATCTGAAGATAGAAATGACTATTCCTGAAACCACAGTCCTGTTCTCTTAAGATCAGGGAGTAAATGAGGCGAGGTTGATATACGACTTATTTATATTTTTATTAATTTGAAAACCTCGTAATGTTAATTCCCATCAAAAGTTTTATGAAATTTCTAGGTTACTGTTGTCACAAGAACAAACTGATTACTGGATAATTCATGTAACTGGCTTCACTCTAGATCTGACTATTGGATTCTTTCTACTAATTAACAAAACTAGACCTTATGGTTTGATTATGTTAAGTTCATTCCATATTATGAATTCACAGCTATTTTCAATTGGTAAGTAGCTATATTTAACTATCTAATGCACTAAAGCCTATTGCAGGCCTTGACCATCCCTATAAGATGCCTCTATTCATTCATATTTTCTGCCTTTCTGTGTCATCATCATCATTTCCTTTTGCTCCTAGCTGGAGCATAGGGCCTTAATGAAATTTCTCCATTTAGCTCCATCATCTGCCAACCTCTTCACCTCCAAAAAGTTTTCCCATCTCACATATTCTCTCTCAATAGTCCTCTTCCAAGTTATTTTTGGTCTTCATCTCTTCCTTGAACCTTGAGGATTCCAGTCCAGTGTGCATCTTTCTATTGCAGTTTGAGATTTACGCAGAGTATGTTCAATCTAATGCCATTTTCTTCCCATTATTTGTTTTTTGGTAGGTGCTTGCTCAGTTTTGCGCCATAGTTCTTGGTTTGACATTATATCAGGCCATCTCACATTTAATATCCAATGTAAAAACCTATTTGCAAACCAATGGAGGAAGTTAATTATTTCTCTGCCATCCTTGTACTCCATAAATCTTCAAATCCTATTCAACACAATCCTACTATCCAATGTTACGTATCCAATTCTTCTTTTACATCTATTCTTGTTAATATGACAGCTATATTCTCATTATTGTACATAATAGCCTAGAGAGAGAAAGAGAGGCTCTGCCTTTGTGTTGTAACAGCATTTATGATTAACATCCCAGAGGCAATGAGTTCTAATCTAGGCTACATCTTAACTTTGTTTGTTTATGTTAAGTTCATTCCATATTATGAATTCACAGCTATTTTCAATTGGTAAGTAGCTATACTTTATCTATTAAAGGCACTAAAACCTATAGCAGGCCTTGACCATCCCTATAAGATGCCTCTATTCATTCATATTTTCTGCCTTTCTGTGTCATCATCATTATTTCCTTTTGCTCCTAGCTGGAGCAAAGAGCCTTAATGAAATTTCTCCATTTAGCTCTATCATCTGCCAACCTTTCACCTCCTACCAAGTTTTTCCTATCTCATATTTTTTCTTTCAAGGTCCTCTTCCAAGTTATTTTTGGTCTTCCTCTCCTCCTTGAACCTTGAGGATTCCAGTCTTTCTATTGCAGTTTGAGGTTTACGCAGAGTATGTTCAATCTAATGCCATTTTCTTTCCATTATTTGTTTTCAGTAGGTGCTTGCTCAGTTTTGAGCCATAGTTCTTGGTTCGACATTATATCAGGTCATCTCACATTAATATCTGATGTAAACACCTATTCGCAAATTCCTGAAGCAAGTTAATTATTACTAGCTTTATAAAGTAATGTTAAAATTCCCAATAAATGTCTTCTTAAATAAGAAGCCGCCATTTGCAAAGATAGAAGCAATGGTTTCAAAAGCATTTGGCGAGAGGGAATTACAACGTATATAAGAGAAAAATTTGTGTCTAGATCGTAACTCGCCTCGGTAGCTCAGTTGGTAGAGCATTTGGCCCGGCAAGCCAAAGATCCCGGGTTGAAGTCTCGGTCTAGGTGAGAATTTTTCTCTTCAAATATAATTTATATGCCATCCTCGTACTCCCAAAGTCTTCAAATCCTATTCAACACAATCCTAGTATCCAATGTTAGGTATCCAATAATTCTTTTACATCTATTCCTGTTAATATGACAGCTATATTCTCATTGTTGTACATAATATTCTAGAAAGGGAAAGAGAGACTCTCCCTTTGTGTTGTAACAGCATTTATGATTAACGTCCCAGAGGCAGTGAGTTCTAATCTAGGCTACATTTTAATTTTGTTTGTGCATTAAATGGGATCCACTCAGTCTCATAAGGAAAATTGAATGAATATTTAACATGAGAGAAGGTGGATACATGGTCACCCCTGTTCTGAGGTTGATGGGTTCAAACCAAGCTAGGTCAATGGATATTTTTCAGGGCATAATAATCCTGAACATGGCTTCTTTTGGAAAAGATAGTTATGAGTCTTGTATCATAGATTAAAAAAGAAGGTAAAGTGATCTCACTTCTGACGTTGGGAGGCATTTGGGGTGGTAGTAGGAAGTTAAGGCTCCCACCTATCTAGACAATCAATACAAGATGTCAGCCAGGTTGTCAACCCTGCCTGACAGCTGCCTTTACCCCCAGAACAAATGTCTGATACTCATTTCCATTGGAGGCTGCATTGACCTCTGGACCATGGTACCGCTAGAAAGTTTGGGCCAGTTTAAAAATTGCGATCCTACCAGGACTTGAACCATTCCAGCTTGTAGTATATTAAGATAAATTAAAATGTTTCATACCTCTCCTCATAATTAATCTTCTAAGTAGATCTCAATTTCAGGGTCTTGGCAACCCCATCCTCAGTACACTTATGCCAACTGATATGTTGATCGGAAGACCTTAACCAACTATGCTATGCGTGTTAGACACCAAACTGAAGGCACGACTGCAGAGCATCATAAAACCTCAAGACTGATATAAGAGCCTCTGAGGAAAATGAATTGGCATTTCATACCTTGATTTAAATTGTAATGCGATGATCTAAGAAATTAAAAAATATTGTTATATAAAAAAACTACCTAAAAATGCATATCACAATGACTACAGGCATCTCAAGAATATTAAAAACTAGTAATTATCTAAATATTACTTTTTTATATATATATATTTTTTTCAAATGCCCCAGGTTTGTCTTTCGACATTCCTGGTTTCTTTCCTGGCATGGCATACTTGTAACCCACTTCTGAGGTTGGGGCGCCTGGAAGGCGTGGTTACATTGCCCTGATGATATGACGGGTGATGATGATAATGGTGTGCCAGGAGAGTCCCTAAGCATAAGCTTAACCTAAGAACAATATGAATGATGATGATTGCGATGGTCATATGAATTCGGGGACCGTTTGGGCCTTAAAGTTTTCCTGACATTTGTCTTACAGGTGAGGAAAAACCCCGATAAAAACCTCACCCAGAAAATCTGTCCCGACCAGGGATCGAACCCGGGCCCACTGCATGACAAGGCAGCACGCTACCCCGAGACCACAGCGGTGGACATACATATATATATTCTAATTCTTCTTCAAGGTTTCAAGGGTTTTCCAATTAAAGTTTTGAAAGTATTTATATTGTTACATGACCTGCCCATCACAATCTCTTAAGATTTAATAATGCTGACATACTAAATAAATAATCTACTCAATGCTTTTATTATTCATTTCATACATCTCAATAATGGATAAATCATATTTGAAAAGAAAAATTATACGCTCCCAGTCTGAGCGTATAATTTTTCTCTTCAAATATGAAACAATCTACTTTTTATCATAGTTTATTAATACAAATATGAGCATGAAACAAAAATAAATGCATCATATTGTTGTTGGGCAAAAAACTTTGTAAATCCAGAAATCTTGAAAAACCCTTCTGTACTCAGTGTAAAACAAAAGGGCACATAATCTGCACAAAATCCACAATTCCTTTCTACAATGTCTCACTATCTAGCAGTAGATAAATTTTATTCCATAAACTCATGTGTATTTTTTTTTCTCTTCTGTGAAATTTGTAGAAATGGATTTAAGAGGTCTCCATTGTCCTGTGATATGTGGTTTCAAAATTTGATCTTAATATTATGATTCTTTTTTCTTAACAGGCATGTTTCCTTACATGTGTTTGGCAACCATGCCAATATTCTGTGATGCAAACTGGCCTCGTAAACTACACACAAAATTTTCAAGCAAGAATTGTACCATTTCAAGAAATGAGAACGACAAAGAAACTTCAACTGATGATATAAAATCTGGTAAGACTCGAAACAAGACTTAAAACAATAGATTGATCATTTTTAATCACTAGATTGTTTACCAGAAGCCTGGATTAAATTCCAAACCTCTCTGCAAAAATAGATGTTAACATGTGGTAATGTTTATAATCAGTGGCAAGGCGTGAGTTTGGGGAAAAGGAAAGCTCCATGGTAAAAAAAAAGTTACCAAAAATTACAAGATTATAGATGTTAGGCATAATTCAATTGTAGTTTTGACGAACTATTTCAACTGCTTAAGGCAGATACCCGACTCTTCTTCCTACAATGTGAAACTTGTGGATCACGATGTTCTGTGACAAGCATTAAGTCAGGCTTCCAGGTAATGTATCAAATAGCATTCTTAAATCATAAATTAATGAGTAATTTTTACATCTTACCTCATATTTCATGTTAATGTTATCTCCCATATTTAACTATGAATAAATAGCATTCTAATATTTAATTTTAGGAAGTGATATTTTGAGGTTATTTTAATTAAATTACTTTTAATCTGATCATCTTACCTCAATATTAATGTTGATTTGTTCTTGTATATGTTTCAAAACAATTCTGTTTTATCATCAGCTTTTCTAGACTGATTAGATTTATGTTGCACACCGTGGATGTCGATGTCAGCTCCATCGTGTGATTGGCCATCCTTGTTTGGAGGTTCTTTGGCCAACCACAGGATGGAGCTGACATCGGCATCCAGCATGTGCAACATAAATCTAACCAGTCTGGAAAAGCTGATGATAAAACAGAATTGTTTTGAAACATGTCCAAGAACAAATCAACATTAATATTGAGGTAAGATGAGCAGACTGAAAATAATTTAATTAAGTATGTTCTTACCTTCAAATATAATCATTCTATATTTAGTGTATTACGTTACTGTGATTATTCGATCAGTGCTGAGAGAACAAAGTCCTTTGTCATAATCATCTTAAAATTGTATTAATGTAGTGTAAATGATGGGAAATAATTTGAAAAATGAAATCCTAAGAATGAAATTTGACAGGAGTTTATGAAGGAATTAAAAAAGTCGCATCACATGTTGTAATGTTTAGGCGAATCCAGGTTTAATTTCCATATATTAGTGTAGGTACCAGAACATATTAATATGTAAAGTTGTTGCAGGTTATAAAATAAAAAAATCTCAAGAGGAAACATCGATGAAAACATTGAATTGGAAACAAAAACTGGTTGTATGCCTGATTATTACTCACATGGGAATACAATGCTTCCTGCCTTATTCTCATTTTATCACAAAGGTAACATCCAATAGCAATATTTCTATGTGATATAGATGAAATTTTAAAAAAAAGTAGCATGACAGTTTTGAAGGGCTAAGATTAACTAAGACAGTTGGTGTCGCTGGCTAGCTGATAAAACTGAGCAACAAAAAAGAAACTTTTTTTTTGTCTCAGAAAGAAAAATATGTGATTCTGGTAGTATTTTTTCTCCTGAATTCAAATATGATATCGGTTTTTCTCCATCATGCAAGGTTTCTGAGAGATAGGAATTTATAATTTCAAACACTTTAATATTTTCTACATGACCACCGCTGTAGTCTTGAGGTAACATGCTGCCTTGTCACACAGCGGGCCCGGGTTCGATCCCCAGTCGGGACAGTTTTTCTGGGTGTGGTTTTTATCGGCGTTTTTCCTCACCTGTAAGACAAATGTCAGGAAAACTTTAAGGCCCAAACGGTCCCTGAAATCAAATGGCCATCACAATCATCATCATTCATATTCATCTTAGATTAAGCTTAGGATTAGGGACTCTCCTGGTGCATCACTATCATCATCATCACCCATCATATCATAGGGGCAACGTCACCCCGCCTTCCAGGTGCCCCAACCTCAGAAGTGGGTTACAAGTATGCCATGCCAGGAGAGAATGCCAGGAATGTCGAAAGACAACCTGGGGCAATTGAAAAAAAATATATATTTTTTCTACATTCGTAACTATACAATATTTGAACATTCGGACTCACCTAGAAAGCAAGAAATGATGATTTTCTGCTATATTTTGCCTGTGGAGCATCCCTCTTGATGGTCCAACAATAATCGGCCAGGATATTAGGATTCCATTTTTCCATTTGCTTTGATAGCTCTTTTCCATAGCTGAAATCTCCTGAGTTAACTCATTTGGTTTTATTAAAAATATAATTATTTAAATCCATTAATTGAAATTGAAATAAAAAAAACTGAGGGTGATGGAGAAATTCCGAATACATATTTGAAAACACGATAAAAAACTGCATTAAGTACAACTATTGGTACTCATGAGACAAAAATCATGTTGACCAGTGTAATAGTACAAACTACACTTTCTTAGTATGATGCAATCCCACAACATTTGCCTGTATTTAATATTTAATTTTAGGTAGTGATATTTTGAGATTATTTTAATTATATTATTTTTAGTCTGATCATCTTGCCTCAATATTAATGTTGATTTGCTCTTGAACATGTTTCAAAACAATTCTGTTTTATCGTCAGCTTGTCCAGACAGGTTTGATTTATGTTGCACAACCTGATTGTCAATGTCAGTTATGAATTTTGAAATACCGACGGAGCGTGACCTTCTTTGGCCAACCACATGATGGAGCTGACATCGACATCCAGGTTGTGCAACATAATGCAACATAAATCAAACCAGTCTGGACAAGCTGATGTTAAAACAAATTGTTTTTAAACATGTTCAAGAACAAATCAACATTAATATTGAGGTAAGATGATTAGACTAAAAATAATATAATTTGCCTGTATTCTTAACCAAAATTTTTTATGCTAATTATTATGGTATTTTTTTGTTGTAGGGGTACAATAACTGGACACATGGACTATATGGTTATTCATGGGATATGATGGTACATTCATGGGATACAGTATTGGTCTTGGTCAAAGTTGTCGACAATGAGAGTGGGAAAGAGCATTTCTTGGATCCAGAGGTATGTGATTTACATATTGTCCAATCACTTGCTTTCTGTAACTCCTGTATTAAATTCAGATTGCAGAATTTAAAATAATCCATCATGCAGGAATTTAATAAATTAAGCAAATCCCCCCAACATGTCAAATTTATGATCCTATTTTGCTGGTTTATGGAAAATGTATTTATTTTATAAAATTCGAGAAAATCAACTTCTGATGCCAGCTTATTTAAAAGTGTCAGACTGCAGAGAAAACAAATAATGCATAACCATCAATTATTACTAAGATCCTTGAAGATTTCTGGGCTGCTGGCCATGGTCTAGAGGCTTGGAGTTCCCCGACGTTTCGCCAGAGACTACGTCTGGCATCCTCAAGGGTTGTCTTGAGACTGGCAATTTTGTTGACTGCCTGCCCTATTTATACAGTTCACTGTGATGTGTTCTCTGCACAGTCCATTCCGTAGTAAATTGTATCTGCCTTCTGATTGATTAGCGGTAAGGACATCCATTGCACCAATGAGGTTGCTGTTTGAAGGTCTAGTAGACTGTTCTTGTAGCAGTTTGCATCTGGCGGTTTTTAGAACCGGTATCCATACATTACTGACTTTTAATGATCCTTCTTTTCTATTAAAACTGTTTTGATATTTGAATATAAATAGGGCAGGCAGTTGACAAAATTGCCAGTCTCAAGACAACCCTTGAGGATGCCGGATGCAGTCTCTGGTGAAATGTCAGAAAACTTCAAGCCTCTAGACCACGGCCAACAGCCCTGAAATCTTCAACATCTTCATAATATCTCTGGCCATGAAAGCCTAAGTCAATATATAAATTATTACCTTTTACATATCATATAATTTGACACCAATTTAAATATCTATTCATTTCTCCATTACTTTATTAAAAACTAGCTAATACCCGGTGTACGTTGTTACGCCTAGATACCCCGTGCTGATTACCTGACGTTGCCCAGGAATCTACTTATCCCAATCTTCTTGACATAAATGAGCTGAAATACGAAAATTAATGTGTTTTATGTTTACTTACTTACTTACTTACTTACTTACTTACTCACTCACTCACTCACTGGCACTATCGAACCCGTAGGTTCATGGCCGCACGGACATAAGCTCTCCATACATCCCTATCCTGAGCTAATGCTTTCCAATCATTCCCTGTATAATCTACTTCCCTCAAATCATACTTAATGTTGTTCTCCCACCTCATTCTTGGTCTACCAACTGGGCGTTTTCCTTCTGGCTTTCCTACAAGAAGTTTCCATGCACGTCTTTCATTCCCCATACGCGCAACATGTCCTGCCCATCGCAGTCTACGGGACTTAACTGTTCTTATTATATCTGGCTTCCTATAAAGACCATGTAGTTCATTGTTATGTAGTCTTCTCCATTCACCTGTCTGTTCATCTCTCTTTGGTCCAAAAATTTTCCTAAGAACTTTATTCTCAAATACTCGTAATCTCCTTTCCTCCCTTAAAGTAAGAGTCCATGTTTCGCACCCATATAATATAACTGGTAGAATAATAGTTTTATATATTTTCAGCTTAACGTTTTTTGAAAGGAGTTGGGACATCAAAAGTCTCTGTAATGCATAATAGCATGCATTTCCAGAATTGAGCCTATGTTTAATTTCTTTGTGCATCTCATTACTATTTGTGATTATTGTTCCTAGGTATTTGAATTCAGCCAATTCCTCAAAATTTCCCTCATTTGTCATTAGCTGTCCATTTCCATTATATAATGTATTTCTACGTGTGACCATATATTTAGTTTTACTGATATTTACTTCCAGTCCTAATTTCTTAGTGTTACTCAATAGTGTGTGCGTGTTGGCCTTTAGTATCTCCTCGCTATCGGCCAGTAGTACTACATCATCAGCATAAACTAACAGCTTATTAATACCATTCAGTTGTAAGCCTTCTTCATTCTCTAAAGATTTAATGGCATGCTCTAGTACAAAATTAAATAGTAGAGGAGATAGTGCATCTCCTTGCTTCAACCCATTCTGGATTTCAAAAGTGTCTGAAAAACTGTTTGCCTACACGCACCCTACTCATTGAGCCATTTAGACACATTCGTATAAGTCTAACTAACTTTTTAGGAATTCCGAACTCCAGCAGGATACTATATAACTTCTCCCTCTTAATTGAATCATATGCTTTTTGGAAGTCTACGTATAGTTGATGTACAGTACCATTATATTCCCATTTCTTTTCTAAAATCTGTCTTATACTAAAATGTGTTTTATGTTTAGTTAAATAATTGATAGGAAAAATGTATAGCTATAGTAATTATTTTTAGATATCCCATGCTGTTTACCCGCATTGTCCAGGAATCTACTGATCCCAATCTTCTTGGCATAAATCAGCTGAAAGACAAAAATTAATGTACTTCTTTTGATTAGTTGAATAAGTAAAATGAAAAATAATTATAAATGTATATCATAATTATTTTAAGATTCCCTGTGCTCATTACCCGGTGTTGCCCGGGAATCTACTTATCTCGATCTTCTTGGCATAAATGAGGTAAAAGACAAAATTCATTATTGTGAGTTATCCATAAAAGAATATCCGCCATGTGCAGCTATGCTTACACAGGACTTTATGTACTTCTCTCAATTTTCTTGGCATCAATGAAAGACAAAAATGGTTATTGAGAGTTATCCGTAAAAGATAAACATATGCTGTCCCAGACTTTTTTGTAGAGCTTTTTGAGATATTCAATTCTGTGTACATTAATTTTGTACATTTGTTATGGTTTACGCAGCATAAGCCATTAAACGTCCAAAGAGCTACTTTTTTCACTTTTTCCATTACAAAGGGCAATTTTTAAGGGTGTAGGAGTTGAGTATCACAACTATCTTATAGCCTATGTTCATCCCAGGAATCTCCTCATCATTTTGCAAAAAGCCCCATCATAATCGGATCAACGGTATGGCCGCGCATAAAGTACAAACAAACAAACCAACAAACAAACATTCATTTTTATATATTGAGATATTGAATTATACTATCGTATCTTATAGGATACATTGTCAATTTACAAATTAATTAACTGTATGGTATTTATAGCGATGGTGGTTGCTAGAGTAAATTTTTAATTTTTGGGTTTCAGGTAAACCACCACTTCAAATGATCAAATTTTGCTGATTTTTGGAGAAAAAATCTTCCAGCATTTATTTTAATAGCATATGCTGAGTTTTGCTGTGACACATTAAAAATTGCAACTGCCAGGGCAGTTTTTTTATTAAATCTGAATCCTATAAAAATCACATCTAATAATAATAATAATAATAATATAAATAATAACTGGAAAGCGCACTAACGTGTATAGGAGTTCAATTCTTTAGTTTTCGCTATAGTCACAAATGATTTGTTATTGTTTCTGCATTTGTTGATATGGTATTTTTCACAATGTTCTTCGCATAGTGAGCATATGCAGTGGTCGTTGGCATCGTGGTAGGATGTGTTTCTGCATATTTTGTGATGGTAGCCATTTATCGCTAGCTTGATCACCATGTGTCTCAGTTTCTGATTGGCATTTGTCCAGGTCCGGTCTATCATGGCATCGGTGCTGTAGAAGTCCGATGGGATTTCTTCCCTCTTCTTTCGCCTCTCTAGAATGTGCTTTTTTGTATTATCTGTGGATGATAATGTTAGTGCTGTCCTCAGATCTTCTATGAGAAAAGTCTCTCTTACTAGTTCGTTAACTCAGGAGCGAACGTGTGTATTTTGAGATGCCCATTATGGTCTTTAGAAATTTTGGAAAAACTGCACTTACACTATCTCAAAACTGCAAAGAACTGCGAATACACGGTAGCAGTTAGAAGTAGCAGCGATAACGTTATCATTGAATGATAACCCACAAACATCATAGTGAGTTACCAAACGTTTATTAAAAATGGGTGTACACTTACTTATCACTCCCTAACGCTGATCCAACCAGCGATAACCCAAAACAGTGATAGAAAAATCATAGACTAAGTAATATACTCTGTGGAGAAAATAGCAGTTAGCATCAACAGTCTAACAGTCTCATAATATTGCGATTTGCATATTTAAATAAATACTTTAAAATTGTCTAATAATGTTATAAAAATTGTTTTAAAACGTTTTAAAATATTAGAAAATGATGGTAAGTACAGAACAAAAGCTATAGTTTACAACAATATAACAGAAAAATTATGCGCTAGTAGAAGTGCAGTTGAGCCGAAATTTCGTTTTGATTCCCTCTATGATGTAAAGATATATTTTTTTTATAGTTTTTCCCAGATAAGGTGGGGTCCGTATGTTATTACTGGTAAGATTTTGGCTCTAAATCACATCTAATAGGACAATAAAAACTCCTCACACCCTTTGACATATCTATACTTTCAAAAATTACTATACATAATATAATTAGTACTTAATGAATATGCAGAGTCTGTAGTTGAGTTCTTTTAGGATATGTTTCAAAACAAATATTTTTTACTTATATTTAAAGAGAAAAATTATACGTTCAAACTGAGACTTGAATCCAGGACCTTTCACACTCCAGGCAAATGCTCTATCAAGTGAGCTATCTGAGAAACTCCAATCTAAATGCAAATTTTTCTCTTATATATGCAGTTAATTCCTGCACACCAAATGCTCTGAAGCCGTTGCTTCTATAATTTTCTCTTCAAATATAATTTATCCACCCTTGAGATGTATGAAATGAATAATATATAAATAATAGTTTAAAAAACTAAAACAACACACTTTATTAGGAAACTGAACTAAAAATTAAAAAAAAATTAATTTCCAACATGCTTGGGCTAAAATTAAAGTGGTCAACAAAAAAATCATCTCCAACACATCTAGAATAAAACTAGTTATCTATAAAAAAAATTACCATCAAAAGCGTGGGGGGCTCTATATCAATTAATATATTTGATAATAAACAAATATTGGTAAAAATAAAGTCTCTAAGAAGAAAATGTAAAAACCATAAAAAGCACCCCATGCTTTTGATAGTAAAATTATTTTTTTTTTGTAGGTAACTCTAGTTTTATTCTAGATGTGTTGGAGATGATTTTTTTGTTCACCACTTTAATTTTATCCCAAGCGTGTTGGAAATTAAAATTATTTTCCATTTTTTAGTTCGGTTTTCTAAAAAAGCGTGTTGTTTTAGTTTTTTAAACTATTATTTATTTTTTAAGTTTTTAGTTTAATTGGTTGTCATAAACCGGAATCCCATGAAAATTTAATTTCTTATGATATTTTTAGTGTCTAGGCACGGATATAATTATATTTTTTAAAATTAATATTATCTAACATTATTATATCTTCTAAAAAATCCTCCGGGCTGGATTTGAACCAGTAACCTATGGATTACTGAAATTATATACCACTACAGTCCACTACTCTACCAACTGAGCTACCAGAGGATATAATATTAATTTCTTACAACAATGGACTAAAAAGTCGATAAGTCTGCAACTTATTATATATCATATATTATTTATGAAATTATTGTATTGTCATTGGTCTTTTACAAGTATACAATGTTTCAAGTCGATCCAATGTTTTTAAGTGGGTGAAAATCATATTGAAAGATTCCGTTACATAGATAGATACAGGTCAAGCTAATATAAAGTGTGTAAAAACATAAAAATCTTTTTAAAATTTTTGTTTCAGGGGAACTCCTACACCTAATTGTCCAATTTTGCTAGTTAATGAACTCGATCTTAATTTTTTAATTAATTGCTATATGAGAAGCCTTGCAGTGGTACCCTTGTGCTATGGTGCCAGCACAGGGTTTCACCTTCTCCCTTATTCTCAACACTATCCCTCACACAACACATTTGCACTACATTAACAATTGACAACATATATAAGAGAAAAATTTGCGTTTAGATTGGAACTTGCACAGATAGCTCACTCGTTAGAGCATTGGTCTAGAAAGCCAAATGTCCAGGGTTTGAATCCCAGTGTCAGCATATAATTTTTCTCTTCATATATGATTTATCCATCACTGAGATGTATGAAATGAATAATAAAAACATCAAAATTTATATTAGTTTAGAGTATATAAATACATTATATTATTTTCAATCTGATCATCTTACCTCAATATTAATGTTGATTTGTTCTTGGACATGTTTCAGAACAATTCTGTTTTATCGTCAGCTTGTCCAGACTGGTTTGATTTATGTTGCATTATGTTGCACACCCTTGCTGACGAAAAACAGAATTGTTTTGAAACATGTCCAAGAACAAATCAACATTAATACTGAGGTAAGATGATCAGACTGAAAATAGTATTATATTTGAAGAGAAAAATTTTTGCCTAGACCGGGACTCGAACCCGGGCCAAGTGCTCTACCAACTGAGCTACCGAGGCAAGTTACGATCTAGACGCAAATTTTTCTCTTATATACGTTGTAATTCCCTATCACCAAATGCTTTTGAAACCATTGCTTCTATCTTTGCAAATGGCGGCTTCTTAATTAAGAAGACATTTATTGGGAATTTAACATTACTTTATAAAGCTAGTAAGGCTTCTAATGATGTTTTTATTATTGATTTAACATTTCTCAATGAAAGATAAATTATATTTGAAGAGAAAAATTTTCGCCTAGACCGGGACTCGAACCCGGGACCCTTGGCTTTCCGGGCCAAGTGCTCTACCAACTGAGCTACCGAGGTGAGTTACGATCTAGATGCAAATTTTTCTCTTATATACGTTGTAATTCCCTATCACCAAATGCTTTTGAAACCATTGCTTCTATCTTTGCAAATAGTATAATTAAAATAACCTCAAAATATTACTTCCTAAAATTAAATATTATATAAATACATAACTAGTCAGCATATTTGATATGCTGTAATGTTTTCAATAGTTTCTTCTTTTTTATTTAGTTGGAATTTTAAAGTTATCACATATCAGACAAACGGCAGTGGGACAAGATGTTATTATATTTGTAATTATTTGTTTGCAGGCCTGGGTGCAATCATCTCGCTGGGAAAAACATGGAGACATGATTTTACAGTATGCAAATTGCCTGAAAGGGAAATTGTTAAAAGGAGTGAGTGAAGATGGAAAAGAAAAACTTCAGTATACACTTAGTAAAAACATTTCAATATACATAGATGTTTGGTGTTCACTGAATGGGAGATTCCAGCAGCGTATGTTTGATCCAAGAGTGGATCTTCTGACAGTAGAATGGTCTCCATTCAGAGAGGTATCATTTTTGATGCCACTGCTGACTGAATTTAGTGACTGGAGAACTCATATTATGAAACTAGAGAAAGAAGTGTACTCGTGGTCCAATTACAGCGATGCATTATTTGTGGCAGATTTTCCAGGTTAGTTTTACCTTTGCTAAATTATGTAGGTAGTAAATAACACTATGAGGTTATTTTAATTAAATTTGAGTTAATATTTTATTTTAGGAAGTGATATTTTGAGGTTATTTTAATTAAATTATTTTTAGTCTGATCATCTTACCTCAATATTAATGTTGATTTGTTCTTGAACATGTTTCGATTACATCATAATCATCAACAGCATCTTGCCCAGACTGGTTAGATTTATGTTGCACACCCTGGATGTTGATGTCAGCTCCACCCTGTGGTTGGCCAAAGAATCTCCAAACAAGGTCATGCTCCGTTGGTATTTCAAAATTCATAACTCTGTTTTTGTAGATTTTTCCCAAATAGTCAGCTCTTTTGTATTTTCTAACTATTTTAATAATTTAGTGTCCAAATTTATATTATGTTTTACATACCAAACATGAGTCATGAATCTGCAGTTGCTGCTCATGTTTGGTCTGTAAAACATAATATAAATTTGGACACTAAATTATTAAAACAGTTAGAAAATACAAAAGAGCTGACTATTTGGAGAAAAATCTATATTCAGAAGAACAAAAACAGAGTTATGAATTTTGAAATACCGGCGGAGCGTGACCTTGTTTGGAGGTTTTTTGGCCAACCACAGGATGGAGCTGACATCGATATCCAGGGTGTGCAACATAAATCTAACCAGTCTGGGCAAGATGCTGATGATGATTATGATATAATCGAAACATGTTCAAGAACAAATCAACATTAATATTGAAGTAAGATGATCAGACTAAGAATAATTTAATTAAATTTGAGTTATTTTTCGACTCACCTCATATCTCTAGACTTCTATGCAGACTCAGAGTTTCGTCACTTACTTTGTGACATTATCATTGATAATCATTGATAATGTCATGAAGTCAGCGACGAAACTAATATATATATGATTAAGAAAGTTTTCTTGGGTTTTCCACGTCATGGATTCAAGTTCGGCCTCTAGCCACTGATTCTGACGTTTTGGCATGATCCCACATGCTATTATCAAGGAATGATAAGTTCGAGTCTCAGGTTTAGGTCTTATATAATTAGACACACAGAGTTTTCGCTGTGATCCATTTCCGAAGCCATACACTGTGGCAAGAAGTAATAGACTCGTAAGTACTAAAACGAACCATTAATAGTAATAACTGGAAAGCGCACAAAATGTGCACACGAGCCTATTACCAACATAGAAACCCAAACGAATGGTACCTACCCCTCTAAGCTATAATGAATAACATATACACTCGGAGTGGGGATGGCAACTTTATGGGAGGAGTCATCGCCCTTATAAGGCAAGGACGCACGTGAAAGCTCTCTCACGCTCCTACGTTCTGCAATAATCAAGTTCTTCAGTAATCGTTCGCGAAGATGATATTAAAACACGTGGGCGGAAATAACTCATCAACTCCACTCTGAGTTAATGAAGTATAAAACACTGTAAATATACAATTGTACATACAAATTTATCCAATAAACTAAAATAATAAGTGTATAACTTAAAACATCCCTGAGTGACCATATTCTACCCTGAGCGAACCGGCACACATGGCGCCCACGTGGTAAGTTTGAATTAATCTAATAGTGGCACACATTCCCCAACGAATGAATAAGTGTGAAATCATAAACCGAGTCAGCAGCACATGGCAACTACAGTGATGAATTATCTTAATACGGCCGATGAATGTTGAGCAAGGGATTGCAGAAACAACGGTTGGAGCTCGCAAGACACCAGTAAATCAACACTACTTACCAAAAAAAAAAGTGAGTAAATAAGTAAACTAAATTTTTGAAGTGCTAAAAAAAATTGTTCTTTGTGTAATATAAACACTCTTTGATTTTATTACTGTGTGGAAAACAAATTAAAATGGTTGCTGTAGATCTAGGAGCACGTGGTCAGGATCCATTAGACTTAGCAGAAAGTACACACATTGATATAGCATTGGGGAATCAGGAGCCACAAATTTCCTTATTCGATCTATATCAGTTGATAAAAGATCTATATCAGTTGATAAGACATAACGACAGATATAAAGTCGTTAAACTCAAACATGCAAACCACTATCAATATATTAGACACAGCAGATAGGAAGTTAATCAATATAGGAGCAGAAAACAAGAAAAATACTAGGGCCCTACACACAGATATTTCTATTGTGGAAATAAATTCAGCAGATCAAGTAGGGTTAGGAAGTGAAAAGCACGAAACTAAAGAATTAGGTAATATAGAAAATTGTATTGAAATATCTGAAACAAGTGACAGAATAAATGGAGGCCAGCTTCTAGAAACTGGTCAAACTAATGAAAATTGTAGTCAGATATGCGAGAAGATAGAAACCGTAGCTATCTCCACAGCAGCTAGTATCGGGCAAAATGAAAATAAATTAGAAAATATATGTTCTAAAAGAGTACATAGTGGAGAGATGAACTTGGAGTTAAAGAAAGGGACTTGAAAAATATTCATGTATTTGTCACGAAACAAGAAACATCAGAAAATGAGTATCTACCTGGAATATACCAGAAAAGTGAGACAATTGAAATATGCCGGAGGGGAATGCTAGGCGACAGCAACATAATCGCAACGCAGGTAGCAAACATGAATAATTCTAGAAAATATATTTAATAGATAAATACTTGAATTACTTGAAAGAACCTAAAACTGATGTTCCTTGGTTCAAAACCACGTGCAGTGATGAGCGATTGACGAAATTGGTTGCAAGAATCCTCTTTGCAAACAATTTAGTCATTTCAAATTCAGGAATCGAGTCCAGTACAACAAGTAGGTTCCAAACTAACGTAATATTTACATACCGTCCAGGGTGTAATATAACCCAAAACGTGATTGTAAAACACGAGAAAATAGAGCGAAATGATTTCAGCAAAATAAACGATAAGACCGTTAATAATATCAATAATTTTGATAAACGATTAGCCATCATTATGGGCGAAATCGAATATGAAAGAATGAAATACTGACTCGATTATCGAATTTAATGTGTATATGAACCAGTCTTAACCGGGATCGAACCCAGCTCTAGATAAGAATTAGAAATATAATTATCTTATTAGTTAAAATAGTTAAGCATATATATGTAAAAAAAAATTTAAAAATGATATTGAATACCAAAAATACTAATGAATAAGCAGATTCACTTGTATTATGATAAATACTTAATTAATTATATTCTTTAATGATTGGGATTGGGATTAAAAATGAGGAAATGAATACTGCATTTTACATCTTTGAAAGCCGAGCGGTTAAGGTAGGAAGCCTTGGCGCAGAGCTACGGGACTTGCGCTGGTTCGAGTCTCCATGGGGGAAGGAATTTTCTCATGGTATTTCGGCCAGTATGGGACCGGTGCCCACCCAGCATCGTGAGGCAATTGGGTAGCTACAATAAGTAGCGGCTCCATGTTGAGGAACCAGCGATAATGGCTGGGGGACTCGACATGCTAACCACATGTCACCCCTACACTGGCTGTTGATCATCTACCTCTGTGATTGACACATGTGGATGTGAAGGACCAGCAGCCGGCTGGTAAAAGGGCAACCGCTGAAAAGTGGAAAGACCCTCAATCGGAATAAGAGAGGGGCAGAAACCTTCTCTTATACATATTGATACTCAATTAAATGTCAACTTAGAAATAAATACGAGTAACATGCTATCACAGTAGATAATACCTATAATAATTTAGCCAAGTAATATGATATTTGCAAATATTAATATCGCTCGTATAGCAAAAGCTAGCATATGTATGATATAATAAGGTTACATTCAACTAGAACTGGGTGCGATATTTCGGAAAATGTTGATCATTATAAAATAGGATGGATCTGTGGATATTAAACCTTAAATAAAAGAGTCAAACAGCTATAAATAACTATTAAATAGAAAGAGAAAGAAAATATTTTTTTGCATATTTAATTAAATTGCTCATGCAGAAAGCAGCATTACCGACACATGAAACTAAAGCTAGATACTCTAACAATTTAAATATCAAAACTAATTTAAAGTTATAATATTTTATACTCAGATAATTTGTTGATTAACGCTCCCAAGGAAACTTTTAAAAATCCAGTATGCATAATAAACCGCTTGGATAGGCCATTGTGATTTTCTAAAACTTTTTAATAATTACAGTTCCTTGAACAATAATATAAAACGATTTTAATATGAATAAAATTATTCTTGAAAAAAAAATGGAGACATCTTAAGCATATCAGTAAATGAAAGATGTTGAAGCTTAATCCATCTTAATGAACAGGTTGATTGATGTTAATAATTGAAAGCGTGTGGAATTTATTGATTATTGATTTTATATACAGGATTAAATTATTTATGTGATGACCAAAGAGGCATCTAATCGTATTTGTGTATTACGTAATATTTTGTGAGGTAATATTTTTGGGCAAGTGATGAATGTTATTAATTTAAAATTGTGTTAATTAATGATATATGAAATAGTCATTACTGCTGAGGGAACAGCGATGCTGACATGTTTATATAATTCTGTATCCAAGTAAAACGATTTTGCACGCATAAGACTGGAATGTTATTTGACTAATTAATTATAGAGCCAATTTTGCTTTGACAAATTAAATACGCTAATATGCCGAAAGATGTTTAAATAAAATATTGAGAATGATAACTTCTATACAAATGATCACAATGTACTAAAACGATAGGAAATACGTAAAGCGTATCACAAATAGTGAAGCGCCTATAATGCTAAAAATAAAATACAGGAGCGCGGGAGCCGTAAAATATATTTCTTTATTGGAAAACTTAAATATTCTTTTTTTATATACATGAGGCGATAATTGCGTCTATTTATGACTGAATAAATTTCTCTTTACAAGGAAACAACGAAAATATCTGCATGAATAAACGAAAAGATTTTTATATAATCCAAAATAAATATTTTACATATATTTGAACAATTATGATACCATACAGTTCATTCAAAATATTAATATTCTATTATGACTCAAATATGACACAGATCCACATAAATGCATTTTATTTAATGAAACTTTTAAATTCCTTGAAAATATAGCCGAGAAAATGAAACATATACTTAAATGATTGGTTCATAACACCGAATAATTCACACTGTACATATTAATGTAAAATTAGATTAGAATTTTAATTTTAAGACGCATCAAGAATTGCGTGTGAAAAGTGATTTAGTGATACAATATCTATTATCAGGGCTTAAATAGCCACATAAGTCATTTAAAAGTGTAAAACAGTGGTGTATAATCTATTCAAAAGCAAGAAAGATGGAACTAACTATGAAATCAAAACATTGATGAATCATATGTTAATGTGAAAAGGTTTGAATGAATGAGTGAGTGGTATGAATTGATTTGTATGTATAAGCTAGTATAAGGAATTTGTACTATTTAGGTATATTTATGTATTATCTTCAGGCCTTAGAAAGGGAAGGTACTATTCTATACGTCAGTCAGTGAACCCAAACGAGAATGTTTTCAGAATAGGTTACAAGTTGAATCTTATTGCTTTGAATGAGAGATGAATATGAGTTATACAAAATTTGTTCAGTAGAAAATTTAGATAGAATCTCATATGGGCAATATGTGGCAAGAAGTAATAGACTCGTAAGTACTAAAACGTACCATTAATAGTAATAACTGGAAGGCGCACAAAACGTGCACACAAGTCTATTACCAACATAGAAACCCAAACGAATGGTACCTACCCCTCTAAGCTATAATGAATAACATATACACTCAGTGGGGGTGGCAACTTTATGGGAGGAGTCATCGCCCTTATAAGGCAAGGACGCGCGTGAAAGCTCTCTCACGCTCCTACGTTCTGCAATAATCAAGTTCTTCAGTAATAGTTCACGAAGGTGATATTAAAACACATGGGCAGAAATAACTCATCAACTCCACTCCGAGTTAATGAAGTATAAAACACTGTAAATATACAATTGTACATACAAATTTATCCAATAAACTAAAATAATAAGTGTATAATTTAAAACATCCCTGAGTGACCATATTCTATCCTGAGCGAACCGGCACAACACCCATCCAAGGTTTAGTTCTTATGTAGTTAAACACCTTCAGTTTTCAGTGTGGTCTGTTTTGTAAGCTGTACACCCATCCAAGCATTGACCACACTCCATGTTGCCCAACCGTGATTTTTCTTCATATCTTCTTTGCTGTTCTGGGGATGACATGGTAGGCAGCGAGAGCAGTTTTCCATGTAGATGGTAATCTTGGGGCATCATCTCGGGTGTTCACAGAGATTGAGAAAAGGCCACATTCTATGAACACCCGAGATCCCAAAGATTACCATCTACATGGAAAACTGCTCTCGCTGCCCACCATGTCATCCCCAGAACAGCGAAGAAGATATGAAGAAAAACCACGGTTGGATAACATGGAGTGTGGTCAATTCTTGGATGGGTGTACCGCTTCCGAAATGGACCACACTGAAAACTGAAGGTGTTTAACTTCATAAGAACTAAACCTTGGATGGGTGTATGGCTTCAGAAATGGACCACACCGAAAGCTCTGTGTGTCTAATTATATAAGATCTAAACCTGTGACTCGAACTTATCATTCCTTGATAATGGCATGTGGGATTATGTCGAAATCAGTGGCCAGAGGCTAAACTTGAATCCATGATGCAGAAAACCCAAGAAAACTTTCTTAATCACATATATGTATATACACATATGCAGGATGTTGCAAAAAAACACGGACAATGGAGGTGAGGTAGTATATTGAGATATATTTAATTTTAGGAAGTGATATTTTGAGATTATTTTAATTATATCATTTTTAGTCTGATCATCTTACCTCAATATTAATGTTGATTTGTTCTTGGACATATTTCAAAACAATTCTGTTTTATCGTCAGCTTGTCCAGACTGGTTTGATTTGCAACATAATGCAACATAAATCAAACCAGTCTGGACAAGCTGACAATAAAACAGAATTGTTTTAAAACATGTCCAAGAACAAATCAACATTAATATTGAGGTAAGATGATCAGACTAAAAATAATATAATATTGAGATATGTTGGCCATTTTTAAATGTCTGGAAATGATGCGTTTTCACACCATGACTAGTTCATTATGTCTCGACATCAGTGTTAGTTCAAAGTATTTGTAGACTTACTACATGACAACACCTATCATACGTAGCTGCAACATGACGGAGCTCCAGCTTCGATGCCAATGTGAGGAGACATTTGGATACCACATATCCAGGTCAATGGATTGGGGACCAGTCCCATGGCCTCTGAGATCATCTGATCTTAACCCTCTCGACTACTTATTGTGGGGCGACATGAAACAGTCTGTTTATCAGTCTCCAGCAGGGTCACATATGGATCTAATAGCCCGAATGTGTCCTGCTGCAGAAATAATTCAAATGAGGCCAGGCATATTTCACATGTGCACCAATCACTACACCGCCGATGTACGCTCTGCAATGAGATGGGAGGTGGATATTTTGAAAACTTGATGTAACTGTGACAGCATTGTCAAGTATTGGGTCTTGAAATCCAACTAACGGAACTCTTGAGAAATTAGCTATTCATAGCGTGAAAATGCATCATTTCTGGACATTGGTACCTTACTAAAAGATGATCAACATTCTCAATATAGCACCTCACCTCCATTGTCGGTGTTTTTTGCAGCACCCTGTATATATATATATATATATATATATATATATATAAGAAAAATAAATGTTTGAATTGGATTTGCCTGGTGGTGTAATGGATAACACGCTGGGGTACCGACCCAGAGATCCGGGTTCGAATCCCGTCCAGGCATTTATTTTTCTTAACATGTCATATATATACATATATGGACCAAACAGAGATGAACTCACAGGTAAATGGAGAAGACCTCATAACAGTGAGCTACATAATCTTTATAGGAATCCAAATAAAAAACAGTTAAGCCTGCAGACTGCAATGGGCAGGACATGTGGCATGAATGGGGAATGAAAGAGAGGCATGGAAGCTTCTTGTAGGAAAATCAAAGGGAAAATGCCCAGTCAGTAAGATCAAGAATGAGGTGGGAGAATAACATTAACAATGATTTGAGGAAAGTAGATTATACAGAGAATGATTGGAAAACATTAGCTCAGGATAGGGATGTGTGGAGAGCTTATATACATGTGGCCATGAACCTACAGGTTCAATAGTGCCAGAGAGTTAGTTAGTTAGTTAATTAGTTATTTAGTTATATATTTAAATGTAATATTGCAATATGAATTTGGTATTTCATAGAACAATTTATTTTGCAGGTCTTAGTCTGGAAAATTACATAAATGAAGATCTAACAAATGTTACATTATCTATCTTGGAAGGTGAAGTCATCATTGAAACAGAAATATTAGAAAGTGAAAATGTGAAAACACTAAAAAAGAAAAAGAAACCAAAAGTATTAACTAATAGACTCGAAAAAGGAGATACAACAAGAGTTCCTGTTGGAAGATTTCACAGGATAATTACAGTATCCAATACACCATCATGTTATATGTATACATACATAAATCAAACAAAACAAATGCAAAATGAAGGAGAATATCAAGAAGAGCATGTCAAAATGATTCACGGTTTTAGAGAATTGTCTAACTTTTTTAAGCTTAAAATAGAAAATTGGGCAAGAGCTATAGGTCTAGTAAGTAATGCATTTTTAAACATTTTATATTCAGTTCCTATGGTGAAGAGAGTGCGTGTTGCATAAATGAAATTGTAATAGAATATTTTAATTATGGAAAATGAAAACCATTCTTCAAACACTTCATTAACTCTATCTTGAACTCAATTACCATAAAATTAATTGCAAAGAAGTGGCATTAATAATACATCTTCCAATAAGCATGATGTTATATTAAGTTATGTAGGTAGGAAATAACACTTTGAGGTTTATTTTAATTTATGTTGAGTTGTTTTTGACTCACCTTGTACTTCTTAACTCCCTCGCAGACTCGAGTTTCTTCACTACATTTGTGGCATTCTCAATGCTGCATCATGTTCACAACTGATGTCCAATGGCCTCCTCTCCTGCAGACTGACCTCTGCACCATCTGATGGCTGACTGACGAACTTCCAAATCAATCCCCTCTCCTTATCACCGGGTATTTCAAAATTCATAGTTATGTTTTTATTCTTGCATATGCAATTTTTTTCCCAAATTGTGAGTTCCTTCGGTTTTTCCAATTGTTTAAGTAATTTTGTTTTGGTTTCTATTCTGTGTTTTTCTGACCAGGCATGTGCAGCTATTACAGATTTTTCTGTTTCTCCATTTTTAACATTTCTAAGGTGTTCCTTTAATCTTGTATTTAAATTCCTTTTTTGTTTTTCCTATGTATATCCTTTCACAATCTTTACAATTAATTTGATAAATTCCTGATTTTTTGCAGTCTTCAATCTTTTCATTTTTGTTGGTTTTTATTAAATTACCCAAACTGTAATCATTTTTCGGTGCTAATTTAATGTTGAATTTGTTAAAGATTTTTTCAAACTTGTTAAAAATACTAAGGGGTGGTATGTGAATTTCCTGAATTTTTTACCAATTTCTTTATCTGTCTGAAGAGTACTTTCATTAATCATTTTTTGTTCCTTGAATTTATTTATTTTCTTGTGTATCATCTTTTCTTGAAATCCATTATCCTTTGCAATTTTTATAATGTGTTTTTTCTCTTTATTGAAATTTTCTTTGCTGATGAGAACGTTCACAAGTCTGTGTGTTAAACTATTAAATACTGCCTGTTTGTGCGAAAAATGGTTAAATCCTGTTGCTTTTATATAATTATCAATGTGAATTTCTTTTCTGTAGATTCCAAATTCTATTTTCTTTCTTTCTTCATTCCTTCACAATTTAAGCTCTAAAAAGGGTCAAAAACAACTCAACATAAACTAAAATTAATTAAGATAAAGAAAAATGATGTTATATTATTAATCTGACCAAAATACCTTATAAATACAGTGTTTTTGTAAAATGTGATCCAGATAGATTGAGCACAATGAATTTATAGATTTGGTTCTAGCTGAGAATTTTATAACCTTTCTTCATCATTACTCTATCACCAAACTAACCCTTCTTTAAAGTAAGTGTGAAAAAATAATGTACTGTATGCATTTGAAAAGAAAAATATATGCTCAGACTAGGGTTTGAACCCAGGACTTTCTATGCAAATGCTGTACTAACTGAACTATCTGAGAAACTCCAATCTAAATGCAAATTTTTCTCTTATATACACTGTTAATTCCTGAGCAAAACAGTTATATAAGAGAAAAAGTTGCATTTAGATTGCATAAAATAAAATAAGTTAAAATATACCTTCTTAGGTAAGATCCGTCATCCTCAACTTATAAAATATGTATTCTTTATGTCTGTAGGCCTTTCAGAACATCCATTCCATCTTCAGTAGGTCCTTCTTCGCTACATTATCTGATATGATGGTTGATGCTGCTGGTCCTAATGTGGTGTTGTCGTTGACATTAGGACCAGCAGCATCAACCATCATATCAGACATTGTAGCGAAGAAGGACCTGCTGAAGATGGAATGGATGTTCTGAAAGGCCTACAGACATAAAGAATAATATTTTATAAGTTGAGGATGACGGATCTTACCTGAGAAGGTATATTTTAACATATTTTATTTTATGACTATCCACCTCAACGGTTTTAACAATGAATTTTATTAGTATTGATTTAGATTGTATAGTTTCTTAGATAGTTCAGTTGCTAGAGCATTCACATAGAAAGCGAAAGGTCCTGGGCTCAAACCCCAGTTTGAGCGTATATTTTTTTCTCTTCAAATATAATTTATTCATCATTGAGATGTATAAAATGAATAATAAAAACATTGTACTGTATGCATCTTTGCATTCAGTTACATAATGGGCTTAAATGACATTCATCTATTCAGTAACAAAATCTTCCTGAATGCTTCAGAATTTGATAAATACAATCCAAATTAATTTTTTAATAAAAAAAACAATTTTACATACCTAATATCAATTCAGAACCACTAGAGAGATTCTTCTACATGGCTATAAAAAATAAACAATTTTCTGAGTTTGAAATAATATAAATAATAGTTTTAAAAAAACTAAAACAACACACTTTATTAGAAAACCGAACTAAAAAATGAAAAATAATTTTAATTTCCAAATTGCTTGGGATAAAATTAAAGTGATCAACAAAAAAATCATCTCCAACACATCTAAAATAAAACTAGAGTTATCTACAAAAAAAATTAATTTTACCGTCAAAAGTGTGGGGTGCTTTTTATGGTTTTTATGTTTTCATCTTAGAGACTTTACTTTTACCAATATCTGTTTATTATTAAATATATGAATTGATATAGAGCACCACATGCTTTTGATGGTAAAATTATTTTTTTTTGTAGTTAACTCTAGTTTTATTCTAGATGTGTTAGATGATTTTTTTGTTGACCACTTTAATTTTATCCCAAGCATGTTGGAAATTAGTTATTTTTCATTTTTTAGTTTGGTTTTCTAATAAAGCATGTTGTTTTAGTTTTTTAAAACTATTATTTATTTTTTAGTTTGGTTTCCTAAAAATGTAAATATATTTAAATTCGATAGTATTGTAGTATGAGCTAAAAGTAATACTCTTCTAAAAAAAAAATTCCTCCGGGCCAGATTTGAACCAGCGACCTATGGATTACTGAAATTATATACCACTACAGTCCACCACTCTATCAACTGAGCTACCACAACGATAGACTAAAAAGTTGATATGTCCACAACCTATTATACCGGTCTTTATTTTTTCGATGTCCTGATGATCCTAGCCAGGATCTTAGAAAAATGTATGAAATTATTGTATTGTCATTGGTCCTTTATAAGTATACAAAGTTTCAAGTCGATTCAGTATTTTCAAGTGGGTGAAAACCGTGTTGAAAGATTCCATTACATAGATAGATAAAAGTCAAGCTAATATAAAGCGTGTAAAAACCAGTCAATCTTAATAAGTGGGTTTTCATTTTCTATTATATATTTTATATTTACTATCAAGTGAAGGTTTTTTTGAAATAATAAACAGTTGATTCTATACAGAAGTATTCAGAACATATCTTTGGTCACAGGGAATAAGTTGAAAAAAATGAACAAAATGAATTAAGAGTACTGTGATCATCTCCAATCTTCTGCACACTCTACTAATGCTTTCGAAGTCTTGCTTAAAGAAGTGCTTCCCCAAAAGTAATTATTTTTATTAAAATAACTAATTAAAAGTGAGTTATATCTCACCTCATACTTTGTTCTTCAGGCATGGTACTAGTTTCAAGAGGCATTTCCTCTTTATGACAATTGTATTGTCGCTGGATGGCACAGGGTTTTCCCTTTGCGTATTTCTACTTAATTAAATACACAATTGTTATATAAAATTTTTCTTTTCATTTTATTTTCTTCTTACAATTATCACTAAATCTTAAATCACAATTTTATCTCACAACTATTCACAATTTATCAGATAATCACTTATAACACAATTACATACACAGTACTTCCTCACAGTTTTACTTACGCTTAACCTCTCGCTGTCCAATCCGAGATTCGCTATCACAGACTGACTATCGCAAGCAAACTGACTGACTGGCCTTCTCCTCTGCTCTTTTATATAAGTGGGAGGAAAGCTCTCGAAATGGATTTGCGCAATTTTGATGCCCAGAATCCTCTAGATATGGACCCTTCTCCAAAGGGGAGGGAGAGAGAGAGACCGGTAGCACCATCTGGCAACACACTCCAGACAATTCTGCCGGCTTGCAGGTGATCTAACGCACCAGGGACAATTCAAACGTTGCTATGCGCAACACATAACAGTATTTTGGCCTACATCTTCATCTTCAAAGTTACCATCTGGTGTTGATTTGATGAACTTTGAGATCAAATCTTGCTCTCCAGGAATTAAAAAATTCATGGACCTAAATTTGTTCTGAATGAATTTTTAAATTCCAGACGAGCAAGATTTGCTCTCGAAGTTGATCAAATCCACACCAGATGGCAACTTTGAAGATAAAGATATAGACTGAAATTCAACAATCATAAACATGGCTGAAGAGGAGAGGGATGCTTCTTGAAACTGCAGTATCATTCTTGAAGAACACGAAGTAAGATGTGAGATACGACTCACCTTTTCTTAGTTATTAACCTGAAAACTTCATAATTTATTTCCCATAATTATGATAATGATTTTATACTTGATAACTTTTTCCCTGTGACCACAGATATATTAGTAAAGAAAACAAAGATATGGGGAAATCTGCTCCCTACATAGCTTTGCATAGATGGTGCATACTTACAATATAAAAAATACACATGGAAAATCAAAAGGAATAGTGATGTATACGCTGAATTTAATTAAGGAAAATGATCAGTTGTACCATTCATCGACATGCCTGGTTTAAAATAAATTATGTACTTTCATTTCTCAAATTTCATCTTGAAAAATTGCTTTGTATACTCCGCAAGCAAAAATTTTCAAATAGTTATAGAAGTTAAATGTGAGAAAGATTGATTGTCAAAAATCATCTGCTTTCCATTGATGATGATAACAAGGATCAAGAATATGAAGACATAGCCTACATTATATTGATTATGCTATAAATAAAGTTTGAATAGGAACATATAATTTAAAGGCAAAAAGTATAAAAATTAAATTCTTAGTTGTACAAGTGCTATTGCAAAAATTGCAGTGTATTTTATTATTTTAGTAAATATTGTTTGGATTCCAAAGTCCATTATGTATAGTTACTTGAAACATAAATGATTTCATTGTATGAGGTGTGTTGAAATAATAACTAACTTTAATTTTTCCTGGCTGAACAAATTAAGTATGGGAAGTGTCGTTTGGAGGAGATGTGAAGGGAAAATTCATTTGCATGTGTAAATTTTTTCCTATTTGCAGAAAGCACCATTCATTAGCAATCAGCCTCTGAATAAACAAGTATAGTAATTTGAAAATACAATAGGAAGTAACATTATGAGGTTTTACTTAATAATAAGTTTGGTCTGTTTAATTCTTACCTCATATCATTGTTTCTGTTAGACACATGTTTCAAGACATGTTTGCCTCATCTTCAGTAGTTATAGACTGAAGTTAAGGCATGATGTTAGACATATGTTTCAAGATATGTTTGCCTCAACTTCAGTCTATAACTACTGAAGATGAGGCAAACATGTCTTGAAACATGTGTCTAACAGAAACAATGATATGAGGTAAGAATTAATTTAACAGACCAAACTTATTATTAAGTGCTATTATTACCCATTAGACTGTCAATTGTTATGAAATGACAAACAGAGGTCTTGCATTAAATTTTGTCAAAACCTTTGTGATATCGAAGTGGAAACCATTCACAAGATTCAACAAGGTTTCGCTAAGCATTTTATGGATAAATGTATTAAAACTTCTTCAAAGTTGGGCACACATCAGTGGCAGCAAACCACGTTCTGATAGATATCAAAAAACCAAAATAACTATTGACAAAGTGCCAACTTTGGTCATACAGAATTGTTGTACTACGATCTGAGAACTTGCGAACGAAATGGAGATAAGCATTGGATCAGCACATTACATTTTTAGGATTTAAGCTTGAATAGAATCGTCCATAGAATGGTACCTGCCTATTCTTTGTATCTGATTAAGACTTCCTTGACCTAACACAGCATTCACCTGATTCATCAGGCTCTCTATTCTCCTGGCATTGCTCTGTATGATCCTCCAAGTTGAAAATGCTGCCAAAAGAGACCTAATTTAAATCAAGAGGAAAAAATTACGTGAAATGCAATGCAAAAGCTGAACACCATTCTAAAAGATGTATTCCAATAATGGTGGGACTAGCTGGAAGAAGTGAATTCATTACAAAGATAACTATTTACAGCACTAAGGAACACTTTAGAAATATTAAAAATGGTGAAATTGAGAAATCAACTATTGCAGCACATAGTTTATTGGAGAATCATAAAATTGAAAAAGAAGCCCAACTTTTAAAACATTTGGAAAAACCTTTAGAATTGACAATTTGGGAGAAGATATATATTAAGAAGAACAAATTTAGATCTATGAATTTCGAGATTCCTGATGAATGTGACCTCATCTGAAAGTTCATCAAATCAACACCAGATGGCAACGTTATTGATGGGGATTCTAACAAAAATCTGGTAGTCATAATGTCGGTTGAAAATGAGAGAGATCTTTCGCTTGAAAACTAGTTCCCGTGTTTAAAAGAAACATAAAATATATAAAAAAAGGCAGTTAAATTAAAGTCACCGCATATCGAATAATAAAATAAACGAATTACTCATTAATTTACAAAGATAACTACTTTGAAGGAGATTATTTTTGCATAAGTACCGTGCATTATCCTTGTACAGTGTTTCTGCCAACCAAAAGTTCAACATTTTTATAACACACCTCATACATTGAAATGAATTTTTTTACAAAGTTAGTAATAAAAACAAAAGGCTAGATAGATAGATAGATTGATTTTAATAGTGAGTGGAGAACATATTTTTAACAACTCACCTCATATAATTTCAAATTTCTTTGACACCGGCAGTTTCAGACAATATCTTGTCCCTCTTCAGTCATGGCTTCCACTGGAAGAAATTTGAAATTATACGAGGTGAGTCGTTAAAAATATGTTCTCCACTCACTATTAATGATATAACCTCATAATGTTTACTTCCCAATATTAATTTAAATATAGATAGATAGATAGATAGATATTTCTGTTTCAAATGTCAATATGTACAAAATATATTTTTATAAGAACACGAAGAAAAATTAACCACAATACAAGGTTTTTATTTCAACAAAAACAGGCTGAATTATTATATATTCGAAACTACAACTACTTCAAAAAATATTTTATATAAATGTATTTATGTAGAGAGATGTTATTTTTGCAAATAAAATAGGCTGAATTACATTCAAAATGATTACTTCTTCAAAAAATATTTTATATGAATGTTTTTATTTAGATAATTTTTTTTTTTTTCTTCTGCTGACTAGTAATCTCTTTTACTGAATGCATTTTTTCTTCAAGCTAAACTCTAAATTAGTTTTTTTTTTTCTTGTAAAAAGTTCAGTTGGCTAGCCAAAAGTTTAATTCAACTATTAACATTGTTAAGATTATATTAATGAAATATTTTTATATTACTTTTATTGTATCATTTAATATTTTACATATTATATGTAGAAAAGTATTTCTGTAATTGTAAATAAACAAAAAAATAAATGTTTTTCATTTTATTTTCCAATGTTAAGTGGCTTATTTACCTGTCATAAGCAATGTTGTTGTCCAATGGTATCAGGTATTGACCTGTACCATTTTTTCCTCTTGTTTCTCAGCAGGACCGTAGAATTTCTTTTGTGAGTTGTTTCTTCCTGCCCAGTTATTTACCTGTGAAGAGATGCGTCTTAAACACAGACATATTGCCATATGATAATTTAGAATAATAATAAAAAAAATTATATTTAACTATATTTCTATTCAAATAATTACATATACACCAAAATTCACAATTTACATTATGTTGGTTGTGGTTATAGTCTGACCAATGGATCTGTATCCTTGTAAATTATGCGGACATAAACACTAATTCCTTTTCTGCCTCAGTAAATCATTCCCTCCCTGCATTCCTATGTCTCTTTTCTTTCGCCCCTCCCACTACTCACAATTTTGAGCCTTCTTGGGGGACAGGTTGCTTGCACTTACAGTCCAGTGTTGTCAACTCAACATGAACACTGTAGCTCAGAGTGGCGAAAGAAATATTACTAAGCAAATAATAAAAGTAAATCAGCATCATTAGACCTACTTAAAAATGAAGTAATAATTATTAATAGTGAGTGGAGAACATATTTTAATCGACTCACCTCATACATTTTCAAATTTCTTTGATACTGACAATTTCAGACAATAGCATGTCCTTCTTCAGTCATCACCCATCAGTGGAAGCCATGACTGAAGAAGGACATAATATTGTCTGAAACCATTGGTATCAAAGAAGTTTGAAAATGTATGAGGTGAGTCGATTAAAATATGTTCTCCACTCACTATTAATGATATAACCTCAAAATGTTTACTTCCCAATATTAATTTAAATATAAGTAATAATTAACCTTACATTATTCAGTATTCAAGATCCATGACACTGTTTGAAAGAAGTTTGGCAACATCACTACTCAGAAAGTTATCCTGGCTGCTGTTTGACGTGGTGGGAGGAAAGCGCGTGGAATGGAGTGAGTGCAGGTGTTAACTTTTCTAAAAACGACTGCAGCGCTAAATAGACACAGATCTGTTGGTCCGATAATAGATTAGTGGTTACCATGCATGCCTCTTGTTCTGGAGTTTGCAAGTTAAATTCTGGCTGGGCTCAATGGATTTTTAAGGGAATAAAAACCTTGAATATGGCTTCCTTTGGAACAGTAGTAAAACCTAGGCCCCCATGTCAGATTTTACGATATACAAATGGTCTCAAGCTTAAAATAAGATATCTTGGACAAAATTTATTAGCCCTTCCATCCTCAGATTTGAATTATGTTGCTAATGACCATGCATGAAAAACATCTTATCAAGAAAGAAGCTAAATTATTAAAACAAATAAAAAAACTAAAAGAACTTACTGTTTGGGAAAAGATCTACATTCAAAAGAGCGAAAAGAAGAAATTGATGAACTTTGAAATTCCCGGTGAGAATGACCTGGTTACGAGGTTTTTCAGTCAGCCAATGGAAGGAACGAAGGACGGCTCTTCAAGACGACAGAACAACGGTCGTGACGATACAGAGGATGGACAGAAACTATGTTCCAAAACTAGTTTATAGTCAAAAAGAACAATATGAGGCGAGTGATCAAAAATTCTACCTCATGGTGTGAATTCCTAAAATAATCAATTACATCATTTTGCTTACAGTTAATGTATGTAAACTGCCAGAAATTGTGATGTGACAGCCTAAAAAAGAGAGTGATGCTGCAGTTTAGTAAGTTAGGAAGCTGTGAAAAACAGACTTTTCCTCTTAAATGATTAAGGGATAGATTTAACTTATCTGACAAACTTGGTTTGGTTCTTGTCCATCAGTCAACTCATAGGAGATTATGTGAGCCTGGAAGTCAACATAAACAAGATTGTCTCCTAAATCTGTCTTTTATCTCATAGAAGGGGTGACATCAGAAACCAATCCTGTGAAAATCACGGACTTTTATGAAGCAAGATGTAAAAATATTTTATGACTCATTTATATAAAATGAAACATGGTCTCTTACTTTAAAGAGACAATGAGTATTTGAGAATACTTTTAGAAACATTTTGGACAAAGAGAGATGAACACACAGTTAAATGGAGGAAACTAAATGACAGGTGGGGTTACACAATCTTTATGGGAAAACCAGATGTAATACCATAAGTACAGTCTCACAGACTGTAATGGGCAGAGTGTGTGGCACAAAAGAGGAATGAAAGAGGGACATGGAAACTTTCTGTATGAAAACTAGAGGAAGAGCACCTAATTATGAGATGGGATAATAAAATGAACTTTCCTTTGAGGGACATGAATTATACTGGGAAATGATTGGAAAACATCAGCTTAGGAAAGAGCTGTATGGAGAGGTTGTGTACGCATGGTATGAACCACTGTGTCAACAAGTTGCTTTAAAAATATTCTTTAAAACAAATTGAATTTTGAAATTAATTGCATTGGTCATACTCTAAGCTTGTCCATTTGGAGAATCACTGAGAAACATTCGGCACCACACTATTCGAAATATGATGGCAGAAGCCTTGCCAGAGTATGGATACACAGTTTATGAGGAGGTTCATGGTGTGGCCACTAATGGAAGCAACAGACGAATAGATATTATTGCATTTAGACCATCTTCTAAAATTGGTATAATATTAGATCCCACGATCTGTTTTGAGACTCATAGTGGCAACCTGAGGATGTTTACTGTGAAAAGAAAGCCATATATGAGCCAACAATTGACTATTACATAGATAAGTACCAATTAGATAGTATGAGTCACAGAATTGATGATCGGGGCAAGGTGTACTATACCTGGATTCATAGCTAAATTTTGGAATTCCTTACATTTGGACAGGGTGTATCTTTCTAAAATTGCCATCGCTGCCATTAGAGGTTCAATTTCAATTTTAAGAAACCATCTTTACAAAATTTCTACTTTATAGTATATATACTCCAATTACAATTTGAAATTTTTTTTAATGTATTTGCAAAATGTATTTCATCAATTTCGAAAATGAATTGTCTGTATCACTTTGTTCTTGAGGCAGACCTCTAATGAGGAAAGTTGTATATAATAAAAATATATAGATCTACCTATTAGGAAGTTGTTCTTTAAAATCCCCTGGATTTTTAGAAACTTAAAATTGACAGACCTGGGTCAGAATTTTTATTGTGCTGTGTCTTAGTAAGTAGAAAGTAATTTTTGTAATGAATATCACTGTCTTATATTTATTAGTTTCATGTGTTAAAGAAACACAAATGTTAATCCTGCCTGGTTTTGTAAGGTAATTCTTTGATATAAGATGACAATGAATAAAACCAGCCACCTATAGACACACAAAATCATGTAGCCCTATTTTGCATCAACCAATCCATAAAGTTGAATTTGAAAGAAGTACAGAAACAAGAAGCCTCTCATAGTTTGTGTCTACTGAAGATTGGTAAATAGGTAGTTATGCTAAATGAAAGATCAGGGAGAGGTGGGAAAAAAAAAAAAAATTCCAAATATAGGCCTCAGCTCTTACGATACCTGTTTCTTAATTTTTTAAGCAAATAAAATTAGTGCCTAATCTTCAAATGTATCAACAATACTTTGGCACTGTACAATACATTACTAAAAATTATAGAAGAACCAGTAATTATTTACAGACTTGCATGGCAAAATTATACAACTGTTCACCTGCTAGGCCCATACCTATGTAATTTCTTGTAACACTTAGGATGACTCAAGTTTAGAATTCCTCAACCATTAATTTGCCATACTACAATCTTGTAATACTGTTGCTCACATACTTTTTTTCTGTCTTTACTGATATTTTGTACTATTTTAAACTTTTGCAATAATACTTATAACATTTTTTTTACAATTATTAATTATTTATCTACATATGCAAATTGTCGCATTTATATAAAATTATTTTTTCTAGTCCTACAGAATTATTGTATGCATGCACAGTCACTTAAAAAAACTAGATGGCAGAGATATCAAGGAAATCAGAATGACCAACATTCAAAAATATATTTCAAGAAATGGATGACCATTTAATTTTTTTAGGTTCCGATGGAACAAGTTAGTGTACATCACATTAGATTACACTTCATTAAATAATATGCATATAATTGATTTTGTTAGGATAGGAAGGTGGAAGTTGGTGTACATCCATTTCTTATAAATGTGTTTGAGAACTTTTTGCAAAGGTTGTCATACCGATTTCACATATCTGCATCTAGCGGAAGTTTATTTAAGCGTTCGCGCATGCGCACCATGATTCTATAGAACCTAGGAAAATTCATTGGTTTATTACCTTAGGCCTATGTCATTTTTCAACATATGCATATTCCTCCTGAGTTCTCTAACATAAGACCTTGATTTAAAAATAAAATAGCATAGCTGGTATACGTATAGAGCATAGAGAAGTATAGGGCGAGTAACATCGTATGAAATTACCTACATCCCATCTAAAAAGTCTAACCCTAATTTGTCTAATTTGAAATCTAAAACTTCACAGCAAACATTAATTTTTAAATGTGTAGTCAGTGTTTGTAAATAAATACCATCACGAATTGAATCCGTATTTCCTTATTTAAAATTATGTTTATACTAAACAATTAAAAATGTTTGTTATTTTTAAAGTTAGCTCGCATTCAACTAAGCAGGTTGGCAATGCTCCTAGTGATTCGGAATCATGGATCATGTTAGAGAAACATAAATAAGTGAAGACCGTATATAAAATGAATCCATCTATTCTGGTTCCTAGAGCGTGAAAAAGCATACAGATTATTTAAGAAAATATAAAATATTACATACAGCTGTTACCATTTACTCTTAATTGAAGGTAAGAGCTCGCATAGTGTATTATATCGAAACGTAAATATTGGCTATATGTTACCGATTTGTTTTTATTATTCTCAAAGAATATATTTTATCAAAGAAATTATATCAACCTAATAGCAAATGTTATTACAGGTTTAGAATTTATACTTACTGTTTAAGTTTCAGGTTATATTTGCTAGGACGCCATTTTGAAATGCCATCAACTTTGGAGGCTTAAAGACGCTAAAAACGTTTGATCAGTTTTCGATAACATTACTAAAGAGGAGCAGGGTTGATTGGAAAACATTAGCTCAGGATAGGGATGTATGGAGAACTTATGTCCGCGCGGCCATGAACCTACGGGTTCGATAGTGCCAGTTAGTTAATTAGTTCGGATCTTCTCTCCAGTTATGTTAACCAATACTTACAGATGGCCTGATCTATAAACATTAATTTCCTTATAACATTTTGAAATATATTAAAAATTATTTCACTTTTTGCCAATAATGTGTATTCTCTAATCTTATTTCAATCCTAACTTTTAATGTCATAACTCAACCCGGCAGTCATTGATTGTCCCAATCCTCCTGGACTAGGTAAAAAAAAAAAGTGATAATATAAAGTTGGTCCTGGTGCCATAGCTGAGTGGTTTAAGGCATCTTTCTTGGTGCAGTGCTATGAGACCTGCTCAAGTTCAGGTCTCCGTGGGGAACAAAATTTCGGCCAGTATAATAAGACTGGTGCCCACTCAGCAACATGGGGAGTTTGGGTAGCTTCAATAAGTAGTGGTTCCAGGTTGAGAAAAAATCTATTAACAGCTGTGGAACTCGACATGCTGACAACTTATCACCCCTATACTGGCTAGATGATATCTCTGTTAATGACATGAATGGATGTGAGTCCAGCAGCTGACTGGTAGGCCAAGAGCCTTTTAGGCTTGTCGTACCATGGAAAAAATTAAATAGTCGGCAGAAAACTTTCTTACCTAAAAGCTGTCATGTATGCTCTATGGTCATATGCTCTCATTCCATTTTAAGATGAACAACTAGTCCCTATTTTAAATCAAATTATTAGCTGTTGTGTTGAAGGGCCTACTATGTTACAGCAATAATATATATAAGTATAGCTTAATGTTAAAATTACATAATCCTAAACACATTGATTAGGCTTGGATTTTATTTGTGGTCAGCTTAGTGCAATGTGACCAGACATCCTGATTTTGGCGGGACAGGCCCGATTTTTAACAATTTGTTCTGCGTCATTTTAAAAAAGTCCCAATTTGTTTTAAAGAATGCACGCGAGCTAGGGAATGGCAAGAGAATGGAAAGAGAATATACGGTTTTCGGCAGCCATGCAGCTATTTCGTCAGGATATGAGTTTTATATTATTTTTATTAATTTTATGATGTTAAACTTTAATAATAACAAATAATTGTTGAGAACTAATTATCGAGAACTGCTTATCAAAGTTTACATTGTTGATCAGTTGTTAGAATTGGACCTCCATTGTTTGGTAAATAAAGTGTGGACCTCAGAAAAATCACAATTGAGTGTTGAGACTTTGAAAACCATTTTATGTGTGAAATATAATTTAACAAATTCTTGTGAAAATTTTCATGACATTTTAAACGACAGCAATCTACTAAAAAATTCACTCAAATGAGAAATATGCCAAAGTATAAAATAATTCCGGTACTATACATAATTTTTTAATTATTATGCCTACATATGTAAATTGTACTTATGTTGAAATTAAAATAAATATATTACAATACTATTTTTGCATTCTATAAACATTTTTGTTGCTCCATATAGACAAAATTTTAATCAAGAAACCCCCCCCCGTCCTGCTTTTACCAATGTTAAAATCTGGTCACTTTAGCTTAGTGTCTTGGTTGAAATTAATTTGCTAACCTGTAAGACAAATGTGTGGCATTTCATAGAATACATAATGTTATACAGAGTGTTTCAAAAGTGATAATCCCAATTATATGGGATGAGAAGTAAAAATGAAAAGCAAAACAGTTACAGTAAACATGTGTCCAGAAATTAACTGATTAGGAGATAATCTATTTTCTGCTCGTTTGGACTTACTCAATATTAAGTACTTAATCCCAATAAAATCAATGACAATTTAATTTAATTTATCATTCACTAGACAAGCACAGGATTCAGGTGCAAATAGAAACAACTACAAAAACCTCCAATAAATATTACTTAGCAAATTAACTGTTCATGTGTAGGTATTTATGGGATTCACTAGTTTACAAACTGGTTATTAGTTTGGTACTGGAATTCTCCTTTTCTCTTATCACTGTTTATGTTGCAAACAATATTAGTGAGTTCAACCAGCAAAAAAGGATTGGTATCTCATAACTGGTTAATTTCCACACCAATGTTCACTGCAACTTTATATATATATATCTCATCCCTACATTTTTGACTAACACTCTTGAAACACTCTAATTTTATCAAATTGTTTTCAATTGTTTACAATTAATGTAATTTGTAATATTGTCTCTATACTAATTCTGAGGTAAGTTCCAGTTGTACTGTAAACAAATTGCGTAAGATAATACTCCACCAACTGTCGATTTGGGGAACTGTGGTATTACTTTTAACTGTCATAAGTTTACAAAATCTTTTATATCACATCCAAAAATTTACAAAAGTTGTAATTCTATGTGACTCCAAAGCAGCCATTCTCGCTATAACACGAGACACAACACCCAAAAGCATCAAAATTATCGAATGTCACAAAATGATAAAACAGTTATCCCGTCTACATAAAAAAGTTGTACTTCAATGGATTCCGGCCCATTGTGGAGTGACAGGCAATGAAATAGCCGATTTTCTAGCCAAGAAGGGTAGCAAAATTGTTTCAAACCCAACTTCTGCTCCAGTTTCCTTTCACTCTATCAAAAGAATTATCTCAAATAAATACATCAATAAACTTAGAGAAGAATACACCACCAAAACATCTGGAAAGGAATAGGAAAATCTACAAGCTTATGACATTACTACATTACAAAGAAAATCTGCAGTAGCAACATTCAGACTGATAACGGGACATGACTGCTTGAATAAACACCTACACAGAATTGGTATAACAGATTCACCCAAATGCCCTTTTTGCAATTTAAATGAAGATATGGAAAGAAACCATCTCCTCCGTTGTCCAGCTTTTGTAGAAGAGACCAGCCTTTCTGCTAAATATTGGAGTCAAGAAAGCAAATGATTTCATTATCAAGTGCTCGACATTAGATACCAACCAACCAACCAACTTTTAACTGTCATATGAATGAATTGTGTACGATAGAAACAGTGTTCTTAGGCAACATCATATTTTACGGGAAATAAGACTGAATATAACATGAGATGGTACCAATAATATTAGGAATTTCCTTTATTTCTTATTTATTTATGACAAAAATTTATATATGAGCCTACCTAATCAGATGTTTATGCTTTTTCCATGATGTCAATAGTTCATTATGAGCAGAATTCATCTTCCATGCTGACTCTGTAAATTCTGCTGTTATTTTCACCATATCCTCAATGGTTAATGTGGAATATTTTTCACTAAACTGTTTGAAAATATTTTTAAAAATTTGTTTCTCTCCACTTTCAAAGGCATTGGTTTCCAATGTTTTAAGAAATTCTAAAGAAATGTAGCCATTTTAAAATAATTGAAATTACAATGTATTTTGCATTACGCATGCGTGAAAATGAAACAGTGTTTATTTAATGTATTAAAATTGTAATTATATATTTGTAGATCCTCCTATATATCTTAAATAGACATGTGCTAGATAATATATATTTTTCTTTATTTTATTTTGAGTGTTAGAGAGCAAACTGCATTTTCTTACACGCTTAAAAGTATAATCATTATTTGACCAATGAAAATGCAATCTTACAACTGATTTGTTTACATTATAACTGGATTTTAGCTTGGAAGAGGTATAGTAAAATTTTATTATAATAGTAACTAAGTCACCTTTTCTTCTAGGTTTATAACATAAGAATGAATATGGCTACAGTGAAGAATTCTGTGACTACAATTAAGCCTCTTTTGTTACAAATACTGTCACATCCTTATGGGAGCAGAATATTGCATAATGGAAAATTTTGCAGCACTTTTTAAATTTCCTCAAATAAACTACCAACAACAAAGAAGTTTCATTCGAATAACACAGAAAACTGAAGCAAGACTTAAATTGACAGACAACATACCTAAAGAATATGAATTAATTTATAGGGCACCGATGTTAACTTATTTGCAAATTGCACAAACAATTTCATCAGTTAGTATTGTTTCTCTGATTGGAATTGGTTTGTACAAAATTTCAGCACATCATCAATTTACGTTTCCATTGATTGCTCACTCTGACACGGAAATGTTGGGAGATTTTTCAAATGATCCTGCTACTCTTGCTTTTCTGGTTGGTTCTTTTCTTTTGTTTAATCTTGGCATTTTTTCAGTAGCATTAAGATATCCACATAGAATATACCATAATCCAGCCTCCAGGTCATACATCGGCATTTTGGCAGGAATAATACCTTTTCAAATAAGACGGATAAACTTCAAGAACGGAGATATTATGAGGAAGGAGACAATAGCATCACCAATACTACCATGGAGAGATGCAATTTTCAAGATTAGCAAAAGAACACTTTTTATTATAGAAAATTATTTCAAAACCCCAGCTGAGTTTAATGCAATGTTAAGAAAACTGTGAAAAGATTTATCATGTATTGTTAGTAATTAATAAAAACTTTCTTTTTACATTAAGAAATCTGCTTAATTATTTTAAATAAAGCATGAAAAAATAGATTATATTATTTTTAGTCTGGACATCTTACCTCAATATTAATGTTGATTTGTTCTTGAACATGTTTCAAAACAATTCTGTTTTATCGTCAGCTTGTCCAGACTGGTTTGATTTATGTTGCATTATATTGCACAACCTGTGGTTGGAGGTTCTTTGGCTAACCACAGGATGGAGCTGACATCGACATCCAGGTTGTGCAACATAAATCATACCAGTCTGGACAAGCTGACAATAAAACAGAATTGTTTTGAAACATGTTCAAGAACAAATCAACAATATTGAGGTAAGATGATCAGACTAAAAATAATATAATTGAAAAAGGTGTTTTCAATAAAACACACACTCCATCATAAATAGGATACATATTTAAACCACCACAATAATAGCTGAATATGAGATAATTTCATGCCCAAAGCAATGGCTATTTGCCTCTCCCTATTCCACTTGTGGTATTTTGTTATGTTAGACATCAGTGGGTGACGTCATGGTAACCAGCGAGGTAAGTTCTGCCCCCAGAGGTAGGAGCAAGCAGGAAGCAAAAATCCTTCACTTCAGCTGGTTGAAGGCCAGAATGACATCACATGGTGCGGGCACTCTGTGTCACAATGATGAGTCCCGTCTCTTACAATAATGCAGAAATATGTTTCTACTAAAACCAACATTCGTGATAATAAAAATAAAGTTTAAAAATAATTCTGATAAAAATAAGGTGTTTTTTCGTCCATTTATTATCTTGGCGCAGTGAGCGATGAACATGGGGAACACTTTCATCAAGAGATTTCAGCTATGGAAAAGAGATATCAAGGCAAATGGAATCCTAATATGCTGGCCAATTATTGTTGGACCATCAAGAGGGATGCTCCAAAGGCGAAATATAGCAGAAAATCATCATTTCTTACTTTCTAGATGAGTCCGAATGTTTGATTGTGTAGTTACGAATATAGAAAATATTAAAGTGTTTGAAATTATAAATGCCTGCCTCTTGGAAACCTTGCGTGATGGAGAAAAACCAATATCATATTTGAATTCAGGAGTAAAAATACTATCAGTATCACATATTTTTCTTTCTGAGACAAAAAAAAAAGTTTATTTTTTGTTGCTCAGTGTTATCTGTGCTAAACTCATCATTGAATCAAGGTGATTATTTAAATTATATTAGAAGCGTAAGGAAATAAAATTTAAAAGAAAGTACTAAAACAGAAGTAGATTTATTGAAATTCTTCCTGGCAGTATAACATTTTTATGGGCTCTTATCATGTTGGGGAAGTTTGTACTCCTCCTCAGAACACACAGATTGAGGAATACTGACCTTGATAAATTACTTCTTTGTAAATGTAAGTAATTTAACCTAAAATTTGACTCCATTATAGATTATGCAGTTGTCCTAATCAGCAATCCTAGACCATAAGTGTATTATCGCCTCACTATGATGCTTAACAATCGGCTCGCTTTGTTTCCCCGCAGATGTTATATTATTAAAATACAAAGATCTCGACTGCCGCGACTACCACAATGTTGCCATATTGCTATTCTTCCCTCAGTTTCAATTAAAACTCGGAACGATGTGGAACATTCGATCCAGTTATAAAATTGTATACCGTAATTAATTGTATAATTATCAGTGATTTATTGTGATGTGTAGCTCGAATAATAATACTACAATATCTACATATTATATTAGTTTAATATATAAGTGATTTCAACATGTGGCAGCCATGGGAAAATATTTCAGACCGAACATTTAATAATAATAATAAATATAATAATATTTTCAGCATGATTTTGTATGAATATTAAATTTATGTAGACCTACAAGCTATATAATGTTGGAATTAAATTATTTAATTAATAAATACATATATAATTTTAATTTTAAAAGTTAAAAAATACCAAATAATAACATAAAAATTAAATCCATCCATAGTAATTCTGCCCAAGGGCAGGTCTTTCACTGCAATCATAGCATTTTCATGCTATGCTTTGCAGCTTTACTAGGGAATTAGGTGTGGTAGCTTCCCGTTGCTTTCCACAGCGGTGAAGGATGATGATGGTGGCCATATGATTTCGGGGACCATTTTGGCCTTAAAGTTTTTCTGACATTTGTCTTACAGGTGAGGAAAAACCCCGATAAAAACCACACCCAGAAAAACCCCCCGACCGGGGATCGAATCTGGACCCGCTGCACGACAAGGCAGCACACTACCTCGAGACCACAGCGGTGGACAAAAATTAAATAATAACATAAATAATCAATGTCTTCTGTCCTTGTGTAATAAATGCCCATAGCGCTATGAGAAACGTGACAAAACCGATGTCAAGCATTGTCGTGTGGCACTCGCTTTTATATAAATGGTTAACCATCAGAGTGAGGCAATAATAACAGCTGTAAGAAGTCTGTTATATAACAAATGTATATGGGCCTACGATAACATTCCTACTTCAAAATTATGGAAAGTCTTAAAACTAAAAAAAATAAATCCAACACTGATTGAAGCAATTCAAAAACTATATTCAGAATCATATGTGCAAGTAAAAATGGGAAAGTACTTGTCTAAAGGTTTTCAAACAAATAAAGGATTACGACAGGAATGCTGTGTATCTCCAACATTATATAAGATTTATGCTGAAAAAGCTATTGAAGAATGGAAAAAGAAATGTAAACCGATGGGAATACCACTAGATGATAATTCAACAATATATACACTCCAGTTTGCAGATGACCAATTGATATTGGCTCAAGAATTTGAAGATATAGAATACCTCACTAGAAAATGAATACAAGAATATAAGTTATGTAGATAGGAAATAACACTATGAGGTTTTTTAATATTGTTTATTTTTTATTATTTCACTCACCTCATACTTTGAGTGAAATAATAAAAAATAAACAATACAAGAATATAGTTTATGGGGTTTAAAGATCAATATGGATAAATCTAGATATATGACAATAGGGGATCTTCCTCAAGATTTAATACTAGAAGAAAATTTAGGGACAATTAAATGCACTGAAGAATATAAGTATTTGGGAATTAAAATTACTAAAGATGGAAAACAAGAAACAGAGATAAGAAAACAGGATCAATATAAGGAAAGTATGCTATATCTGCCCTAAATGGAATAGTATGGGACAAACATATATTCAAAGAAACAAAAAAAAACTATTTTTAATACAATAATCAGAAGCATTATTACCTATGGAGCTGATGTGTGGGCTTTAAATGCACAAATGAAAAAAAAATTACTCGCCACTGAAATGGACTACTGGAGACGTCCTGCAAGAATATCCAGGAAGGATAAAATCAGAAATTTGTATATAAAAGAAAAAATGCAGGTACAATATTCAATATTAGATTTTATAAAGAAGAAACCATTAAATTGGTACGGACACATTAGAAGGATGGAAGAAGGAAGACTACCTAAGATAATCATGGATTGGGAACCACAGGGAAGGAAAAAAGAAGGGTAGACCAAATATAACGTGGAATCAGGGAATCAATGAAACTAAGAGGGAATGGGAAATAGAAGAAGATATATGGATGAACAGACAAGAATGGAAAAATGTGTTGAAACAAATGTGTAGTTAACTGTGAACATGGGTACCGGAAAAATGTATATTCATTGTAAAAGCCAGAATACTAAAAAAAATATGAAAATATGGACATTGTTTGTAACAATATTATTTAATAATGACAGTTTAATTATAAATGAGTGATATACACATTGCACTATTCAAGTAATATTATAAATCAATAATAAAACTTTTAATATAGGTGCTTATTTATTATAATATGAACATACATGTTAAGTTCTCCACATAAACATAGAGAGTAAATGATAAAAAAAAAATTAAGGCATTTTTTAAATATTCATCGCAAAATTAATAAAAGAAAATGTATGTTTCCCAAAATAAGCTTGCTTAAAATATTCAGATTTCAAGTTTTAACACAAACATTTATCTGTCATGTACTGTATTTTAATTTAGAATGATATAACATATGGGCTTGTCCAATATCAATACTGAGTTGGTGTTTACTTGATGAAAATCCATATTCATTAATTAAATAAAAATAAAACTTAGTTTTATTAATAGTGAGTGGAGAACATATTTTAATCGACTCACCTCATACATTTTCAAACTTCTTTGATACCGACGGTTTCAGACAATATCATGTCCTTCATCAGTCATGGCGTCCACTGATGAAATTCCGTGATAGTTGATTTCTTTAGTGACATCACCTCTTAGCCAGATTAAATGGTTTTAATAAGAATACAATATCTAACAAATTAAAGAAATTGAGGAAGATAAAACAACTTAAAGAATGCTCTACCCTACAAATGGTTAGTAAAGAAAAGAAGAATTTCAAGAAAATTACTTACCATCCAATAGTACATGGGAAATTAAAAAAAATATTTGACAAATACAACATTACTTTGGCACCAATTAATAAATTTAGTCTGGAAAAACTTTTAAATACCAATAAAAAAATCAACATCCCAGACAGTAAGAAATCTGGAATTTATCAAATTAATTGTAATGATTGTAGCAAAGTATACATAGGAAAAACAAAAAGGAATTTAGAAACACGCACTAAAGAACATTTTAGAAATATTAAAAATTGTGAAATTGAAAAATCAGCAATAGCTGCACATAGTTTACTAGAACATCATAAAATTGAAAAAGAAGCGAAACTTTTAAAACAGTTAGATAAACTGTTGGAATTGACAATTTGGGAAATGATATTCATTCAGAAGAATAAATATCGATCTATGAATTTCGATACTCCGGTTGATAAAAATTTAATTACAAAGTTTATAATCCCAACAAAAGATGGCAGCACAAGAGGTGATGTCACTAAAGAAATCAGCAATCACGGAATTTCATCAGTGGACGCCATGACTGATGAAGGACATGATATTGTATGAAACCGTTGGTATCAAAGAAGTTTGAAAATGTATGAGGTGAGTCGATTAAAATATGTTCTCCACTCACTATTAATGATATAACCTCATAATGTTTACTTCCCGATATTAATTTAAATAAAACTTAGTTTTATTTGATTTTCATATTTATTAAGATATAATTCAGTGACAGCTGTTTCGGTACACTGTACCTTCTTCAGACATGTTAACAAATTATGAATTGTACATATCAACTGATCTAAGCAACAACACACAATAATTTAAGTTTTTATTACCTCACCTCATATCATTTTTCTTCTATACTGCAGTTTCGGAGCTTATCTCCATCGTCAGTAGACTCTGGTTGACCGGTGTTATGTCGTTTCTTGGCGGTTTTCTTCGACCAGAGTCTACTGACAATGGAGATAAGCTCCGAAACTGCAGTATAGAAGAAAAAGGATATGAGGTGAGGTAATAAAAACATTAATCAAACCTCATAGTGTTCTTTCCCTGTGAAAGTTAAACAACAATAATTTATTTAAATTTTTTAATTTAACAAAGGCAATTCATTCAAATCAAGTTGAGAATTTAACAGTTTACTACTACTTTTCAATTATTTATTTCTACAGCCTCCAAAAGATCCAACTTCTTACCCTTATCACAAACATGTAAAATTTCAAAATTTGGATCGAAACAATTAAATTGGAATAGGTGGTTAGCATATTTTGAATATTCTAAATTTCTGTTATATGCTCTCATGTGTTCCTTTATCCGAGAGATAAAATAAATATCTATCTATCTATCTTCGGGTTTTTACAGCTGCTGCCGTCTTCCCGTGCCAAACCTCCAAAGCCTACGGTCTTGGGCATCTTCGATGCTTAGCCCTCTAGCTTGCATTAATGTCTTCATGTTTTCCTTCCATGTTAACCTTGGTCTTCCTCTTTTCTTCTTTCTGTTAGGATGCCATTCATATAGTTGCTTCGGCCATCGCTCATCTTCCATTCTTAAAACATGTCCTAACCACTTTAATTCCTTTTCCTCAATTCTTTCAATTATGCTTTCTTCTGCTTCCATTTTGTTTCTAATTTCCTTATTTGTGACACGTTCTAATTTAGACTTTCTGGCACTTCTTCGTAAATAATCCATTTCTAGAGCTATTAGTCTATTCTTGTAGTACTTATTGATTGTCCATACCTCACTTCCGTACATTGCAACAGATTCCACCAATGTTTTACCAATATATTTTTTTGTGTCTTTCCAAATATGCTTATCCCACCATATGGAATTTAATGATGATATTATTTTTGCTACTCAATTCAATTCTATGTTTTATGTTCTCTTTGCCTATACCTTCGATGTTATCCATAATCATTCCCAAATATTTAGTTTGTTTCACTTGCTTTATTTGGATTCCATCTTCCAATACTAAGTTTTCTCTTTCATTGCTATTTATTGCCAGATATTCTGTTTTTTTGTAATTTACTGTGAGACCCCATGATTCATATGTGCTTTTCAACCTTTTTATCATGAATTCCATATCAAAATTGTCTTGCGCTAAAACCAGTTGATCATCGGCAAATTGTAATGTCAGCAAAAATCTATTGCCTATTGGGATCCCCATACCTTTGCAGCTTTGTTTCCATTTCGTTAATATAAATTCTACATAAATATTAAATAAAATTGGTGATAGACTGCACCCTTGTTTCAATCCCTTTGAGGTGTTTATAGGATTAAATATGAAAATCAAATAAAACAAAGTTTTATTTTCACTTAATTAATAAAATATTAAAGTAGTTCTTTGTATTGATTAAATCTTACCTAAATGAATATACCTCGTAATGTGAATTCCTAAAATAAGTAATTTTTTAAATAAGTTTATTTAGCTGTACTACAATTTTAATAATATTTATAAGCTCATAAAAATTGCATTTAAATACACATCAGTGGTCTGGGAGAGAAATAGTATATTGTGATGCAAAGTTGGGAAGTGGTTTTTACAGAATTGAGGAAAAATGTTTAAAAACCGGGCAATAGCGAGGTTTTTAATTTCTGAGATTTTGTAAAACACTTCACAAATGTGTTTTCTACATTATTTTTTGTGCGATGGTGTTTTCAAAATAATAAATAATAGTAAAATAATAACATCTTTATATTTGAAGAGAAAAATTATACGCTCAGACCGGGACTTGAACCCGGGACCCTTGATAATTTTTCTCTTCAAATATGATTTATCCATCATTGAGATGTACGAAATCAATAATAAAAAATATGGAAAAAGCCGTACTGGCTGTAATGTATAATTCCCAAATGTCTTCTTAATAAAGGAGCCGCCATTTGCATGATAGAAGCTTGGCTTCAGAGCATTTGGTGGACGGGAATTATAATGTATATAGAGAAGGATTTGCGTTTAGATCGGTACTTGCTCAGGTAGCTCAGTTGGTAGAGCACTTGGTCTAGAGAACCAAGGGTCCCGGGTTCAAGTCCCGGTCTGAGCGTATAATTTTTCTCTTCAAATATGATTTATCCATCATTGAGATGTACGAAATCAATAATAAAAAATAACATCTTTGTTGAAATATTTGCGTTCATTATAAATAATTCACTATTGTTAATAGTGTGGACAATGTTTATTAGTTGAAACAACAGGAGGCCTTGATAATTATTGATAACATGGCCGCAAGTACGTATTTATTGTTTTATATTGTTTCAAATAAAGTTCAGTTCATTTAAAATGCAGTATAATGTATATTAACACTACCTTTTGGATATTTTCTGTATATACATTGTATGTAGTATACATAGAGGGCAGTGGTTTTACTTCCCGCACATGGGTGTAAATGTAATATTACAGTATAGTTATTTAGGTTGGCAACCCCGAAATGTAGAAAGTTGAACTTTCAATAATGGTCGCCATTGCTGGTATGACAAAATGCACTATTGTGCAAAAAATAAACATTTTAGTAAGACTAATGTTTTTCCACATTTGTTCTATAAAGATTAAATGAATCAATTTTAATTAAAATTAATAGAAGACTACATAACTTCTCTATTCACCTGTCTGTTCACCTCTCTTTTTAGACCAAAGAGACATGGGCAGGTGAATGGAGAAGACTGCATAACAGTGAACTACATGGTCTTTATAGGAAGCCAGATATGATGAGAACAGTTAAGTATCGTAAACTGCGATGGGCAGGACATGTGGCACAATTGGGGAATGAAAGACATGCATGGAAGCTTCTTGTAGGAAAACCAGAGGGAAAATGCCCAGTTGGTATGCCCAGAATGAGGTGGGAGAACACTAACTATGATTTGGGGGAAGTAGATTATATAGGGAATGATTGGAAAACATTATCTCAGGATAGGGATGTATGGAGAGCTTATGTCTGCATGGCCATGAACCTACGGGTTCGATAGTGCCAGTGAGTTAGTTAGTTATAAATTTATTTAAAATGAATTCAACTTTTTAACATAAGAATTTTATAATTTTAAATTATATTTAAAATAGAGTTTTATTTTGTAAAAATTATAGGGAAGCAGCGCTTCCAATGTGGTCTCATCACTGCAGCGATATAACGTTAAAAGAATGATCATAAAAGTCAACTAATACATTACACACAAAATACAAATAATAGACGAGACTTTCAAACTCCTAATTTCTTTTCAAATGCACTTATATTTAACAAACACGCCATTAAAAAATGGTTTATTGCCTAACCTCTTATAGACATGCCCATATGCATATCAAATATATGATATATAAATAAAGGATTCTTGTAAATAAAAATCAAAAGACTGTATGTTATTTTGTACATTCATGTTTTAGATTAAAACTTAATTACATATAAATAGTCTATATTATGAAGAGAAAACATCTGAGACCTACCAATGCACATGTGAGGAGGCAATCACAAATTAAAAATAAATAAACATATTTAAGTTTGGCTGAGATTACATGCTATATGCTAGTGAATTCAATCACAGGAAATTAACAGAAGTCTAGTTAAAAGTGAAAATATGTCCATTTATTCGATGATAATAATCATATCCACATAAAATCAGATACCATCACTATCTGCAGATGGATGAAAATGACTAAAACTACATTACCTTCACAATATGATTCATGAAGTAAACAATTTATCATGAATAAAAAAAATATTCATAGTTAAATATGAGGTAAGATGTAAAAAATTACTCATTAATTTACGAAAAAAATTCATAATCTTTGGTAATATATTTTTTTTATTTACTTAATTTCTCAATATATCTAGAACACTAGGTATTTTGAAACAATTTTTTCTGCCATATTTCATTGTTACAAGCCTTATACGTGGTTCAGTCATTAAGTTTTGAAACTGAGTGAACAGTGGCGCTGTATTGCGCTATAACGCATAGGTGGTGCCATGGTATGGTACCTTGTCAGTTAGTCTGTCATCCCAGCAAGAGACAGTTGAGTGCATACACTGCAAGCAGAACTACGGTCTTTGTTGTGACGGTGATTTGAATGCGCATGTCGGAACTCGAGATGTCACAGTTAGAGCAACATCAAGTTCTGTCAGAAATTAGGCAAGACCACTGCCGAAACATTTCAGATGATGCAGCAAGTTTATGGTGAGTACGCATTGAGTCACAGTGTTGTGTTTAGGTGGCACTGGCGTTTTTTGCAAGAAGGAGACAGTTTGGAAGACGATGTGCATACTGATCAGCCACAAACAATTTGAACTATACGCAAGATCGAAGAAGTTGTAACGTTGGTGCGTGCTAACAACTCCCAATCAGTAGACGATCTGGCAGCAGTGGTAGGGGTCAGCCATGGTACTTGTTACAAAATTCTTTCTGAAGACCTGAACATGTCTCGTGTTAACCAGCACAGTGTGCCAGGAATCCTGTCGCAAGATCAACGTGAGCATGGATTTCATTTTTCCAAAGAGGTCATGACTGCCACAAGAGAAGACATACGGGACCTTCCTGCAACATCTTTCAGCTGAAATTCCAACAGCTATACCTAGCACCGTTGGAAAACATGCATAATGGCCAAAGGTGACTATTTTGAGGGAGGATGTGGTTCTATTTAAGTGTATGCCTAGTTATCGGCATCTTGTGAGACATTCAGATTCTTGTGGGTGCCTATCCTCAGGCGTAAAGTCTCAGAACTTAATGACTGTACTAGTATAAGACTATCACATATATTAGTGCCCTTCAGTCTAAACATTGCTATATTCTTCCTTTAAATTAGGCAATGGAAGTTATAAAAGTTAGATCATTCAAATATTTTAGGCCTTCATAAATTAATTATGGGAAATAACATTATGAGGTTTTTCAATTAATAAAATAAGTCATACCTCATCTCATACTTCACGTTCCTGTGCTTGAAGAACACAAATTATGAGGTGAGATACGACTCATTTTATTAATTTTAGTCTTGTTTTATTGAAAGAAATAATGAAGCACAGAAGAGGCACTTTTTCCAATATTATTTTCTACATTACAATTTTTCCAAACATTTAAATTTGCACATAAAATTCTCTAAGCAAGTTATCTCAATTATTTAACAAACCATCATTTAAAATATTCCAGAAGCATACAACCATAATAAAAAAAAAAGTTTGTTGAATTGTCTTAATTCAAGTAACAATTAAATCTGCATGTTTAATTACCATGGGTATGCTTTTATTTATTTCAACTGTCGTCGTGATAAGTATTACCTAAAATAGCACAATTATGTCCTTCCATCTTAAATTTATAGGTACCAACCTTAATTACATCTTAGATTTCTTAGTGATACTCACTCTATACTTAGAATTCAAATTCAGGGCCCCCAAAAATGATTGAACACCCAGTATAAAAATACAAGCACAACATTTTGACACTATTTGCAAATTAATAAAATATGTTTGTTGATAATTTGAGTGTAAAAATTAAAAGATTGGGAAAATAGTAAATTACTTTTGGAAAAAATGTGAAAATTCTTATTTATTGGGGGGGAAAAGGGCTATTCTTTTAGAAAATTATAATTAGTCACCATATCAAAGTATCTTCTTCCATTATGTCCTCTTTTGAGAATCGAGTTGCTGAAACAACTCTCTTACTAATATTTAATTTTAGGAAGTGATATTTTGAGGTTATTTTAATTATATTATTTTCAGTCTGATCATCTTACCTCAATATTAATGTTGATTTGTTCTTGGACATGTTTCAAAACAATTCTGTTTTATCGTCAGCTTGTCCAGACTGGTTTGATTTATGTTGCATTATGTGACCTTGTTTGGAGGTTCTTTGGCCAACCACAAGATCGAGCTGACATCGACATCCAGGGTGTGCAACATAAATCAAACCAGTCTGGACAAGCTGATGATAAAACAGAATTGTTTTGAATTCCATTGTAAAAGACTTTAGAGAAACAAAACATGGAAGTATCACTATCAATAGAAATTTAAAATTAGATATAATAATATTTAAAGAGAAAAAATTTCTCTTTAAATATAATTTATCTTTCATTGAGAAATGTTAAATCAATAATAAAAACATCAGATATAATAATGTTTGCAGATGATCTTGTTTTACTAGCAACATCTGCAGATGATTTACAATGGTCAGTACATAATTTAAATTTGATAGCCCAGAAATATTCAATGGAAATATCTACCAACAAAACTAAAATAATGGCATTTTGTGGAAAATCCCCAATACCAAGCAAAATTTGTTTACATAACAACATTTTAGAGAGAGTTAATGAGTTTACTTATTTAGGATATAAACTCTCTTTTGTTGAAAATTTGGATTTATCAGAGAAAATTGCGAAATTCAACAAATCAATGGGAATCATTAATAGAGTAAACCTTCATTAGTGCAAAAATCAACCCGTACTCGTCTTTATCAAATAATGGCTCGACCAGTTCTATGTTATGGGAGTGAAGCGTGGACTATAAGGACGAGAGATGAAAGCAGACTAACAGCTTGTGAGATGAAATTTATGCACCGAACAGCTGGCTACACCAAATGGGATCGAAAGAAAAATGTAGAAATCCTTCAGGAACTTAATGTGTCACCAATAGTGGACTACATCTCCAGATATCAGCTAAATTGGAAGGAACATGTCTCAAGAATGGCTAGATCCAGGATCCCCAAGGCAATAATGAACTACTGTCCAAATGGGAAACGGTCACTTGGTCGACCTATGAGAAGATGGCACGAAAACTGCTTTCTCAGGCCGTAACAGTTCTTCTAGGACTAATACCTGGCAGGATGATGATGGTGATGTTTTGAAACATGTCCAAGAACAAATCAACATTAATATTGGGGTAAGATGATCAGACTGAAAATAATACAAGTCTCTTATTGTACGTATGCATTCACTCACATCACCAAGTCATTAAATCCTACTACTGTAGATAATAGCTTACAGTAATTGGCACCTGACTTAGTTGTCATTCACTACAAGAGAGAGAATAAATCATTTTGTTTATAATCTGATGCAATAATTATTTAGGATATATTTCAACATTCATAAATTTTGGGAGTTAATTCAAATCTATCACATCCGACAAATCCTACATTTAGGGTCGTATGCAAATACATTACTCTCTACTCAAATTACTTCCAATCACTGGTGAGCTGAGATCGAATTAACGGCCTCCTTAACCGGTCATGCATGAATGTTGACGTTTTCGTAATATTGGCAACGAATTACCCAGAATTCTCAGCGATAAAACCACTTCCGTTATTTTTGTCTGCTATAGAGGAATGCATTTATGCTTGCATCCCGCAAATAATACCGTATACAAACACGTCTGCGACGCGCAATATTACACCGATTCTCCTGTTCTTCCAGTTGAATTCTTTGGTAGACTCTATCAAATTCCTCTTCACCGCATATACCGAAAACATGATCGAAGTCTTCAAGGTCCGACATCTTGGATAAGTTTCAAACTACATCGGTTACCATCGGTTCCCTTCGGGATTTCCACATAAGTTTATATCTTGAGCTACGATCTTAAGGTACCTTGTCAGGTAGCTTTACAATTATTATCGCGTGAATAGATTTCTGAGTAAGAAAAATGTGTTTGAATAAAACTTTATCAGCAGAGAACGCCTTTTACTGTCTAATGCGTTCAAACATTCGACCCTTAATGTAAAATTGTTAAGAATTCACACTATGAGGTATTTTATCAAATAAATTGAATATATTGGTAAACAATTATTGGAACAGGAAAAATTAATCAATTTAATATAGCTTCTCTAACCTAGTATTAGCTATCTTTCTATTCAATCAGTTATCGGCTGAGGATAAAGGAGATTTAACTTGAAATTAGTCCCAAGAAAGATAGCTAATATAAAAGTGAGGCGTAAAAAAAAACAATATAATTTACTTGAAATCCTGTATTTTTCAATATTTATCACTATCTCTCGAGATAAAAAACACTCAATATAGTAATCTCACCCTTAAAATTTACCTTCCATTTTCAATGCTTTATCAGATATTTATTTTCCCATTTTATCAAGGCACTGTACCAATACATCTCTGAATGATCACCTTCACTGATTACACTGGTCAACATGACTTTTGTCTCATGAGTACCAATAGTTGTACTTAATGCAGTTTTTTATCGAGTTTTCAAATACGTATTCGGAATTTCTCCATCACCCACAGGTTTTTTATTTCAATTTCAATTAATGGATTTAAATAATTATTTTTTTAATAAACATTTTTTTTTATTGTCTATTTTTTCTTTCACTCACCTCATACTTCATAACTCCTAGCAAACCCAGGGTTTCGTCACAACATTTGTGACATTCTCAATGCTGTTTCACATTCACAACTGTTCTATTGTCGCCATCTATGGTTGAATTTATGAACTTCGAAATCAAAGTAATTTCGTTATGGATATCAAAATTCATTGATCTATCTTTATTTTTCTGAACGTGAAACAGCATTGAGAATGTCACAAATGATGTGACGAAACCCTGGGTTTGCTAGGAGTTATGAAGTATGAGGCGAGTGAAAGAAAAAATAAACAATATTAAAAAAAACTCGTAGTGTTATTTCCTAACTACATAACTTAATAAATGTTTTTTCGTCCATTTGTCCATTGTAAAATAGAAACAAATGAGCTAACTCAGGAGATTTCAACTATGGAAAAAAGATATCAAGGCAAATGGAATCCTAATATGCTGGCCGATTATTGTTGGACCATCAAGAGGGATGCTCCACAGGCTAGATATAGCAGATAATCATCATTTCTTACTTTCTAGGTGAGTCTGAATATTCTAATATTGTGTAGTTACGAATGTAGAAAATATTAAAGTGTTTGAAATTATAAATGCCTGTCTCTTGGAAATCTTGTGTGATGGAGAAAAACCGATATCATATTTGAATTCAGGAGAAAAAATACAATCAGAATCACATATTTTTCTTTCTGAGACAAAAAAAAAAGTTTATTTTTTGTCGCTCAGTGTTATTAATCATTATGCATAGGATGTAAGTTTATTTCTATCCATAATGAGTGTCTAATTAAACATCCTTAAAATGTTTCTACTACTGGAAAATTTGATTTTATAATGGAATATTTTCAAGATGATAAAAATAAAGTAGGACAAAATATTTATTTTTGATATATGAAACATTTTAAGATAAAAAGCACTTAATAAATTACAATTATCCAGGGGTAAAAAAAAGTAACAGTCGCAGAAATAACAGTTTCATACAGCCCATATTACTGTAGCAATTTATTGCCCAGGACCTTGGATAAAATCATTCTCCTTCTTGCTTCTCAATAAAACTTCCAATTATATTAAATTAATGTTGGGAAGTAAACATTATGAGGTATAATCATTCAAATTCATCGGAGAACATTTTGTTTAAACAACTCACCTCATTAGGATTCATGCTTCCATGATACCGCGGATTCAAGTTCATCTTCAGCCATAACTCCGACTGACAAAATTCTTCGGCCATCAACCATTCTATTGTCGCCATCTATGGTTGAATTTATGAACTTCGAAATCAAAGTAATTTCGTTAGGGATATCAAAATTCATTGATCTATCTATATTTTTCTGAATGTAAATTTTCTCCCAAACTGTCAATTCCAAATGGTTCTCTACTTGTTTTAAAAGTTTAGCTTTTTTAAAGTTTATATATGAAAAACAAAAAAGGAATTTAGAAATTCGGACAAAAGAACATTTCAGAAATATTAAAAATTGTGAAATTGAAAAATCTGCAATTGCTGCACATAGTTTATTAGAACATAACATTGGAAGAGAAGCTAAACTTTTAAAACAAGTAGAGAAGCCTTTGGAATTGACAGTTTGGTAGAAAATATACATTCAGAAAAATAAACATAGATCAATGAATTTTGATATCCCTAACGAAATTACTTTGATTTTGAAGTTCATAAATTCAACCATAGATGGCAGCACTGAAGATGACAACAATAGAACAGTTGACGGCCGAAGAATTTCATCAGTCGAAGTTATTGCTGAAGATGAACACGACTGTGTTTGAAAACACGGTATCATGGAAGCATGAATCCTATTAGGTGAGTTGTTTAAACAAAATGTTCTCTGATGAATTTTAAAACTTCCAATACTGATATTCAGGTGTGCTGCTATCAGGACACTTGTACACATGATCTATTGTCATTATTGAATATCGTAACTGGAGAGTACAAATTTAGGTAAAAGACAGATGTAAATCCTATGGAGATGAGCAGTCAGACAGTTGTGTTCTGTGGTGATGTGGAACGTTAAAAATAATAATCACTATGCTAATTAACATTTATGCCAAGATCGAGATGAGTAGATTCCTGGACAATACCGGGTAAACAGCATGGGTATCTAAAAATAATCACTATGCTAATAAACATTTATGCCAAGATCGAGATGAGTAGATTCCTGGACAATACCGGGTAAACAGCATGGGTATCTAAAAATAATTACGATATAAATATTTCTATTCACTTATTTAACTAAACAAAAACACATTAATTTTCGTATTTCATCTTATTTATGTCAAGAAGATCGGGATAAGTAGATTCCCAGACAACGCCGGGTGTATCTAAAAAATATAAATTTATAATGGAGATGAGCAGTCAAACAGTTGTGTTCTGTGGTGATGTGGAATGGCTAGACCAGTGTTGACCTATGGTAGTGAAGCATGGACACTAAAAAGACAACATGAAAGCAGAATAACGGCTTGTGAAATGAGATTCATGCGCAGAACAGCTGGTTACACCAGATGGGATCGGAAAAGGAACACCGATATCTTCAAAGAATTGAAGACTATGCCAATTTTGGAATATATTAAACAGTACCAACTAAATTGGAAACACCATCTTGAAAGAATGAGTTCAAATTGGATCCCCAAAGCTGTTTATAATTATATACCAAGAGGACGAAGATCACTGGGCTGTCCTATGAAACACTGGAGGGAAAATTTTCTATAGGATCGTAACAGGCCTTGGCCTAATACTTGGAAGGAAGAAGAAGATAAATGTATAATTATTTTTCCTTTCACTTATTAAACTAAATATAAAAGTACATTAATTTTCATTTATTTAGGCGTAGCAGTGGACGCTGGGTATTAGCTTGTAATTTATATAAGAGGATTGTCTTATTGTCCATTGACATTACAATATGCCTTTTTGATATACCGTATGTACTGGGAAGGCAATGATTCATAATCTAATGATTATTATATCTCCAACAATGAAAATTTCTATATTAAAAATTCCAACCAACCACATTGTATATTGCACCCACACCCATAGACATGCCACAGTCTAAGTTAAAATAACATACTTTTTTATAATATTATAATGATATTGTGATCCTTCTCCTATGGAGAAGAGGTCCACGGTTTGATTCCTGGTTCAGACATTAATTTTTCTTTTCACAATATCACAATATCATTATAGTATTATAATATGATCCATTATTGGAACTGTGCTAAAATAACAGTACTGGAAAATGTTATATAACATCGTTTACTGCTTATAAAAGTGGTGGTGTAAAATTCTCAAATATAGATATTTCTAAACGAAGCCGGCCATTGGTGATGGCAGGGACACCCCACCTGGCAGCAGACAAAACGAGAATTATAGATTTATATATGTGGAAAGAATTGTTAGTGTTTGTGCCAAGTCTAGAATGGTGTAGTGGGTGCACACTCTGCGGAGAAGGGGGGGTTCACGGTTCGATTCCTGGTTCAGACAATTTTTCTTTTCACAATATCATTATACGATCCATTATTGGAAAATGTTAAATACTTTTTTATATTGAGGGATCCTAAAATTAGTTTGCAGAGAAGGCCCATGAAACTGTTATGCCAAGCAACATAAGCGATAAACATTTCTATATGTAAAGATTAAAAGATGTAATGACAATGGTTTGATGATATTCAGGAAGACCATGGAATAGGTGGATCATATGTTACACTGAAAAAAATACAGAAAAGTGAATGGATAGACATGAGATATGAAATTCGGAAGACAGAAATGGATGGAAGCAATATATCAATATCCCTTAATTTCGGGATTCAAGATAATACTTCTCATATACACAGGGTGAGTCAGGAGGAAAGGTACATGTTTGAGGGGTGATAGTACTGGTGATTCTGAACAAAAAACTTCTAATATACATATGGCCTTTTCTCAACCCTTTCAGGAAAATTTAATGAAAACAATCATGAACCGGAAAAGTGCAATTGACAGTAAATCAAGATACAGCAATTAATATAACATTTTATGAATATTTGTTGCATTTAAGTAGTGTTGAAGTGGATAAATACATTTTTAAGATGTTTTTATTATTGAATATATATTTTTTCCCAAACTGTTAAATCCAAAGGTTTAGATAGATGTTTTAAAAGTTTTGCTTCTTTTTCAATCCTATGATGCTCTAATAAACTATGTGCTGCTATAGCTGATTTTTCAATTTCTCCATTCTTTATGTTTCTGAAGTGCTCTTTTTTACGAGTTTCCAAGTTCCTTTTTGTTTTTCCTATATATATCTTGTTGCAATCTTTGCAATCAATTTGATAAATCCCAGATTTTTTGTTGTCTGGGGTATTACATTTATTATTAGTTAACAGAAGATTACCTAGGCTGAATTTGTTAATTGGAGCTAATGTTATATTAAAATTTCTGAAAATTTTTTGAAACTTATTATGAACTTCAGGATATTCAAAAAAACCATACTAGAACTATGAACTTTGAGATTCCGGAAGAACCAAGCTTGATTACAAAGTTCTTCAAAAGTACAACAAATAGCAGTTTAGGAAATGATTCATTCAAAATAACACCAGATGGCAGTTTGAAGAGGAATTCCTTCAAAAGAACACCAGATGGCAGTCTGGATAATTACCGGCAAAAGGAAAAAATTGACAGTCGTGAAAACAGCTGACGATGACGACAAAGTGTCGCCGATACTGCAGTGCTGTGTTTAAAAAAAATAGATGTATGAGGTAAGAAAAAATCACGATTCATTTAATTATTATGGTGTTGTAGTGTTTGAACAACTTTTGTGAGGAAACGTACACAATTAAATAGAACTTAAGATAACAGGATTTTGATTTACTGTCACATGCACTTTTCCGGTTCCTCATTGTTTTCATTAAATTATCCTGAAACGGTCATATGTACATTAGAAGTTTTTTTGTTCAGAATCACCAGTACTATCACCCCTCAAAGCATGTACCTTTCCTCATGACTCACCCTGCATATATATATATATATATATTATAAATATATTTTTGACATTTGGCAATGAAGGCAAATATGATATGAAAAGAAAAATGAATGCTTGAGTCGGGATTTGAACTCGAGTCTCTAAAGTCTGTACCTTTAGCGCTCTAACCAACTGAGCTACCCAAGAATTCCAAGACAAACATACAATTTTCTTATACATGTAGTATTCTCAATTCACACAAGAGGTAGCGGAAAGATCTTCCGACTGCCATCTAGCGGCTAACATAACAGTTAAGCAAATTATTAAAGAGAATATTTACTTTATAGCAGTACAAGCGTTACTGCTATAAAGTAAATATTCTCTTTAATAATTTGCTTAACTGTTATGTTAGCCGCTAGATGGCAGTCGGAAGATCTTTCCGCTACCTCTTGTGTGAATTGAGAATACTACATGTATAAGAAAATTGTATGTTTGTCTTGGAATTCTTGGGTAGCTCAGTTGGTTAGAGCGCTAAAGGTACAGACTTTAGAGACTCGAGTTCAAATCCCGACTCAAGCATTCATTTTTCTTTTCATATCATATATATATATATATATATTCTTTCATAATTCTCAATATTATATAACATTATTATCTCTTCTTATTTTATAAGTTTATTAAGGCTTTCGTGGTTAGCAATATAACTTTAGTTAAGATGCAGGTTTAAATTATACTTGTTTACAATTTATAATAGAAATTTAAGTTACTAATGTTATTTCCTCCTCAGTCAAGAGACAAAGTTTTACATAACATCAAAATACTAATCAACTTTGATTTTTAAGGTTATCCTATAACCATTTTTATAAATTCCTTTCTGTACGAACGATTGCTCAACTACAAGAACGCTATGATAAAATTAACATAATTTAACAAATAGCTGAACATGTGGATCCAAACTTTATATATTTATGGGGATATTGCACAGTAGGACGTAGGAGGCTATAACATATTTCAGTAATTTTTAGAACCACTAAATTATTGTAATCAAATGGTAAAGAGAAAAATTTATGCCTGAACCGGGAATCGAACCCCAAACCTTCAGCTTTCCGTGCTGATGCTCTAACCATTGAGCTAATCCAGGCTTCCTTCCCATCCAAGCATAAATCCTTCCTTTACATGTCTTCTTCAGGTAGAAGCCATTCATTGTGTATTTGTGAATGATGATTCATAGCATTTGAATGTGGGACCAAGACAGTAAGGTAAAGGAAGGATTTATGCTTGGATGGGAAGGAAGCCTGGATTAGCTCAATGGTTAGAGCATCAGCACGGAAAGCTGAAGGTTCGGGGTTCGATTCCCGGTTCAGGCATAAATTTTTCTCTTTACCATTTGATTACAATAATTTAGTAGTGTACTTTAATATACTTATTTCAATCATAGTAACAGCTTTAGCTTCTTAATATTAATTTAATAATTTTTAGAACCCCTGAATAAATGTAAAGTGATACCATTCAGTTTAAGCTAGTAGATACCAACTAATGGCTAATTACATCTTACATCTAGCTACCAACGTATATAAATTTTCTCTATAGAGTAAGTAGTTGATACAAGTAATTTTTTTTTATATACATAACCAATCTGATGGTCTGTCATGTCATTCTTACAAGGAAACTGTCAACCATTGGATGCTGAAACCTACCTTGAAATTTCTCCCAGAGAAGCATCGTGATGTACAAAGGATGTGTCCAAAAAATTATCTGCCATTTTTAACTGCAAGGCTCTAAAATAATAACTATAATGTGTAGCCCATTGCTGAGCCATAGTCTCTCCTTTGTAAGGAGTTACTAGACCAAGTTTTAGTTACCTTAATATTGAGTGAAGAACATATTTTTAATAACTCACCTCATACAATTTCAAATTTATTTGATTTAATACCACTGGTTTTGAATGAATTTTTCATTCATCTTCAGTTGATGAATGAAAATAAACTGAAGATGAATGAAAAATTCATTCGAAACCGATGGTCTTAAATAAAATATGAGTCATGAAAATAAACTGAAGATGAATGAAAAATTCATTCAAAACCAATGGTCTTAAATCAAATAAATTTGAAATTGTATGAGGTGACTTATTAAAAATATGTTCTCCACTCAATATTAATGATATAACCTCAAAATGTTTACTTCCCAACATTAATTTTAATACAATTTAGTTATCTTATTTGCTCAGAGATGTCATGGATGACATGCGGTCAACACACCGACCCAATGAGACATCTAACAGGCAACTAAGGTATTACTAGGACATTGAGGTCAGAAAATTTTGCTTAGAGGCCTCTTTATTCAGGCTTAAGAATCTTTTACGAGCTTGAAAATCTTAAGACTCGGGACCCACGGCTTAAAGTCCCTCCCAGAGGAAATGCTTACTGGATTTTTCATCCTAAAAAAATCCATAGACCCTAGCCGGGTTTGAACCCGCGACTCTCAGAACCAGAGGCAAGGAAGACTCAAAAATCAAACACCAAATCTCTCATTAAAAAATAAAGCTCCAAGTGCAACAGGCCTAGAAGGCCCTGGCTGCTGGCTCACATCCACATGTGTAGTCACAGAGGTAGATGATCATAAGCCAGTGTAGGAGTGACATGTGGTCATCATGTCAGGTCCCCAGCCGTTATAGATGGTCTTGTCAACCTGGAGTCACTACTTACTGTAACTACCTAAATGCCTCATGATGCTGGGTGGGCATCAGTCCCACACTCTCATTTAAACTATAGGGCAGGGCCATCCAAACTACGGCCTGCGGGCCACACCCAGCCTGCCATGGTTTTTCGTATGGCCCGCGTAAGCACTGAAATGAACAAATTAATTATATATTTTTAAGTTAGATTTTAAAATGTAACATCTAGTTTGGACATCCCTGTGTGAAATTCATCTCTCTGGAATGTGGAGTTGAGATTTCACCGCTTCTCTTGACAAAGTACTGTCCACTGACGAAGTGAATGAAAGCAGTAGGTATTTCATACATCATGAGTGTTCCTTTATTCTCAGGTAGTATGCCATTGTATCGCTTGCAATTCCCCGTGCCCCCTCTTCGTCCCGTGCTTTCATTCTCTTCGTCTGTGGACTATAGTAGGGATGATTCATCCCTTATTTACCATTTTCTCCCCACTCAAAACTTTGAACATTAATTGTTTCGCTTGTTGTATTGTCAATCAAACAGTAGCCTGTGCACGGAATAGTTGTAAAAATAATGTTAAAGTGAGAAAATGCTTTCAAAAACCGCTAAGTTGATTCCGAGTGTAGGAAGTTTAACGAATCCTGGACCAACAAGTACTTTGTGAAGGAGCAAGGAAACAAAGTGTTATGTGTTATTTGTAACAATGTTATTGCAGTTGTGAAAGAATATAACATTAAAAGACATTACCAAACAAAGCATAGCCATTTTGATAAATTTAATGAAGATGATCGATCGGTTGACAATGTCTTGCATATGCTGATGATGTAATAATAACAGCAAGAACAAAAAATTGCCTACTGGAAACCTTTGACAAATTGAAAAATGAAAGTATAAAATATGGGCTTGTAATCAATCTAAATAAAACAAAATATTTAAGATGTATGAGAAATAAAACAAATTTGACTGAACTAACTATAAATAGTGACTGTATTGATCAAATTAACTCCTTTAAGTACCTAGGCACAATACTAAACAATAATAATAATACTGGCTATAAAGTAGTGTTAAATTCCCAATAAATGTCTTCTTAACTAAGAAGCCGCCATTTGCAAAGATAGAAGCTATGGTTTCAAGCATTTGGCGCGAGGGAATTACAACGTACATAAGAGAAAAATTTGCGTCTAGATCGTAACTCGCCTCGGTAGCTCAGTTGGTAGAGCACTTGGCCCGGAAAGCCAAGGGTCCCGGGTTCGAGTCCCGGTCTAGGCGAAAATTTTTCTCTTCAAAGATAATAATATTGTTGAAGAAGAAATCAAAACAAGGATATCGTAAGGGAATAAAGCATATTTTGCTAATTTCGATATATTCAAAAGCAAATTAATATCAAAAAATGTTAAATTCAAATTATATACAGCAATAATAAGACCAATCATATGTTATGGAGCTGAAACCTAGGTACTAAAAGAAGCAGATAAATTAAGACTATTAACGTTTGAGAGGAAAATATTTAGAAGAGTGCTAGGTCCAGTAAAGGAAAATGGAAATTGGAGGTTGAGAAGGAATGACGAATTATACCTCAAGAATAATAAAGAAAATATGGTTAGTTTCATCAAATCCAAAAGATTACAATGGTTTGGACATACACTAAGAATGCCAAAGGGAAGATTGCCGAATGATATTTTGAATTGGAAGCCACAGGGAACAAGACCAAGGGGAAGACCCAAGGATCGATGGGAGGATGACGTAATTGAGGATTTGAGAGAGATGGGGATTTTTGATTTGAAATCTACTGCACAAGATAGGAAGAAGTGGCGTAAACAGGTTGAGAAGGCCAAGACATTCCACTGGAAGTCGTAGAGCCTGACGAAGAAGAAGAAGAAGATCGATCGGTTGTTACCTTTAAGAAGCCAGCTCCACTCATCTCATTAGGTAAATATATTCACTTTTGTACCAATTTTTTTTTACAATTTTAATTGAAGCAGGGTGTTACAAATGTTTTACATTCTTCTGTATGATAATGTAATTTTATTTTAGTAATAATAATAATAATAGAAGCAGCAGTAGCAACAATAATAGTAACGATATTTATATTCTGGCCCGCGATCAATTGCACAATCAGTTATTGGCCCGACCCATTAAAAAGTTTGGGCGGCCCTGCTATAGGGAAATAATACAACTCCTGTATTGGCAGACTGGATAACTCTCACTACCCACTGTCTGTGCCGCATCCCACCTCAATTCACTCTGCTCTTAACTCATGCAGAAATATACATCTGCTCCATAAAATGGATTGCCATTGCTGGATTCTGGCTTTGATTTCTGTGCCTTATAGGCATAAAATTTTTTGGACATGGCCTTGGTACATCACAATGCTTATCTGAAAGAAATTTCAAGGTTACATTTCAGCATGCAATGGTTCACAGTTTCGTTATTTGTACAATGGCTCATAGTGTCTTTGCTAGAAGGTTACAATTGTATGATATGTCTGCAATGTGCTTCTTTTCTCTTTCAGATCATGTTCAGTATTGAACGAGAAACAAAATGCCCATCATCTCCTTGCTCATGTCCTTTTTCAACTACCAACTTTTTTCATAGTTAAATGTGGAAAATAACATTATGAGGTTCTTAATTCATAAATTAATGAGTCATTTTTTACATCTTATCTCATATTTTATGTTTCTTTACACACGGGAACTAGTTTTCAAGAGAAAGATCTCTCTCATTTTCAACCGACATTATGACTACCGGATTTTCATTGGAATCACCATCAATAACGTTGCTATCTGGTGTTGATTTGATGAACTTTGAAATGAGGTCACGTTCATCAAATCAACACCAGATGGCAACATTATTGATGGTGATTCCAACAAAAATCCAGTAATCACAATGTCGGTTGAAAATGAGAGAGATCCATGAATTTCGAGATTCCTGATGAACGTGACCTCATTTCAAAGTTCATCAAATCATCACCAGATGGCAACGTTATTGATGGAGATTCCAACGAAAATCTGGTAGTCATAATGTCGGTTGAAAATGAGAGAGATCTTTCTCTTGAAAACTAGTTCACATGTTTAAAGGAACATAAAATATGAGGTAAGATGTAAAAAAAAACAGACTCATTAATTTATGTATCAAGTTTTTATTCAGAGTCTCAAACAATCACACACCTTCCATTCTTCTATTTCCATTATTTTCTCTTATTGCAACATCTTTCTTGATTTCTTTTCTCTTACTTTTAATTCTAAAACCTTCATTGGCAATCTGTTCCACTCAACATTTACATGAATAAAACATCACAATCTTTATATTTTAAGAGAAAATATAATTTGTCCTTCGGTGAGAAGTGTTAAATTTACAATAAAATAATCACAATATTTGTTCTTTAAGTTTTCTTAATCTAATAAAAATTAATTTTATAAATAATATTTTGGCCTTATACAAAATAATTTCTGTGTATACATACACCTTTAACAAGCTTTTAGAGAATAAGGACATAAGAATCCACATACTTTTAGCAAAGGTTTGGAGAAGTATCATGAGATACATGTCTAACAGTAAAATGTTATGTTTATAAAAAATTCTAGATAATTTTATAATTACACCAGTCAACATGATTTTTGTCTCATAAGTACCAATAGTTGTACTTAATGCAGTTTTTTATCGTGTTTTCAAATATGTATTTGGAATTTCTCCATCACCCACAGTTTTTTTATTATTTCAATTTCAATTAATGGATTTAAATAATTATTTTTTTAATAAACAAACATTAAAGATATTTAATTAATGTTGGGAAGTAAACATTATGAGGTATATTTAATTAATGTTGGGAAGTAAACATTATGAGGTATAATCATTAAAAATCATCGGAGAACATATTGTTTAAATAACTCACCTCATAGGATTCATGCTTCCATGATATCGCGATTTCAAACATAATCATGTTCATCGTCAGCCATAACTCCGACTGTTGAAATTCTTCGGCCGTCAACTATTCTATTGTCGCCATCTTCAGTGCTGCTATCTATGGTTGAATTTATGAACTTCGAAATCAATGTAATTTCGTTAGGGATATCAAAATTCATTGATCTATTTTTGTTTTTCTGAATGTATATTTTTTCCCAAACTGTCAATTCCAAAGGTTTCTCTACTTGTTTTAAAAGTTTAGCTTCTCTTCCAATTTTATGATGTTTCTAATAAACTATGTGCAGCAATTGCAGATTTTTCAATTTCACAATTTTTAATATTTCTGAAATGTTCTTTTGTCCGAATTTCCAAATTCCTTTTTGTTTTTCCTATATAAACTTTATTGCAATCTTCACAATTTATTTGATAAATTCCAGATTTCTTACTGTCTGGAACTTTGACTTTTTTATTGGTACTTAGAAGATTACCCAGACTAAATTTATTTATTGGTGCCAAAAAAATGTTGTATTTGTCAAAAATTTTTTGAAATTTCCTATGCATTTCAGGATGGTAAGTAATTTTCTTGTATTTTTTCTTTTCTTTGCAATTTTGTAAAGTAGTATATTCATTAAGTCTTTTATTGTGTTTGAATTTCTTCAACTTATTTATAATTAATTCTTTATCAAAACCATTTAATCTAGCAGTGTTTAAGATATGTTTAAACTCTTTATTGAAATTTTCTTCGTTTAATGGTACATTTGTCAATCTGTAAATTAAGCTATTGAATATTGCATGCTTATGAGCAATGTGATTGAAGCCTGATGATTTAATGTAATTATCTGTATGAGTTCCTTTTCTAAATATATCAAATTCAATTTTCAGTGTTTGATCATTCCTAATTATACATAAATCCAAAAAAGGAATTTTGTATTCTTTTTCTAATTCGACGGTAAACTTTACTGATTCATCCTGAAGGTTTAATAATTTAAGAGCATCTTCAATATCTTTAGAATTTATTATTGCAAAAATATCATCCACATATCTGTACCAAGTCTTAAACATCCATGGGTATGCTTTAGTGATTTGACACTCCAAGTAACTCATGAACAAATCAGCTAAAAATGGTGAAAGCGGATTACCCATTGACAAACCCGAAACCTGTTGGTAAAATTTTTCATTATAGGTAAAATAAGAATTACTGACACATAGCTTAGTAAGAGTTATATATTCCTCTAATATTTCATTTTTAATATTTAAAGAACTTAACCATTTCCTCAAAAAATTTAACATTTTTTCAACTGGTATACTAGGAAACAATGAAATTACATCAAATGAAACCAATCTGTCATCATGTCCTAGACTCATATTTTTCAATTTGTCAACCAATTCCAAAGAGTTCTGAATACTTTTAGTGTCAAATTTGGGAAACTCATTAAATTTTTGTACTAGCCATTTAGATAAATAATAGCATGGTGAACCAATGTTGTTGACTATAGGTCTCATCTTATTACCAATTTTATGAATCTTTGGTAGACCGTACATTCTAGGATTCGATGGATTGGACACTTTTAATTTAAATTTTTCTTGTTTTGTTAAAGTATATTTTATTTGTTTCAAAGTATTATCAAATGATTTAATAGCTTTAGGTAAAGGATCTTTTTTCAATTCCAAAAATTCTTTTGATTCTAAGAGATTGTCCATCCTCGCAGTATAATCCAATTTGTCAAGAATAACTATTTTATTTCCTTTGTCTGCTTTCGAAAGTATTAAATTTTTGTTGTTAATTTTATTCAAAATTGCCAAATTTTTCTTTGCTTTTAAATGTTTTTGAGAGTCTTTAATTTCTTCTAAAACTTTTCCAATTTCTTTCCTAATAATTACCTTATCTTCAATTGTCATATCATTTATTCCAATTTCAATATCAGCAATGTAATCTTCAACTTTGTCTGAAAAACTGATGCAGGTTTTTAGGCCATTATTAAGTAATTTAATTTCTTCATTATCTAAAACCACTTTTTAGATAATGGTTTTAGATAATGAAGAAATTAAATTACTTAATAATGGCCTAAAAACCTGCATCAGTTTTTCAGACAAAGTTGAAGATTACATTGCTGATATTGAAATTGGAATAAATGATATGACAATTGAAGATAAGGTAATTATTAGGAAAGAAATTGGAAAAGTTTTTAGAAGAAATTAAAGACTCTCAAAAACATTTAAAAGCAAAGAAAAATTTGGCAATTTTGAATAAAATTAACAACAAAAATTTAATACTTTCGAAAGCAGACAAAGGAAATAAAATAGTTATTCTTGACAAATTGGATTATACTGCGAGGATGGACAATCTCTTAGAATCAAAAGAATTTTTGGAATTGAAAAAAGATCCTTTACCTAAAGCTATTAAATCATTTGATAATACTTTGAAACAAATAAAATATACTTTAACAAAACAAGAAAAATTTAAATTAAAAGTGTCCAATCCATCGAATCCTAGAATGTACGGTCTACCAAAGATTCATAAAATTGGTAATAAGATGAGACCTATAGTCAACAACATTGGTTCACCATGCTATTATTTATCTAAATGGCTAGTACAAAAATTTAATGAGTTTCCAAATTTGACACTAAAAGTATTCAGAACTCTTTGGAATTGGTTGACAAATTGAAAAATATGAGTCTAGGACATGATGACAGATTGGTTTCATTTGATGTAATTTCATTGTTTCCTAGTATACCAGTTGAAAAAATGTTAAATTTTTTGAGGAAATGGTTAAGTTCTTTAAATATTAAAAATGAAATATTAGAGGAATATATACTCTTACTAAGCTATGTGTCAGTAATTCTTATTTTACCTATAATGAAAAATTTTACCAACAGGTTTCGGGTTTGTCAATGGGTAATCCGCTTTCACCATTTTTAGCTGATTTGTTCATGAGTTACTTGGAGTGTCAAATCACTAAAGCATACCCATGGATGTTTAAGACTTGGTACAGATATGTGGATGATATTTTTGCAATAATAAATTCTAAAGATATTGAAGATGCTCTTAAATTATTAAACCTTCAGGATGAATCAGTAAAGTTTACCGTCGAATTAGAAAAAGAATACAAAATTCCTTTTTTGGATTTATGTATAATTAGGAATGATCAAACACTGAAAATTGAATTTGATATATTTAGAAAAGGAACTCATACAGATAATTACATTAAATCATCAGGCTTCAATCACATTGCTCATAAGCATGCAATATTCAATAGCTTAATTTACAGATTGACAAATGTACCATTAAACGAAGAAAATTTCAATAAAGAGTTTAAACATATCTTAACACTGCTAGATTAAATGGTTTTGATAAAGAATTAATTATAAATAAGTTGAAGAAATTCAAACACAATAAAAGACTTAATGAATATACTACTTTACAAAATTGCAAAGAAAAGAAAAAATACAAGAAAATTACTTACCATCCTGAAATGCATAGGAAATTTCAAAAAATTTTTGACAAATACAACATTTTTTTGGCACCAATAAATAAATTTAGTCTGGGTAATCTTCTAAGTACCAATAAAAAAGTCAAAGTTCCAGACAGTAAGAAATCTGGAATTTATCAAATAAATTGTGAAGATTGCAATAAAGTTTATATAGGAAAAACAAAAAGGAATTTGGAAATTCGGACAAAAGAACATTTCAGAAATATTAAAAATTGTGAAATTGAAAAATCTGCATTGCTGCACATAGTTTATTAGAACATCATAAAATTGGAAGAGAAGCTAAACTTTTAAAACAAGTAGAGAAACCTTTGGAATTGACAGTTTGGGAAAAAATATACATTCAGAAAAACAAAATAGATCAATGAATTTTGATATCCCTAACGAAATTACATTGATTTCGAAGTTCATAAATTCAACCATAGATAGCAGCACTGAAGATGGCGACAATAGAATAGTTGACGGCCGAAGAATTTCAACAGTCGGAGTTATGGCTGACGATGAACATGATTATGTTTGAAATCGCGATATCATGGAAGCATGAATCCTATGAGGTGAGTTATTTAAACAATATGTTCTCCGATGATTTTTAATTATGAGGTATAATCATATAAACATTAAAGAATTTCGTCAGTCGGAGTTATGGCTGATGATGAACATGACTATGTTTGAAATCGCGATTTCATGGAAGCATGAATCCTATGAGGTGAGTTGTTTAAACAATATGTTCTCCGATGAATTTTAATTAAAGGGATTACGTCAAAGTCAAAACATACTTGCAATCTGCAATGATACCAGTTCCACACTGCAAAGAATTGCCCATACCAAAGCCTCCAGAACATGTGACATTAGATGAAGAGAGCTCAGATTCTGATGGAGGTAAGGAAGAAGAAAAAACAGATTTCGGTGATACAACTTTTGAACAAAGCTGTTCATCTGAGCCTCATTTATTGACTCAAGAAGATCTTAACGATCTCATACAAGATTTAAAGTTATCCAAAAACCGGTCTGAAATGATTGGTTCCCTAAAAGGATGGAATCTCTCAGAAACCTTGTGTGATGGAGAAAAACCCTATATCATATTTGAATTCAGGAGAAAAATTACTATCAGAATCACATATTTTTCTTTCTGAGACAAAAGAAAAGTTTATTTTTTTGTTGCTCAATGTTACTTGTATCTGATATGTCATACTTTTAACTATTAAATATATATATATATATATATATATATATATATATATATATATAGTCTAAATGCTTTTAGAAAAGAGATATTATATATATTTAAAACAATTTCATAAATATATTTGTATTTTCAAAATTAATAGAGTAACTCTATGAGGTAATATATCAGTTTGAACCAGTTATATTAACACTTCGCCTCATATTTTGCTTATTTGTACTATATCTATTCAAATTTCTCCATTCATTTTCAAAATTATATTGATGATGTTTGAAATAGCTGCAATCCCAATTGCTAATAAGAATCTAAACGTAGTATAACCTTTCTTAATCATAAAACAAATCTGAGCATTAAAAAATATGATGAAAGCAAAATGTGTTCTATGTTAATGGATATTTAGACTTAGAAATTAAAATTTTGAATTTTATAATTTTTTATCTTATTCTTTGCTAGGGTCATCATATAATTACACTGGTCAACATGATTTTTGTCTCATGAGTACCAATAGCTGTACTAAATGCAGTTTTTTATTGTGTTTTCAAACATGTATTCGGAATTTCTCCATCACCCACATTTTTTTAATTTCAATTTCAATTAATGGATTTAAATAATTATTTTTTTAATAAACGTTTTTTCGTCCATTTGTCCATTATAAAATAAAATGGGGAACACTTTCATCAGGAGATTTCAGCTATGGAAAAGAGATATCAAGGCAAATGGAATCCTAATATGCTGGCAGATTATTGTTGGACCATCAAGAGGGATGCTCCACAGGCGAAATATATGAGAAAATCCTCATTTCTTACTTTCTAGGTGAGTCCGAATGTTCGAATATTGTGTAGTTATGAATGTAGAAAATATTAAAGTGTTTGAAATTATATTACTGTCTCTCGGAAACCTTGTGTGATGGAGAAAAACCGATATCATATTTGAATTCGGGAGAAAAAATACTATCAGAATCACATATTTTTCTTTCTGAGACAAAAAAAAAGTTTATTTTTTTGTTGCTCAGTGTTATGCATGTGGCTATTTATTTATCATAAGATAAATAATGTATTATTGTTTGTGCTTTAAAGGATTATCCACAAGCTTCTAGCAAAGATACAGTCCATTCCCTCAGTATACATACCAATAATTATTATTATATCACTGTATATTGTTGCAGTCATTGAACTGTGATGAGTCATTTACTGTTAGCAGTCTTCTCCATCACCAGTAGAATTCCTGAGTGACACTGTACTTGCTTGCAGGCCATTTGTCCCTTCCTGGCATAAATAAATACACATATTTATCATTAATAAAATGTGATAGAAAATTAGACTGGGCAGGATTTTCATCTAGATTAAGAGATTAGTAAAATGTATGGTTCAAAATGAATTAATAATTTGGATTAATATTTAATTTTAGGAAGTGATATTTTGAGGTTATTTTAATTAAATTATTTGCAGTCTGATCATCTTACCTCAATTTAATGTTGATTTGTTCTTGGACATGTTTTATAACAGAAGGGTTTTGAAACATGTCCAAGAACAAATCAACATTAATATTGAGGTAAGATGATCAGACTGAAAATAATGTAATAATTTGGATATAAAGGTAAAGTGATCCCACTACAGGCCTCAGGAGGCCCTTGGGGTAGTAGGAAGTTAAGGCTCCCACTTTTTCTGAACAATCAGCACTTGATGTCAGCCCTGCACGACGGCCACCTTTACCCCCAGAACAAGTGCCTGGTACCCATTTTCATTAGAGACAGAGTCAACCTCAGGGCCATAGTGCTGCCAGAAGGTTTGGGTCAGTTAAAAAATCCTGACCCCACTGGGACTCGAACCGTAGGCTTTCCAGTTTGTAGTGTAGTGCCTTAACCATTACACTATGGCGTGTCCATAATTTGGATATAAAGTAACATGTAAATTCAATCTTGTTTGATGACTGGTCACTATACAGTTTGTAGTGTAGTGCCTTAACCATTACACTACGGCGTGTCCATAATTTGGACATAAAGTAACATGTAAATTCAATCTTTACTATACAGTTTGTAGTGTAGTGCCTTAACCATTACACTACGGCGTGTCCATAATTTGGATATAAAGTAACATGTAAATTCAATCTTGTTTGATGACTGGTTACTATACATTGCAGAATATACTGAAAAATATAAATGTATCTTGAAAGGAAAATCTTGATAAACATAAAATATTAATTCATAGTTAAATATGGGAAATAACATTATGAGGTTCTTAATTCGTAAATTAATGAGTCATTTTTCAGAGCGTATAATTTTTCTCTTCAAATATGATTTATCCATCATTGAGATGTATGAAATTAATAATAAAAACATCGAAAAAAGCCGTACTGGCATTTATAATGTAATGTCTTCTTCTTCTTATTCCTTCCAAGTATTAGGCCAAGGCCTGTTACGATCCTATAGAAAATTTTCCCTCCAGCGTTTGCGGGAAATTCTCGTATAAGACTTGAAAGCATAATAATAGTCCCTTCGATTGGTTGCCGGCCAAGGGAAGGCAAGACCAGTGATGGGGCTGCCATCTTATAGCCTCTGGTCAGGCTTTTCTGGAGAAGAAAAGAAAATAAAGGAAAGAAGAAATGGAAGAAAGGAAAGACTCCCTAGCCCTCGGATGCCCTAATAACGTCGGGGTCGAAAAAAACAAGAGTTAACCAAGAGAGGTTAGATAGTAAAGTTAAAAGAGTGCAAAACACAAGTAAGTGGAAGAAATGTTTTGCTCAGCTTGGGCACCTTGTGGCCGCCATCCACATATCCCCTAGATGAGGACCCCTGAGGGTTAATTCCCAAATATGTCTTCTTAATAAAGAAGCCGCCATTTGCAAAGATAGAAGCAAAGGCTTCAAAGCATTTGGTGGGCGGGAATTACAATGTATATAGAGAAAAATTTGCATTTAGATCGGTACTTGCTCAGGTAGCTCAGATGGTAGAGCACTTGGACTAGAAAACCAAGGGTCCCGGGTTCAAGTCCCGGTCTGAGCGTATAATTTTTCTCTTCAAATATGATTTATCCATCATTGAGATGTATGAAATTAATAATAAAAACATCGAAAAAAGCCGTACTGGCATTTATAATGTAATGTATAATTCCCAAATATGTCTTCTTAATAAAGGAGCCGCCATTTGCAAAGATAGAAGCAAAGGCTTCAAAGCATTTGGTGGGCGGGAATTACAATGTATATCTTACCTCATACTTTATGTTTCTTCAAACACGGGAACTAGTTTTCGAGAGAAGGATCTCTCTCATTTTCAACCGACATTATGACTACCGGATTTTTGTTGGAATCTCCATCAATAACGTTGCCATCTGCCAGATTGATGGAGATTCCAACGAAAATCCGGTAGTCATAATGTCGGTTGAAAATGAGAGAGATCCTTCTCTCGAAAACTAGTTCCCATGTTTGAAAAAACATAAAATATGAGGTAAGATGTTAAAAAAATGACTCATTAATTTACGAAATAAAATATTAATTACACCAGTGGTTAGATATGCTATCAAAACTGGATATTTAAAAAGAGAGAAGAATTGCAAATAGACATAAGGGGATAAAGGATTGAGAAGAATTGCTAAGACTAGTACATGATGAGGAAATATGGAAGATAATAATAACTAGGGAGCATATTTTTGTGTTCTAAAAGTTAAGATTGCAACATAATAGCCTATAGTGATAAAATTAATTTCTTCTTCTTCCTTCCAAGTATTAGGCCAAGGCCTAAAATTAATTTAATAAGTCTTTATATCCAATCAACTGATTTTTTTAATAATATAACTTACAAAAACATTTCTCAATAATTTTTGTGTGGGATCTAGCAATATTATATTTACACACACAAATTATTTTTAAATTAAAAGGAAATAATATTCAATTTACGTTATTTATTTTTAATTTAAAAGTAAAATAATGTTGAGTGATTCCAGGCTTTGTGGCCGTGGTCCATTACTGGTGTTCCTACCAGATGTTTCTCCCTCAGCTGCAGAGGGCATCTTCAGTGGCGAATACTTCTAGGTGTGGTTTCCTGGTCGGAGGCTCGACTGTGAATGAGTGGTGGACTGCTGGAAGCTATAATTTATACTAGTGGTAGATGCAGGGTGGCTGCTGCTGATTGGTTCTGAACTGTCTCCTTGTTTTTTATAGTGTTAATACATCCATTGCCTAATGTATGATGCCAGGCTTTAGCCAATTTGGTCCCTTCTTCTTTTCTATCCGCGACGTCGTGGATAAATATATAAGTAGGGCAGGTACGTAAAGTGATCCCACAACAGGCCCGGAGGCCCTTGGGGTAGTAGGAGGTTAAGGCTCCCACTTTTTCTAGACAATCGGCACTTTATGTCAGCCGGGTTGTCAGCCCTGCGTGACGGCCGCCTTTACCCCCAGAACAAGCGTCTGGTACTCATTTCCGTTAGAGGCTGAGTCGACCCCAGGGCCATAGTGCAGCCAGAGGGTTTGGGTCAGTTTAAAAATCCTGACCCCAACGGGACTTGAACCCTCGAACCTCCGGCTTGTAGCTCAGTGCCTTAACCACTACGCTACGGCGTGAAGTGGGGCAGGTAGTCGACAAAATTGCCAGTCTCAAGACAACCCTTGAGGATGCCGGATGCAGTCTCTGGCGAAACGTCGGGGAACTACAAGCCTCAAGACCACGGCCAACAACAGCCCTGAAATCTTCTACAAGATCATCATAATAACTCCGGCCGTGAAAGTCTAAGTCTATATAATATGTATTTGAATCGAAATGCCTGGTAGCTTAATGGTCAAGCGCACTGATATACAGAACCAGAGACATCAGGTTCAAATCCCAAATCAGACATATATTTTCCTCTCTTTTTTTTTTAATACAATAGGAAGTAGCATTAAGAGGTTTAATTAATAAATTAATGAGTCATTTTAACATCTTACCTCATATTTCATGTTTTATCAAACACGGTAACTATAGTTTTCAAATGATCTTGTCATTCATTTTCAACCGCCATTATGACTACCGGATATTCGTTGGAATCTCCCTCTCTAACGTTGCCATCTGGTGTTGATTTGACGAACTTCGAGATATCGTTGCCATCTGGTGTTGATTCGATGAACTTCGAGATGAGGTCACGTTCATCCGGAATGTCGAAATTCATAGATTTAAATTTGGAATTGACAGTTTGGGAGAAAATATTTATACAGAAGAACAAATTTAAATCTATGAATTTCGACATTCCGGATGAACGTGACCTCATCTCGAAGTTCATCGAATCAACACCAGATGGCAACGATATCTCGAAGTTCGTCAAATCAACACCAGATGGCAACGTTAGAGAGGGAGATTCCAACGAATATCCGGTAGTCATAATGGCGGTTGAAAATGAATGACAAGATCATTTGAAAACTATAGTTACCGTGTTTGATAAAACATGAAATATGAGGTAAGATGTTAAAATGACTCATTAATTTATTAATTAAGAACCTCGTAATGTGTTTCCCAATTTTAACTTTGATTAAGAGGTTTGTTTAATAATTAAAACATTTTTCTCTTCAAATAAAATTTTAAATATACTCACCGACAAATTCTTTATATTTATATGGACCAAAAGAGATGCCAATTCCAAATCCTCACTATATGCATTTTTCAAAGGAACACTACGATAACCGCTTCGTAGACAGGAAACCTAAAAGTAAACAATGACTCTTCACAGAACAAAAATTAACTTACTAAACAAGTGTCCCACATAATTATGTTTGAAATTCATATTTGAGAGTACCCACGATCAAATTCAGACGCAAATCTACTTAACTTGGTGTTTTTCATGGATATATTCAGTCAATAAGAAAATATTTAATTTTAGGAAGTGATATTTTGAGGTTATTTTAATTATATTATTTTCAGTCTGATCATCTTACCTCAATATTAATGTTGATTTGTTCTTGAACATGTTTCGATTATATCATAATCATCATCAGCATCTTGCCCAGACTGGTTAGATTTATGTTGCACACCCTGGATGTGATGTCAGCTCCATCCTGCGGTTGGCAAAAGAACCTCCAAACAAGGTCACGCTCCGTCATAATATAAATTTGGACATTAAATTATTAAAACAGTTAGAAAATACAAATGAGCTGACTATTTGGGAAAAATCTATATTCAGAAAAACAAAAATAGAGTTATGAATTTTGAAATACCGACGGAGCGTGACCTTGTTTGGAGGTTCTCTGGCCAACCACAGGATGGAGCTGACATCGACATCCAGGGTGTACAACATAAATCTAACCAGTCTGGGCAAGATGCTGATGATGATTATGATATAATCGAAAAATGTTCAAGAACAAATCAACATTAATATTGAGGTAAGATGATCAGACTGGAAATAATTAGATAAGAAAATGTTCGATCAAATTTTCATTACCACAATCCATTTCATATTTTGTTAAAAAATAAATATCAATGAGTTTACAAAAGATAAAAAAGAGTAGAGTACAGAATGGAAGAATCAGGGAAGGATTAAAATAGATATCAATTTAAGAAAAAGCAGACAACTGAGGTGGTTCATAGTTAAATACGGGGTTTAACATTATGAGGTTCTTAATTCATTGAATTGAGGTGGTTGTTAAGGCAGGCTATGTAAATGGAAAAGGACTGAAAAACCAAGTAGATAATTGAAGCAAGGACAAAAGGCAAAAGAACAAGAGAAAGGACGAGAAAAGATTATATGGATGATATTGAGGATAAAGCAAGAAAAAATGGGAAAGAGATTGGATAATTGAGTCTGCCATGGTTGTTTGTGGTTATGTTCCATGCCTCTATTTATGAGGTTCATGAGTTCAAACCTGGCCACAGTCAATGGATTTTTAGGATGGAAAAATCTGGGGGTAAATCCTCCGGGAGGGATTTTAAGTATGAAGATTTTCAGGCTTGTAAAAGATCCTCAAGACTGAAAAAATAGCCTGCTGAGCAAGATTTAAACAACATTCTATCAACCAAATAATACCTTAAGTTGGCTACTAGGTCTCTTTTGAGGCAGCATGACAATCACATGTCATTCATGACATCTGTAGGGAAATAAGCATAACTAAATCAGATTGGTTAAGAAAGCCCAAAGGGGAGGCCAGAGCACGACTTGGGTATATAAGAGGCATAGGATGGATGGATGGCTGGAGAATTGAAGAGGATAACAAAAGACAGTAGGGTAGATACGTGGATTGAGGCAATCCCAACATTGTAATTGCAGAAGGAAAGAAAAAAAATGGAAAAAGAAAATTTATGCACATACAGAATGATAAAAATACAGAATTTATGGTATGTATCAAAGATATGATGCCCAAGCATCAATGTTAATTAAATGGAAGTCATTTAAATTCATTAAATTAATATTGAGAAGCTAAAGCTATTACTATGATAGAAATAAGTAAATTAATGAACACAATTAAATTATTGTAAATCAATGGTAAAGAGAAAAATTTTTGCCTGAACCGGGAATCGAACCCCGAACCTTTAGCTTTCCGTGCTAATGCTCTGTCCACTGAGCTAATACAGGCTTCATTCCCATCCAAGCAGAAATCCTTCTTTACCTTACTCTACTGGTCCCACATTCAATTGCAATGAATTATCATTCACAAATACACAATGAATGGCTTCTACCTGAAGAAGACATGAAGGGACTCCACACAGCTACAGCATTATTTATTAAATTAATATTGAGAAACTAAAGCTATTACTATGATAGAAATAAGTAAATTAATGAACACAATTAAATTATTGTAAATCAATGGTAAAGAGAAAAATTTTTGCCTGAACCGGGAATTGGAGGACAGAGCATTAGCACGGAAAGCTAAAGGTTCGGGGTTCGATTCCCTGTTCAGGCAAAAATTGTTCTGTTTACCATTGATTTACAATAATTTAATTGTGTTCATTTAAATTCATTTCATTTTGGAGAATGATACAAAAATAAAATTCTACTAAAATTGAAATAAAAATAAATTAATGAACTTTCTGCTATTGTTATTTTATTTAACAATGCTCTTTAGAAGCTGAGGTCATTAATGTTGCAATTCAAATCTAGATGGGTTGTACTATCAGTAGTAACATGAACTGTGGTCAAGAAATAAAGCAGAGGATAGCAATGGCAAAAGAAGCTTTTAATAAGAAGAGAAGCATTTTCTGCAGACCTCTGGCAAAAGAATTACGGAAGAGGCTAGTGAAGTGCTTTGTATGGAGTGTAGCAATGTATGGTGTAGAGACTTGGACATTATGATGGAATGAGGAAAAGCGACTGGAAGCTTTTGAGAAGTGGATATGGAGAAGGATGGAACGTAAAATGGACAGACAAAATAAAAAATACAGATGTGCTGGACAGAGTGGCTGAAGGAAGAACAATGATGGAACTCATAAAGAAGAGGGGAAAAAAAAAAAAAAATGGATTGGCCACTGGCTAAGAAGAAACTACCTGCTGATGGATGCCCAAGAAGGAATGGTCAACGGAAAGAAAGTTAGAGGCAGAAAAAGACATCAGATGATAGACAATATTAAAATAAATGGTTTGTATGTGGATACAAAAAAGGAAAGCTGAGTTAAGGAAAGAGTGGAGAATGCTGAGTTGCTCTGGGGCAGAACACTATGTATATATGTATGTATGTATGTGAAAGTCAAGTTTTGGTAGAGACCTCATTTTTCAGGCTTGAGGTTTTTTTTAATGTGCTATAAATATGTGAGATGGAACATATGGCTTTAGTTCCCTTTCAAAGGAACCCGAATTCAGGATATTTATGCCCTTAAAAAATCCATTGACTCAGTCGGGTATGAATCTGCAAATCTTGGAACCAGAAATAAGTATGGTAAATACTAGTCTACCAGGATCAACTCAAACTTTCTTAACCCATTCACCTCAAAAGATGAGGTAGACTCACTGACAGTTAAATGGCCTTCAATTCAGAAGATGAGGTACACTCGCTTAACTCTATTGTTATATATTTTCCAATATTTTGTACACCCCTTGGCAGTGTAGTCATTTGTTAACATTTATGAATAGTAGAGGAATGTATTTTGGTCTTCACACTTACTGTGATCCCAAGTACCATTATATTTTTTGTTTCTTTTGAATGTCTGAAAATATACAATATAATTTACAGTAACATAAATCTGGTTTCTGGGGAAATGCATTGAGCATTTAAACCTGAAGCGAATGGGTTAAATACCACTCCTATTGAGAGACTACTGCCTTTAACAACTAATTTTTCTAGGAACAAACACTAAGGGTCGCATGTTTGGACGCATTAGACAGTAAAATGCCTTCTCTGCTGAGCAAGTTGTATGCTAATACGATTTTGCTTACTCAGAAATCTGTTCATGCGATAATAATTGGTTAAATTTGTAAGCTACCTGCGGAGGTACCTTACATGAGCAACTCAAATTAAAATCCCGAAGGGAACCGATGGTAATCGATGTACTTTGCTGCTTTATCCAACATTTATCCAAGATGTCGGACCTTGAAGACTTCGATCATGTTTTCGGTATACACGGAGAAGAGGAATTTGATAGAGTCTACCAAAGAATTCAACTGGAAGAACAGGAGAATCGGCGTAATATTGCGTGTCGCAGACGTGTTTGTATACGGTATTATTTGCGGGATGCAAGCATAAATGCATTCCTCTATAGCAGACGAAAAAAACGGAAGTGGTTTTATCGCTGAGAATTCTGGGTAATTCGTTGCCAATATTACAAAAATGTCGACGCTCGTGCATGACCGATAAGTCGGCCGTTAATTCGTTCTCAGCAATTGCTCACGGTGAATCAGCTCACTAGTGATTGGAAGTAATTTGAGTAGAGAGTAATGTTCTAACATACGACCCTAAATCCCATAAATATCAATAATTCATGCCTCTTAATTTGTTTTATATTAGAAAGTTTTTCTTTTAAATCAATACCACCAGATTGTCATTACGAATTTCTGGTATTGTTTCCTGGCATGGTACACTTGTAACCACCCACTTCTGAGGTTGGGGCACCAATGATATGAAAGGTGATCATGGTAATGATGTGCCAGGATAGGCCTTAAACTAAACTTAATATGAGGTGAATAAGATAATGATGGCCAGATAGTTTTAATTTATGTTGAGTTGTTTTTGACTCACCTCATACTTAACTGCCTCGTAGACTCGAGTTTCTTCACTGCATCTGTGACATTCTCAATGCTGTATCACGTTCACAACTCAGTGATACAGCATTGAGAATGTCAAGATGCAGTGAAGAAACTCGAGTCTACGAGGCAGTTAAGTATGAGGTGAGTCAAAAACAACTCAACATAAATTAAAATAAACCTCATAGTGCTATTTCCTACCTACATAACTTGGCCAGACAGTGTTCGGGGACCATTTGTGCCTCAAAGTTTCCTGACATTTGTCTTACAGTTGAGGAAAAAACCTTTCACGCAGGAAACTTGTCCCAAACAGGAGACAAAAAAAAAAAAGAAGTAATACATTTTAGTTAAAAACTATAAAAAAATAACATTTTAATTTGAAATGTAAAAAAGATCACAAATGTGGCATGTACTTACAGGATATGTTGCTTGGCCAATAAAATTGGAGTCTCCAAACATATCCTCATCCTGAATTACGAACCTGAGCAGAGCAAAGCTGGGATTAAACACATCAAATTCACAGATCTCATTCCATACTGGATTGAATCCATTGTCCGCTGGAAAAAACAGAAGTAATGTATTACAATTTATAAATGCAGACTGTAATGAATATGGTGGACAAAAGTGCAGTTAAGGATTCCTCATATGTGGACAAGAAAAATGGTTATACAACATGGATCCAGCTGAAAATGGAGACAATGGTCTCCAAAACACTTTCAAGTGAGAAAATTTAATATGAGGTGAGGTGTATTCTAGTTTTCTCTCTTGATAATATCAGCTCATAGTGCCACTTCCTATCAATTATTGATAAAAAATGTTAAAATCTCCCTGGGATACCTTATAATATTGTTTATTTTTTATTTCACTCACCTCATACTTCATAACTCCTAGCATACCCAGGGTTTCGTCACATCCTTTGTGACATATTCAATGCTGTGTCACGTTCACAACTGACGTCCGGCTGCCTTCTATCCTGCAGACTGACCACCGCGCCATCTGATGGCTGACCGACGAACTTCCAAATCAGTCATCTCTCCTTATAACCGGGTATTTCAAAATTCATAGTTGTATTTTCATTCTTGCATATGTAAATTTTTTCCCAAATTGTGAGTTCCTTCGGTTTTTCCAATTGTTTAAGTAATTTTGTTTTGGTTTCTATTCTATGTTTTTCTGACCAGGCATGTGCTATTGCAGATTTTTCAGTTTCTCCATTTTTAACATTTCTGAGGTGTTCCTTTAATCTTGTATTTAGATTCCTTTTTGTTTTTCCTATGTATATCTTTTCACAATTTTTACAATTAATTTGATAAATTCCCGATTTTTTGCAGTCTTCAATCTTTTCATTTTTGTTGGTTTTTATTAAATTACCTAAGCTGTAATCATTTGTTGTGAACGTGACACAGCATTGAGAATGTCACAAAGGATGTGACGAAACCCTGGGTATGCTAGGAGTTATGAAGTATGAGGTGAGTGAAATGAAAAATAAACAATATTAAAAAAACCGATTCCGATTGAGGGTCTTTCCACTTTTCAGCGGTTGCCCTTTTACCAGCCGGCTGCTGGCCCTTCACATCCACATGTGTCAATCACAGAGGTAGATGATCAACAGCTAGTGTAGGGGTGACATGTGGTTAGCATGTCGAGTCCCCCAGCCGTTATAGCTGGTTCCTCAACCTGGAGCCGCTACTTATTGTAGCTACCCAATTGCCTCACGATGCTGGGTGGGCACTAGTCCCATACTGGCCGAAATACCATGAGAAAATTTCTTCCCCCATAGAGACTCGAACCAGCGCAAGTCCCGTAGCTCTGCGCCAAGGCATCCTACCTTAACCGCTCGGCTACGGCGCGGGACTTAAAAAAACCTCATAGTGTTATTTCCTATCTACATAACTTAATACCTTATAATGTTTCTATGCACTTAATATTTTAGGAAGTAACACTACGAGGTTTTTAATATAGAATCAGAAAACTGACACCTCACCTATATATATATATATATATATATATATATATATGTATATGTACATATTTAATATACTTATATAAAACAAAAATAAACTTGTCAGCTTAATACAATTTAAACAATCTTTTATTTAGGTAAAAATTTTACCTATATAAATATACCTCATACCGTAAATTCCTAAAAAAGTAATCTTTTATTTCGTAAATTAATGAGTCATTTTTACATCTTACCTCATATTTCATATTTCTTTAAGCACAGGAACTACTTTTCAAGAGAACCATCTCTCTCATTTTTAACCGACATTATGACTCATAAAGTCGGTTGAAAATGAGAGAGATGGTTCTCTTGAAAACTAGTTCCCATGTTTAAAGAAACATAAAATATGAGGTAAGATGTAAAAAATGACTCATTAATTTACAAAGTAAAATTTGACATGGAAATAAAAAAGATCATCATTGTCCTGGCATGTTATAGTCCTTTAAAAACTGTTACATCTAACGGGCTTCCAACATAAAACCGGACCGGCCTCACGGAGTTTCACCCGGCACGCAGTGCTGTCTCTTCCTCCCACAATTCACCCTGGCTGCCACCCGTCCTTGAACTGTTTCTTACCTTATAGAAAATGCTGGAAGTGTTGTCCTCCCTCAGTTAAACAGGCATTATACCGAGTAAACACATCTAGATTGACACGCTGTAGTTCGGGCACTGTCAAGTTTCTGATTTCATTTCTTATGTTGTTCTTCAGTTCTTCCAATGTCTAATTTTTCTTCGGTGAGAACCGTACGCCTTCGCATGTGTTTCTTATTTTGTACTAAACCAGTGGTCTCAAATTTAGTCATAAGATCATGGATTGTCGATCTGGAAGGAAGTAATTGTCCAGGGAAGTTCCGAATAAATTCCTCGCGAACGCGATGAGCTGATTCGTATTTATAATAACATTTACACACATAAATGCGCTGTTCTAATGTCAGCTGACGTCTCATCTTGTCGAACAATAGTAAACTGACTAGTTCAAGGACGAGCGGCTGGCAGAGTGAAATGCAGACGAGGAGAGAGCGCCGCCTGACGGGTGAAACCCCGTGAGGCCGGTCCAGGTTTATATTGGAAACCCGGTACAAATATTCTCCTTCTACATTTTTTCTGAACTTTTATAATTCAATACAAAGAAAAAATATAATATAAATTACTAAATATACAACAGTAGAAGAAAAGTGTGCTACAGTATTTAGAAATTTTATAAATAGCATGGTCTGCTTGAATAGTTTTTGACTAATTCTAGTATTTCTTCCTTTCTCATACTAAATTTCCTCTTTATACTATACTATCCAGTCTCTCTTGATTGAACTCTTGTTTTCTTTGACCCTGACAGTATTAGAGTATTCGAGGCCTACGGGTTCATTTCACATTTTCTTCTCTACATTTTTCTGAAGAGCCCATCCAGAGGCTTCAAGATGGCAGTCCCATTACTGGACTAGCTTCTTTTTGCTAGCAACTAGTCGGAGAGAAAGTAAATTGCTTTTAATTCTACAAATATTAAAAAGATGCCCGTCTCAAAGTCAGACATGCTAACTATTACACCACTGAGGTAGTCTTACAATGTCTTTGCTTAACCCATTTTAGGATATGTATTCCTGTATTTAAATTTATAGCAACATACAAAATTTACATAATAATGAATACAGGATGTCTCGAAAGCCACTATCCATTTCCATGAAAAATTACAGTTTTTTTCTTTTCTTTGGATAAACTGTTAGCTTAGTGCAACATGTTCGGCATGGAAGAATGGGTTCCATTGTTTGTGCACAGGTATGCAGATTGTCATATGAAGACACCAGAGTTGAATTTGCCCATAAATTCTGTAAACCAGCCCCAACAAAGGCACCCATTCGTCTGCTTGTAAACAAATTTAAGCATTAAATTTGAAGAGAAAAATTTTCACCTAGACCGGGACTCGAACCCGGGACCCTTGGCTTTCCGGGCCAAGTGCTCTACCAACTGAGCTACCGAGGCAAGTTACGATCTAGACGCAAATTTTTCTCTTATATACGTTGTAATTCCCTATCGCCAAATGCTTTTGAAACCATTGTTTCTATCTTTGCAAATGGCGGCTTCTTAGTTAAGAAGACATTTATTGGAAATTTAACATTACTTTAAAAGCCAGTAAGGCCTCTAATGATGTTTTTATTATTAATTTAACATTTCTCAATGAAAGATAAATTAAATTTGAAGAGAAAAATTTTTTTTGGTAGAGCACTTGGCCCGGAAAGCCAAGGGTCCCGGGTTCGAGTCCCGGTCTAGGCAAAAATTTTTCTCTTCAAATTTAATTTATCTTTCATTGAGAAATGTTAAATTAATAATAAAAACATCATTAGAGGCCTTACTGGCTTTTAAAGTAATGTTAAATTTCCAATAAATGTCTTCTTAACTAAGAAGCCGCCATTTGCAAAGATAGAAACAATGGTTTCAAAAGCATTTGGCGATAGGGAATTACAACGTATATAAGAGAAAAATTTGCGTCTAGATCGTAACTCGCCTCGGTAGCTCAGTTGGTAGAGCACTTGGCCCGGAAAGCCAAGGGTCCCGGGTTCGAGTCCCGGTCTAGGCGAAAATTTTTCTCTTCAAATTTAATTTATCTTTCATTGAGAAATGTTAAATTAATAATAAAAACATCAAATTTAAGCATATTTAAATTAATATCGGGAAGTAAACATTATGAGGTTATATCATTAATAATGAATGGAGAACATATTTTAATCGACTCACCTCATACATTTTCAAACTTCTTTGAAGAAGAACTTCAGAAGAATAAATATCGATCTATGAATTTCGATGTTCCGGTGGATAAAAATTTAATTACAAAGTTTATAATCCCAACGAAAGATGGCAGCACAAGAGGTGATGTCACTAAAGAAATCAACAATCACGGAATTTCATCAATGGATGCCATGACTGATGAAGGACATGATATTGTCTGAAACCGTCGGTATCAAAGAAGTTTGAAAATGTATGAGGTGAGTCGATTAAAATATTCAAAGTTAAAAATGGGAAACACATTATGAGGTTCTTAATTAATAAATTAATGAGTCATTTTAACATCTTACCTCATATATCATGTTTTATTAAACACGGTAACTATAGTTTTCAAATGATCTTGTCATTCATTTTCAACCGTCATAATGGTTGTCATAATGGCGGTTGAAAATGAATGACAAGATCATTTGAAAACTATAGTTACCATGTTTAATAAAACATGATATATGAGGTAAGATGTAAAAATGACTCATTAATTTATCGATTAAAATATGTTCTCCATTCATTATTAAATTTAAGCATACTGGCAGCATGTGTGATAAGGCATATCATGGACGACCATGTGCATCAGCAGAAACAGTGCACAGGTTCAAATTGCCAGTTATAGTCCAAACACATAAATTCTACAACTTAGTAAGGCATTGAATGCTCCTAGCAACACAATGTGGAAAATTCTATGTTTCCCTCTATGAAAATGCCCTTATCATGTCTGCTTGATTTACGTAATCATATCACAGAATCAGCAGGTTTATTTTACTGTTTAAATATTAAGATCTACATTTCGCTTCACAGATGAAAGATGGAGTATGTGCTTTCACCTAGATGGCAGTCATGTAGAAAGGCAGTAGAATATGTGTAAAACTTCACAATAACATTGATTTTTCAATCATTGCCTTCCTTCATTGAAATGGATAGTGACTTTAATGGTAGAACCTTTGTTCTCAGATACTTACTGACAGTTTTTGTAGTTAATTTTAATCCTGAGTCATACTCTGCTCCCAAAACTTCTACTTCTACAGAAGGACTTGATGTGCCACGACCAGATCTAATGAGATGTCTTGCGCCTATTACCCTTATTAGTATTGTCAATGGTTCTACTCCAACCACTAAATTCTTGTCATAGGGGTCAAAGTCATCCCTGAACATGAAGTCTGGTCTGAGTACATATCCACAAGTTCCATTCTGTCGGAACTTTGCTTGGTTCAACTGCATTGCCTTATCTAAATAATTATAAAATCAAATTAAAACATTTTTCATTGTAATATGTAAACTAATTTACACAGATAAACTAAGTAGTGGTAAATAGAAAATTTTTTGCCATTTACCATTACTTAAAAAATATATGTATTTATTCTAATGAAATAAATGAATGAATGTATATATGAATGGGTGAATAAAGATGTGCACATATGAATGCATCTATATAATGCTCATGATTTGGCAATAAAGCTATTTTCCTCCTAGCTTCCCAATATTTGGGAACAATAGCCAAATATATATTTAATTAAGTTATGCAGGTAGGAAATAACACTATGAGATTTATTTTAATTTTGTTTAGTTGTTTCTTCTTAAGAAGTATGAGATGAGCCAAGAAACAACTAAACAAAAATATATATTCAATATTTGGCATGATTTAAAATTTTTCATATTCACATTTTCTTCTCTCCATCATATTGGACAGTTTAGGGATGGCGAGAGACCAATTAGTTGCCTGCTCTGGACTAGTGGTTATGCTCCTTGCCTCTGGTTCCGAGGGTCACAGGCTCAAACTAGGCCGGGGTCGACGGATTTTTTTAGGACAGAAAAATCCAAGGAGCATGTCCTCTGGGAAGGACTTTATGCCATGGGTCCCGAGTCTGAAGATTTTCAGGCTTATAAAACATCCTTAAGCCTGAATGAAAAGGCTCTAAGCAAAAATTACCGATTTTTTAAATTATTAATTTCATACATCTCAATGATGGATAAATTATATTTTTCTCTTCAAAAATAAAATTTACCACCTCAACATCCTAGTAATATCAAATCCTAGTAATATGTTAGTTGCCTGTTAGATGTCTCACTCTGAGTCGTGAAAACAGCTGAGGATGGGAACAATGGTTCTCAGATACTGCGGTGCTATGTTAAAATAATAGAAGAAATGCGCACTAATTGTGCAGAAAATATATGTTACATAAGTTTTGTCATTAATTTGATTCACATAGCTTGTTATTTGCAGAATTCTACCAGGGATTTCCCTCTTTTTTTGCAGGTGGTTTACATGGTAACGGTTGCATGGTTGCTCGCAGAGTTCACACACACAGTTGTTCCCAGGATCGTGGAAACACATTTGGTCTTGCATATCTTGTGGTGGTATCCATGCACTGCTATTGAGTTCACCAGGTGTCGGAGTTCTTGATTGGTGTTGGTCCAGAATCTGTTTGTCATGGCTTCTGTTGTATAAAAGTCCAACCATATCTCTTGCCTCTTCTTCTCACTTTCCTGAAGTAGTTTATTTGAGCTGTCTGTGGATGATAGCCTCATACGCAGTTCTTCTGTGAAGAAGGGTTCCTTGACGAGTTCATATGCTAGCCTCAACTTTGTGTGTTTTGAGACACCTACGGTGGCTTTCAACAATCATGATTTGACTGCTTCCTAAGTTATTAGTTCTCTTAGACTCAACTTCTCCCAAATGAGGTCTATTCCATAGGTTGCAATGGGAACTATTTTTGCATTGAACAAGGCCATGGCCGTTTTTAGTGACAGTCTGGATATTGCTTTGATGTCAAACATGGCTTTTGTGGCAGCTGCTGCACGGGATTTTATATTTTCTAAATGACCTGGCAGTGGTTTGCAACATCAGTCCCAGTCTGGAAAAGCTGACGATAAAACAGAATTGTTTTGAAACATGTTCAAGAACAAATCAACATTAATATTGAGGTAAGATGTTCAGACTAAAAATAATATAATTAAAATAACCTCAAAATATAACTTCCTAAAATTAAATATCAGTCCCAGATATTTGAAGCTGTTAACTGTCACGAGAGGTTCTATTCCTAGGTAGATTCTGTCTTCTGCAGCTTCTCGACCTCCGTTGTGGAATGTCATCTGTACCGTTTTCCCCAAGTTTATTTCCATTTTGTTTTCCTGTGCCCATTTCTCAAGTTGGTTGGTTGCTCTTTGCAGGTCTTGTATGGAGTTCGATCCGATGACCATGTCGTCTGCATATATGTAGATTTTCACTTCCTCCGTCTCCTGTCTAATCATTTGTACGACATTGTGTGTGGCGATATTGAAGAGTAGGGGACTCAGTGGGTCCCCCTGTAGTACCCCGTTGGTTTGTGTTATTGTTTTCGATGTGGTTACATCGTCTGTGATCTGAATGAAGTTGGCTGTCAGCATGTTGTGTAGCAAAGCTGTGACCTTATCTTTTCTTTTCATTGTTTCCAGCTTCAAGATTAATAAGCGTCTGTTTAATTTATCGAAAGCCTTCTTGTAGTCTACGAAGACTACGTGGAATTTCCCTCGGGGATGCCTTAGTGCGTCCTCTATATCACTGAGAAGGTTGTTGATGGCATGCAGTGTACTTCTGCCTTTTTTGAAACCGAATTATTCTTCCAGGATCTTGTGTTCTACTTCACTTGAGATCTATGTAATAAGGCTTGTGAGTATTTTCAAAGTCGCCTTTTTCCAGGGCAATTCCTCTGTAGGAATTTGGATCCAACTGGTTGCCTCTCCCCTTAAATAGCATTTTGATCGTCGAGAGTCTCCATATTTCTGGTCTGTTGCCCTTTTGTAGACATAGATTTAACATATCTGTTATTGCTTGGAGCAGTAGGTTTAAGTCTTTGATATGTTCATTACTTATTCCGTCTGGGCCTGGTGCCTTTTTGTTTTTCAGAGACATTATTGTCTCGTGCATCTCTTCCGTTGTGAATGGGTTCACTTCTGCTAGGCATGTCTCCACTGTGATCAGTTCATATGCAGTGGTGGTGGTGCTATGTTTAAAGAAACATAGATGTATGAGGTAAGAAGAATTCACAATTCATTTGATTCTTATTAAGATATATTCTATTTACCATTTATTTGATAAATTTTCTACCACCATCTACATAATGTCCACCGCTGTGGTCTCAAGGTAGCATGCTGCCTTGTCACGCAGCGGGCCCGGGTTCAATCCCCGGTCGGGGCAGTTTTTCTGGGTGAGGTTTTTATTGGGGTTTTTCCTCACCTGTAAGACAAATGTCAGGAAAACTTTAAGGCCCAAACATTCCCCGAAATCATATGGTCATCATCTTCATCCTTATCATCATCATCACCATCATCCTTCACCGGTGTGGAAAGCAACGGGAAGCTACCACACTTACACAATTCCCTAGTAAAGCTGCAAGCATAGCATGAAAATGCTATGATTGCGGTGAAGGACCTGCCTTCGGGCAGAATTACTATGGACTACTAGGGACTATCTACATACTGTAAGAGTACCATATTCATACTGAGAGGGATTCTGACAATAGCGAAATATTATAATTGTAAAATTTGTCAATAGATAGTCACAGAGACATTTTCCAATAAGAGTCAGTAATAAAACATGTTGGATAATGGTCTAAACCATGTGTGTCCAACATGTGGCCCGCATTGATATTTAATAACAAAATAATCTTATTTAAATTTTAAACTGAAATTTATATTAAAAGTACAAGGGTTAGTAATACTTCATTCATATTGTTCAATTTAAATTTTAGAATCAGATTATACACGAAAAGAATATATTTAATTTAATTTTAAAAATAACTAATATATGATTAATATTTTAACCAATTCACTGTAACGACAGTGGCCCTTTTCCAAAAAAAGGTTGGACATGCCTGCCATGTGGGTCCAACACGCGGCCCTCAATGCCATCCCATGCGGCCCGTATTGATATTTAATAATATAACAATTTTATTTAAATTTTAAACTGAAATTTATATTAAAAGTACAAGGGCTAATAATACTCTTTATTTTGTTCAATTTAGATTTTAAAATTTGATTATACATGAAAATAATATATTTAATTTAATTTTAAAAATACCTTAACTAATATATGATTAATATTTTAATCAAAAAATAACATATCAATATATTAGCTATTTTATATTTAAATGAATTGGTCTATCTTAGATCCTATTTAATACGGTAAAAAATCTGATCATATGGCCCGCAAACCAATTCACCTTAATGACAGTGGCCCTTTTCCAAAAAAGATTGGACATGCCTGGTCTAAACATTCTGAATGATAATGAAAGTTACGTACCTGGAGTTTGATAATTCAATGCAACCATCTGACAGCCACAGTTCCATATAGGGAGTGGATTATAATTTGAAGAATCTATTCTTTGGCCTTTTGGATAAACTCGACTAAACTGCACCTATTTAGACAAAATATATTTAATATTTGTAGGAAATAACACTATAATGTTTCTTTTAATTATTATGAGTTATTTATTTTGATTCACCTCATATTTTTTATTTCTTGCAGACTATAGTTTTGCTGCATAAATACAACGAAACTATAGTCTGCAAAAAATAAAAAAAAAATATAAGGCGAGTCAAAATACATAACTTATAATAATTAAAATATACATGAATAAAATTCCTACAAAAGCAGAAGGCCTAATTTAACAAAGTATACCATGTGCTTGAGTTTATTTAAATAATCAGTGCATAAAGCTAGAGGCATGTTACTAAAATACATGTCAGGTATACATTTTTCATCTAGGTTATGTTAAATTTTCAACAGGCCAGGTAGCTCAGGTAGAATGATGTCTGATAACAGGTGATCTAGGTTCAATCCCAGGTAACAGAATGGTGAAGATTTATCACTAGAGCCCAGTTTGTATGCAAAATGCAAGGTTCTTTTTTTACACATTAAAAAGTATGAGGGAATTATTTTGATGTTATGTGGTCCCTTCACAGACAATTTCAGTGGTGCTTGATAATGCATAGAAATGCATATTCTGGGGGAAAATGTTTATTTTAGATTTTTAATGCATAAATGCCCCCTCAGGGGTCCTCATCTAGGGGATATGTGGATGGCGACCACAAGGTGCCCAAGCTGTGCAAAACATTTCTTCCACTTACTTGTGTTTTGCACTCTTTTAACTTTACTACCTAACCTCTCTTGGTTAACTCTTGTTTTTTCGACCCCGACGCTATTAGGACATCCGAGGGCTAGGGAGTCCTTCCTTTTTTTCCATTTCTTCTTTCCTTTATTTTCTTTTCTTCTCCAGAAAAGCCTGACCAGAGGCTATAAGATGGCAGCCCCATCACTGGTCTTGCCTTCCTTTGGCCAGCAACCAATCGAAGGGACTATTATTATGCTTTCAAGTCTTATATGAGAATTTTCCATAAGGGAAAATTTTCTATAGGATCGTAACAGGCCTCGGCCTAATACTTGGAAGGAAGAAGAAGAAGAAGAATGCATAAATGCATATTTTACTCCTAAACATGTTATTAAATTATAATTTTCTCTTCAGCTAATTACTAGTAATTAATTAATTATTATTTAATATTTTTTAAAAATTAATAGTCTCTTCCATCAATTGGATATAAGTGTAATGTGTATATTTACATCTGTGTAAGATGTGGGCCTTGAGAAATAATATTATGGTATTGCTCAAATCGGATTTCATAAACTGAGTAAAGTATTAAATAAAAATCCTGGCTACAATAGAATTTGTCAAATTAGCAAAATGCTCTCTGGTGATGGTGAAAAAACTGTAACCGAAGAGGAATTCACTGAAGAACCGTGGTGTTTTCCACATGCACCTGTGACATCATGTGATGCAAAAAGGACATTTTCATTGTATAAAACCTTCTTCACTGGCAGGTGAAGAAGCTTCACACAAGAAAATCTTATGAAAACCTTCCTTATCTACTGTAACAGTTAGGAATAAGGTAAGATTACCCACAAAGCAAATAATTTATTTGATTTTATTACCATCTGTTTTGCATATTTAGGGTGCATATTTTCTACTTTTCCCATGCATATTTAGTACTTTATTTTGCATACAAATCCAGGCTCTATTTATCACACATTCATGTCGGTCCTGGAACTCACTCAGGCTCGAATCTATGAATGCATTAGACCGTAAAAGGCGTACTCTGCTGAGAAAGTTGTATCCTAATACAATTTTGTTTCCTCAGAATTCTGTTCATGTGATAATAATTGTTGAAATTCGTAAGCTACCTGACGAGGTGATTTAAGAGAGAAACGAATCATGAGAATCCCGAAGGGAACCGATGTAGTTTGAAACCTTACCGCGTACCTTCCTGCTTTATCCAAGATGTCGGACCTTGAAGACTTCGATCATGTTTTCGGTATACGCAGAGAAGAGAAATTTGATAGAGTCTACCATAGAATTCAACTTGAAGAACAGGAGAATCGGCATAATATTGCACGATGCAGACGTCGTTGTATACGGGACGCAAGCGTAAATGCGTTCCTCTAGCAGACGAAAATAACGGAAGTGGTTTTATCGCTGAGAATTCTGGGTAATTTCTTACCAATATTACAAAAACGACAACTTTCATGCATGACCAGTTAGTGGGTAGCTAATTCGATCTTTGCACTTGCTCACAGTGAGTCAGCTCACCAGTGATTGGAAGTAATTTGAGTAGAGACTAATGTACTTGCATGTGGCCCTCAGTCTCCTATAATCAGCACTGGAAACTTTCCTGGGGGTAAATTAAACTGGAGCATAAGGCTAGCTCTGAATTTTTTCTATGCCATTGATTAAGAACGGGCTTCCATTAATCCATATTTCAATGGGCCATTATGTCTTGTTAACAGGATACCTTTAATTTTTTTAATGATAACATATATTATAATAACACTTATAAAAACATACCTGATGATATTTCAGGAAGAATTTATTTTCTTGAACACATATAAGTTTTTCAGCCTTCGTTTCCGGGAAGGACGACATTTCATTGAACACAAGACCATTTTTCCTGATCCTGTCAGCATTAAATGCAACAGACCGACAGTATACAATCAGGTTAGACATTTCCGTCGCTATCCTCAAGGCTCTTTCAAGATCCTTGTGTTGGCTTTCCTAAAATAATTAATAACATGAAATCCGATTATCATATTAAAACTTTTAAAGATTAACAATAAAGTGCCTGTATATTAAATATAAAACATACTATAATTATGTGAAATATAAAATTCAATAAAAGTTTGCTATTAAAATATACGGGTTCTATTTTTTTGTGTAATGTTAAATATAAGAAAATCCAACTAGACCAAAATTAACATTTTTTAAAACTAAATCCTCAGAGTGATACTTCCTACAAATTTTAAAATGAACATACTTGTAAGTAATATTTAATTTTAGGAAGTGATATTTTGAGGTTATTTTAATTATATTATTTTTAGTCTGATCATCTTACCTCAATATTAATGTTGATTTGTTCTTGGACATGTTACAAAACAATTCTGTTTTATCGTCAGCTTGTCATAGAAGTATGAGGTAAGAAGAATTCACGATTAATTTTATTCTTACCAATAAAACCTCAATGTTAAAAATTCCCAAATTTATTATATTAAAAAAGCTTGTTTCTTTACTTCTTTTATTAAATGTTTAGTATTTGTTATTAATACACCTAAATAATTAAATTCTGATACTTGTTCTATGATTTTTCTTTCCACTTCTAATTTGCATCTTACTGGTTCTTTTGATATTGTTAAGCATTTTATCTTATTTGTATTAATTTCCATATTTTTTGTTATATGATTTATTGTAATTATGTTTATACTAGTCCATCGCTGGTAGCATGCTGATTTGTCACGCAGCGGCCCCAGGTTCGATTCCCGATCGGGACAGGCTCTTCGGTGAAGTTTTTTTGGGGTTTTTCCTCACCTGTAAGACAAATGTCAGGATGCTTAGGACCTAACGGTCCCCAAAAATCATCTGGCCATCATCATCATCCTTATTATCATCATCATCATCATCACCAGCATGGAAAGCAACGGGAAGCTACCACACCTATAATTCCCTAGTAAAGCTGCAAAACATAGCATGAAATGCTATGATTGCAATGAAAGACCTGCCCTCGGGCAGAATTACTATGGATGGATGTTTATACTCTCATCCAGAATGAAGATAATGAAGACATGTAATTATTGTTAAGTTATGTAGGTTGGAAATAACACTATGAGGTTTATTTTAATTTTGTTTAGTTGTTTCTTGACTCACCTCATACTTCTTAACTCCCTTGCATATCCAGATTCCATCACAGTCTTTGTGACATTCTCAAGATGTTGTGAACGTGAACAGCATTGAGAATAATAATTAAATGAATCGTGATTTTTTCTTACCTCATACATCTATGTTTCTTTAAACACAGCACTGCAGTATCGGCGACACTTTGTCGTCATCGTCAGCTGTTTTCACGACTGTCAATTTTTTTCTCCTTTTTGCCGGTAATTATCTAGACTGCCATCTGGTGCTCTTTTGAAGGAATTCCTCTTCAAACTGCCATCTGGTGTTATTTTGAATGAATCATTTCCTAAACTGCTATCTGTTGTATTTTTGAAGAACTTTGTAATCAAGCTTGGTTCTTCCGGAATCTCAAAGTTCATAGTTCTAGTATGGTTTTTTTGAATATATATTTTTTCCCAAACTGTTAAATACAAAGGTTTAGATAGATGTTTTAAAAGTTTTGCTTCTTTTTCAATCCTATGATGCTCTAATAAACTATGTGCTGCTATAGCTGATTTTTCAATTTCTCCATTCTTCATGTTTCTGAAGTGCTCTTTTTTACGAGTTTCCAAGTTCCTTTTTGTTTTTCCTATATATATATATATATATATATATATATATCTTGTTGCAATCTTTGCAATCAATTTGATAAATCCCAGATTTTTTGTTGTCTGGGGTATTACATTTATTATTAGTTAACAGCAGATTACCCAGGCTGAATTTGTTAATTGGAGCTAATGTTATATTAAAATTTCTGAACATTTTTTGAAACTTATTATGAACTTCAGGATGGTAAGTGAATTTCTTGAACCATGATGTAAGGTGGTGTATTCCTGTAACCTTTTTTGTTGTTTGAATTTCTTTAATTTATTCTTTATAATGTCTTCATCGAAACCATTTATTTTAGCAACATGAACAATATGATTATATTCCTTGTCAAAATCTTCTACATTAAGTGGAATATTTAACAATCTGTGTAATAGACTATTGAAAATTGCATGTTTGTGTGTCAAATGATTAAAACCTGAAGATTTTATGTAGTTGTCAGTACGTGTAAAAAAAAAAATAATCACGATTCATTTAATTATTATTAATTGAACCTCATAATGTTAAAAATTCCCAAATTTAATATATAAGCATTGAGAATGTCACAAAGACAGTGATGGAATCTGGATATGCAAGGGAGTTAAGAAGTATGAGGTCAGTCAAGAAACAACTAAACAAAAAAAACAAAAAATGTAATTATTGTGTTTACTTTAATTATTTTATGTTATTTTAATGGTATATAAAACTAAAAGTTTTATTTCCTTCAAATGATACCGTATTATTCTTTGCATTTAATGAAAACTAAAAAAGTGTAAACTTACTCTGATGTTAGCATTCTGGGCTGTTTGCTTGATCTTAGCCATCCACTCCAGAGCCACATCACGGGATTTGACGGCAACTTCAAATGGTGTACACATGCTTGGATTTTGGATTTTAAGTATCCATTCAAATCCCGGTCGTCCTCCCACTTGTAATTCTACAACGGCGCCCATGATATCAAGACTTCCCTTCTGGAGACTTCCCAGCAGCATTGAATCTGATGACTGTAACATAATAATATGATGTACACTGCTATGAGTTCCCACAGCAAAATAAATTATTTAATGGAATTTTGGCCAATGTAATTTTTTAATCTATTTAATATATTCTTGGAACCTGTAATCATAATCCCACTTTCATTCCTAATTATATTTGTTTTAGCCTGAAATCTTTCTTTCTATCCTAATTCTTCTTCTTCTTCCTTCCAAGTATTAGGCCAAGGCCTGTTACGATCCTATAGAAAATTTCTGGGAAATTCTCGTATAAGACTTGAAAGCATAATAATAGTCCCTTCGATTGGTTGCTGGCCAAAGGAAGGCAAGACCAGTGATGGGGCTGCCATCTTATAGCCTGTGGTCAGGCTTTTCTGGAGAAGAAAAGAAAATAAAGGAAAGAAGAAATGGAAGAAAGGAAAGACTCCCTAGCCCTCGGATGCCCTAATAGCGTTGGGGTCGAAAAAACAAGAGTTAACCAAGAGAGGTTAGATAGTAAAGTTAAAAGAGTGCAAAACACAAGTAAGTGGAAGAAATGTTTTGCTCAGCTTGGGCACCTTGTGGTCGCCATCCACATATCCCCTAGGTGAGGACCCCTCCCTGAAATAATTCTGTGTTCCTATTTTTGTAGGCTTATTTTAAGATTATTAATCTTTCCTCTCAAATATATCCTCTTTTTACTCTTTAAAGACCTAGTAGTTTCCCTTCTGATGTTACCCAAATTTTCAAAATGTATTTATTTTGGCTCATGTAACCAATTAATTTTTCTTAAGTCTCTTTTCTTTACAATGCCAGCATATTCCTCATCAAACTCTTTTTAATTTTGCCTCTTTTTTCTATGTTTTCTGATGATGACAATTTAATACTATTTCTTATAGTTCCCCATTCTCCAATATCTAGGTATATCAGTATCAAGTTTTCATGTGAAAATTCCAGAATTTCAAATCTATTCAAAATTTTGATCCCATTCCACTTCTGCATAAAAAATTTGTACGAAAATTTTCAGTTGATATCACAAGAGCCAGTTTACATGCATTCTAATTCTTCATAGAACTCATTCTTAATCTTGTCATCCTTATCCTTTATGTACATTTACAATTACAAAATCAAGTTGTTTACCCTTTAGAATCTTGCATGATATCCTGTAGCTAACAAACTTAACATTTTTGAGAACTTTGAGGGCCCTCTTTCATGTTAAATCCATCTTTAACAAAAATGTATATACCATCATCATCATCATCATCCAGGTATTAAGCCTGTTGGCTCGTTCTGGTTTCATGAAAGCTAGAATTGTTAAAATTATTCAGACCATCTTCAGTGTGGGCATCCAACATTTCTCCTTCCTTGCGGTTTATAATTTAGGAATAATTTTGGAAATCTTCCTTCTGGCATTCTATCAATATGTTCTTTCCAGACGTTCCTATATTCAAATATTCGGTCTGTAAGTTTGAAAATATTTAGTTCCTTTCTTATATCTTCATTTCTTTTCTTATCCAGCAGAGTATATCCTGCTATATTCCTTAAAAATCGCATCTCAGCTGCTTCCAATCTTTGTTCTTGTCTTTTAGCGATCGTCCAACATTCTGATCCATACATCAATACAGGAACAGCCATTACTTTATATACTGTTTATACATAATTACATATATATATATATTATGTATATACATAATTCTAAATAAAATATAAATAAAATGAAGTTACAGTATATTTAGAAAGGAAACAGCACTTCCAGAGCATCTATAGACTCTTTGCCACTGTTTTTAAGGATTATACTGTATTTGTAACGCTGGTGGTGATGACCCCAAAAGAAATTAAATTCAGAATCAGTTTATATTTAGATAAATGGAATATTTAGAAAATATGAGAGAGAATTTTATTAATAAACTAAGAAGAGAAATATATTCACATTTCAACTTACGTTATCATCTCTATTCTCTTGTGGTTCTATCACTTCAACGTAGTTGGATGGAAACCAGTGCTGCTTTTTACCACCATAATCTCCCCGCCACCACCCATCATCCTGCTTATTGACGTTACTAATGATGGAATGTTTACAAAAAGAGAGTTCATCTTCCCGCCGAGCTTGATAATCATACAATGCTTTCACTGTAAGCTGCAAAAAAAAAAAGCAAGTACATCCTTCAATAATTAACTTCTTTATGATGTTGTACCGAAATGACATTTTCGGTACGTGAGACTACGTAAATACTGCGCAACCAGTACGTCATCGCGTCTTCATTTCTTCAGTGATCTTAGTGAACAGTGCCAAATTTTCTCCTACATACCTCCCCTTTCCTTTATGTGCCATGTCCTATTGCGCATCCTCCCCTCTGCTAGGTAGTCCTCAAATAAGCTGTGCTCAATAACATCAAGGTCATCATCTGTTTAGGCTTGGACGAGTAAAGTCGATATAGCTCGGAGGAGCTTGTTTGGTTTATTGGTCCCTTAGGCCAGGGTAGGGTCACAAGGACGGTGTACCCTAGCCCTTGGCGGGACTGGTGTGAGTGGAAGAGTGTACGTATGTTTATTATATTTATTTACAGATTTTCGTTTAAATGACCAGTAAGGTTACTATTTCTTTAAATCAGTGGTAAAGAGAAAAATTTTTGCCTGAACCGGGAATCGAACACCCATGGTTCAGGCAAAAATTTTTCTCTTTACCACTGATTTACAATAATTTAATTGTGTTCATTAATTTACTTATTTCTATCATAGTAATAGCTTTAGCTTCTCAATATTAATTTAATACTATTTCTTTGTTAACTTATTTTTTTATGTCAAGAGAACTATCTTTTATTATTTGTATGTTATATCTGACTCATATTAAATATGAGCTATTTTCTTTTAGTTAACTTCTGTTTATTGATTGAATGTCAGATATTTATATAAAGTTCCAAAGCTTTCTCAAGCGAATCTAATCTCCTCTTTCCTTAAAACTTCCATGATTGTAATCTGTATAGCTTACAGTACTATATGCTTAATTTATTAAGGAAAGGTGATTTAAACTTTGCCTCTTATGGGCCCGGGCAAAGATATGTGTATTTAAGCATTCTATATTTTCAAACTCAAAGTAATTATAAACAACATAGGTACGATCCAGCATGAACACGCGAGTGGTACGGTGCAATTAATGCTAGCAGTCAGCACATGTTCGGTGCAATGTATTCATTACATATAAGATTAAATGAAAATTAACACTTAACAATTAAGGAAACATGAACTTGTAGAAGATTTCCGGGCTGTTGGCTGTGGTCTTGAGGCTTGTAGTTCTCCGACGTTTTGCCAGAGACTGCGTCCAGCATCCTCAAGAGTTGTCTTGAGAATGGCAATTTTGTCGACTACCTGACCTATTTATACATTTATCCGTGACGTGTTCTCTGCGTGGTCCGTTACTTCGTAAATTGTATCTGCCTTCTGGTTGGTTGGCAATAGGGTCTTCCATTGCACCAATGAGGTTGCTAGAACATCAGACAGCAACCTCAATGGTGCAATGGAAGACCCTAATGCTAACCAACCAGAAGGCAGATACAATTTACGAAGTAACGGACCACGCAGAGAACACGTCACGGATAAATGTATAAATAGGGCAGGTAGTCGACAAAATTGCCAGTCTCAAGACAACACTTGAGGATGCCGGATGCAGTCTCTGGCAAAACGTCGGGGAACTACAAGCCTCAAGACCCTGGCCAACAGCCTGGAAATCTTCTACAAGATCATCATAATAACTCTGGCCGTGAAAGTCTAAGTCAAAATTAAGGAAACACTTGAATTAATGTCAGAATTTAAATACCTATGTACACTGCTGCTCAGAAACAATGAGCACTTGAATTATTCAGTCTCTCGTCTTCTTCCACACTGGGCATGCAAAGCTTTGTTCACACGATTACACAATATTCAAGTAGCTTAAATTTGCTTATTTGGTTCAGTAGTCCGAAATATGTTTCAAATCAGACTGGATAGTGCATGCTGAGGCTCTAAAAAATGTAATATTGTATGAATTTAACAGATATGCGAAGAGCAATATTAAAATCTTGTGCATAATTTGTATATGAATAAGAAAATAATAAATAAAGGCTGAATTATCAAAGTTACAATAGTGTAGATGGTTAACAGAAGAATTATGACAGATATTGAACTACAACGGTCTTCAGTTCAAATTCCGTGCAGTACTTTTTTTTAATAAACAGATTTGTCAACATAGACCCAGAAAAATTATAAGTTTTAGTTCTGCAAAAGGATATTTATCTACACATTATATTTAGCACTAGCTACTACCCGGCGTGCGCTGCTACGCCTAAATAAATGAAAATTAATGTGCTTTTGAAAAAGTGATTACTTACCTTAGACATGAAACTAGTAGGATCCATGTAACTTGGAGTACCATAGAGAGTGCCATCGTCTGTTTCCATATCCTGTAAGCAGATTTGATAAAAAATAGAGTTATCAAACCACACCAAAATAGGAAGTGTATACAATAAAACCCTCTTATAACAATTAAATGAAAGTTCATAGCAAAAAAAAAAAACACAAAAACAATAATAAGGTATTCTACCTCACTCACCTCATATTGATAAAAATTCTACCTTAATGAATATACCTCATAGTGAGAATTCCTAAAATAAGTAACAAAAACAACAACTTAAAATTTATGATGAAATTAAACCTCATAGTGATTAATTCCTATAAAAGTTAAACTTAAAATTTATTTAACTTTCACAGGAAAAAAAACACTATGAGGTTTAATTTAAGAATTAAATGAATTTTTTTACTTGGGGCACACTGAAGCGTAGTGGTTAAGGCACTGCGGTACAAGCCGGAAGGGTGAGGGTTCGAGTCCCAGTGGGGTCAGGATTTTTTAAACTGACCCAAACATTCTGGCAGCACTATGGCCCTGGGGTCGACTCAGCCTCTAATGGAAATGAGTACCAGACGCTTGTTCTGGGGGCAAAGGCTGCCATCACGCAGGGCTGACAACCCGGATAACATCAAGTGCCGATTGTCAAGAAAAAGTGGGAGCCTTAACCTCCTACTACCCCTAAGGGCCTCCTGAGGCCTGTAGTGGGATCACTTTACTGATGATGGAGATAAGCTCCGAAACTGCAGTCTAGAAGAAAAAGGATATGAGGTGAGGTAATAAAAATATTAATTTAATTCTTAAATTAAAATTTTCTAATACTATAACCTAAAGAATTCTATTTTCAGTATGAATACCAATTGTAGAATGACAGACGCTAACCCTGTTATCAACCTCTATCCAGGCATTCCTCAGCATATTAATAGTGACATACTGAATTGCAAATCATTGATGTCAACTATCAATTGAATTTACACTTAATCCTCATAGAAAGAAGTCCAAAGGTGTTAGATCTGAGGACCCTGATAACCAAGTGACTGACTCAGATCTCTACTGATCCTCCATCCAGGAAAACTGACATTAAGAAACTTATATATCTCCAATCTGAAGGTTGTTATATACCTTCAAAGAGAAGGAGCGCTAGGCTTACCACTTCTCGATAATGCTAGTACTAACAATTTCTACCAAAACGACCTTATGACATAACAGAGTATATCTTCACATAAAATTTTAATAAAACCGGTTCCATTCCAGCAGATGGTTCTTAGCCTATCAACCTGCTGCTTAAGATAGGACTGTTGGAAGACCTAAAGAATTTTAAAAAAATACACATTGAGGAAATGGTACCTTATAGGTAGTAATTTTTTATTAAAATTTTATATTCTGATACCTCAAACAGAATTTAATCATGTATTTTATTAGTATAGGCTATATCTTGCCTCTAATTTAGTGTTTTAGTCAACACTGTACATAAATAATAACTACAATGCGTTTAGGTAGAATTTTTTATCACTCACCTCATATTGTTCTTCTTATTTGACTATAAACTAGTTTCGGAATATAGTTTCGCAAAGGCGAAGGACGGCTCTTCAAGATGACAGAACAACGGTCATGACGATACTGAGGATGGAACAGAAACTATGTTCTGAAACTAGTTTATAGTCAAATAAGAAGAACAATATGAGGTGAATGATAAAAAATTCTACCTAAATGAATATACCTCATAGTGTGAACTCCTAAAATAAGTAACTACAATGAATGAACATGCAAGTTAATGAACAACCTTCAAAGACAAATCCATGGCAACTATTGTTACATAAATTGCAAGAAATGCACTACCAAACCCAACTAAATTTATTTCCCTTTGGGATACACATTTCTAATATTAATCATTTAATTTATTAGTATTTGAAGAGGTACATAGTGCATTAAGTTCACTGCTACTATATTATTATACATAAAAATTATTTTTGACTGTACAATAAATTTAATCAAAGGTCACAATATCCCTAAATGATTTATCATCACATGAGTATTTAAAATAGCTTACCATATTAATCCCTCTGATTATATCTTCATTTACAGAATATAAGAGTTTTATTTTGCGATACAAAGGATTTCTTCTATAGTAACTGACTAGTTCAACCAGACTTTCAAACTGAACAGTTCCAATTGTATATAAGCGGCCTTCTTGCTTTATTCTACAATGTTTGATTTTCTTCTCTGCCCTGAAATCAGGTATACAATTACTTTGTGCACTATTTTACAAAACATAAAAGAAGAAAGCAACTTAACTATCTCCAAATTTAAAAAGTTCAATAAGGACAAAAAAAAGAGCGTAAATTAATTTGTTTTTCCTATATATACTTTATTGCAGTCTTTACAACTAATTTGATAAACTCCAAATTTATTAAATTAGCTGTAAAGACTGTAATAAAGTATATACAGTAAAAACAAAAAGGAATTCAGACACTCACAGAGATAGGAACTTATTACCAAGTTCAATGGACCACAGGAAGTGGGAGCAGGAGTCAAGAATCGGGGCCAATATCTTGAGAAAAATCAGTCTGTAATAGCTGAAGATGCAGCTAACTAGCCTTGAAACATATGTTCAACAAAAACAACCATAAGAGGTAAGAATACACAGACCAAATATCTTAATTACTATCAACAGTATCACATGCCTCCTCAACATATGTGCTGTGGAGGGATTTGGTACTTATTCTAAGCATTTGATTCACAATCTACCGATTAAAAATTGTACACCAACACCCCTCACAGCCCCAAGATTGAAAGTTTTAAAGCAAAAATATCAAATCCCATCACAAATCAAATCTGGTCCTACTACTCAGGAGCTACTATCACCTGGACTAATGAAGTGCACTTATTTAGTGTCGTTTTCCATTAATTTTTACAAAAAATGCTAAATATTTCATTTGAATAAAATGTGTCTTACCTGAATGATATAGCAAATGAATATACATCATTTTCGCTGGGTCTGACTAGAAAAGCACCATCTGATGGGACTCTCTTCAACAATTCTTCAGCTTGGCTCCGTGTGAGTCGTGGATGATACCACTCTTTCCCTTCATGTTTGTTAGGTTGGGGAACTGGTTCTTGTAATACTATATGAAATTCCTATTAGAATAAGAATATAATTTTTAAACATTACACAAAGTTTTAAGTTAAGGCAATAAACATTGTAGTTAGTTGAATACAATATATATAAATGAATAACTTAAACTAATTAAGGTAAAATTTTTTATCACTCACCTCATATTGAACAATATGAGGTGAGTGATACAAAATTCTACCTTAATGAATATACCTCATAGTGAGAATTCCTCAAATAAGTAACTTAAACTAAGATTAAATTAAATGCTTCATACATCTGCCCATATACAGTCTTCTAAGTAAACTGCAGTTTCAAATCTTTGGCAGATTCATCTTCAGTACCCTCTCGTTGACTGATGTTATGTCAATAAGAATAACTACTTCTTCTTCCCTGTGTTGGTGGACTGATAAACCTCCAGATCCAGTCAGAATCTATAGTAATTTCGAAGTTCATAAGTTTTTCTTTCTCGTTTTTTGTAATGTGGATTTTTTCTCAAATTGTGAGTTCTTCTGTTTTTCTATTTGTTTAATTAGACTATCTTTCGATTCAATTATACATTTCTCAGACCAATTGTGGATTTGGGAAAAAATATCCATATTCAAAAAAACAAGAAAGAAAAACTTATGAACTTTGAAATTCCCATGGATTCTGACTGGATCCGGAGGTAGAAAAAAATAGTAGTTCTTCTGATCGACATAACATCAGTCAACGAGAGGGTACTGAAGATAAATCCACCAAGTATTTGAAACCGCGGTCTACTTAGGAGACTGGATATGAGGTGAGGTATAAAGCATTTAATTTAATCTTCAATTACACCTCATAGTGAATTAAATACAGTTACTATTGCACAATCAACTGTGTTGTTTTATTAAGCCAAAACAATGTGAAGAAGACCTGATGACATTCTGTGACAATATTAAATTTTTAATTGAACAGCATAGAATGTAATTTAAAAGTGAATAGTCATATTATGGACATTCAAGCAATTTAAGTCTCTGGTCCTTAATCTGTTAAATTATATTAGTATATAATCTTTAAGTCATCCCACAAGACAAAACAATATGACCTAAATGCTATCCATTCTTAAAGTGATCCTCATCAAAATAAAGCCACTTTTCATTGGTTATGGACACAGACGTACGATAGTAAGCGAAAAAATAGTTATATTTAATTAATGTTGGGAAGTAAACATTATGAGGTATAATCATTAAAATTCATCGGAGAACATATTGTTTAAACAACTCACCTCATAGGATTCATGCTTCCATGATATCGCGATTTCAAACATAATCATGTTCATCGTCAGCCATAACTCCGACTGATGAAATTCTTCGGCCGTCAACTATTCTATTGTCGCCATCTTCAGTGCTGCCATCTATGGTTGAATTTATGAACTTCGAAATCAATGTAATTTCGTTAGGGATATCAAAATTCATTGATCTATTTTTGTTTTTCTGAATGTATATTTTTTCCCAACTGTCAATTCCAAAGGTTTCTCTACTTGTTTTAAAAGTTTAGCTTCTCTTCCAATTTTATGATGTTCTAATAAACTATGTGCAGCAATTGCAGATTTTTCAATTTCACAATTTTTAATATTTCTGAAATGTTCTTTTGTCCGAATTTCCAAATTCCTTTTTGTTTTTCCTATATAAACTTTATTGCAATCTTCACAATTTATTTGATAAATTCCAGATTTCTTACTGTCTGGAACATTGACTTTTTTATTGGTACTTAGAAGATTACCCAGACTAAATTTATTTATTGGTGCCAAAGAAATGTTGTATTTGTCAAAAATTTTGATATCCCTAACGAAATTACATTGATTTCGAAGTTCATAAATTCAACCATAGATGGCGACAATAGAATAGTTGACGGCCGAAGAATTTCATCAGTCGGAGTTATGGCTGACATGGTTGTTGAATGCAGGCTTTCACGGCCGGTAATCGTAATGTTGAGTGATTCCGGGTTATGTGGCCGTGGTCCATAGTTGGTGTTGATACCAGACGTTTCGCCCTCAACTGCGGAGGGCATCTTCAGTGGCGAGTGCTTCTATGCGTGTTTCCTGGTCGGAAGATCTGCTTAGAATGAGCGCTGTGGACGTAGAGGACGTTGTATTAGTGGTGGGTGCAGGGTGAGTGGGCGTGGCTCTTGCTGATTGGCTAATAGTCGTCTCCTTGTTGTCACTGGTGTTAATGCATTCTAAGCAGATCTTCCGACCAGGAAACACGCATAGAAGCACTCGCCACTGAAGATGCCCTCCGCAGTTGAGGGCGAAACGTCTGGTATCAACACCAACTATGGACCACGGCCACATAACCCGGAATCACTCAACATGATGAACATGATTATGTTTGAAATCGCGATATCATGGAAGCATGAATCCTATGAGGTGGGTTGTTTAAACAATATGTTCTCCGATGAATTTTAATGAAAAAATAGTTATCTCCTTAAATTAAAAATATGTCCTCAGAATATACTTATTATTCTTTGTGAATGAAAATAATAATATTCAAAACTTGGAAAATATTCTAAAATATATGTAATCAATAATTACAACTTAAACAACATATATATATTTTTTGTGTTGAGTTGTTTTTGACTCACCTCATACTTCTTAACTCCCTCGCAGACTCGAGTTCCTTCACTGCATTTGTGAGATTCTCAATGCTGTATCACGTTCATAACTGACGTCCACATTGTGAACGTGATTGAGAATGCCACAAATGCAGTGAAGAAATTCGAGTCTGCTAGGGAGTTAAGGAGTATGAGGTGAGTCAAAAACAACTTAACACAAATTAAAATAAACCTCATAGTGTTATTTCCTATCTACATAACTTAACAACTTAAAATAAATCAATGGTAAAGAGAAAAATTTTTGCCTAAACCGGGAATCGAACCCCAAATCTTTAGCTTTCCGTGCTAATGCTCAGACCACTGAGCTAATCCAGGCTTCATTCCCATCCAAGCAGAAATCCTTCCTTTACCTTACTCTACTGGCCTCACATTCAATTGCAATGAATCATCATTCACAAATACACAATGAATGGTTTATTACATATGAATGATGCATTTGTGTCATGCTTCAGTCGATTCAATACAACACCAAACGGCTGAAATGTATTGAGTATTCTGTTGCTGTGTCGCCATCTAAATTTTTAAAACACAAGTCTGGCAAGCCTTTGACTGGTGGTCAAAATACAGTTATTTTAAATGTATTTCACAAGTTCAATGAAAAATCTCACCAGCTTTCTTGTAATCTACACTATTCAATGATCACATGTCTTATATACTTCACACGTGCTCCCTGTCAATGTGACAGTAATTGTAGCACAAATGGCAGAAGGATACAATTGGCGCCTGTTTATGTTAGGATCACTCCAAGAGCGAATAAGGTATATAAACAAATTACAATGTGACACACATACCTGACTCTTTAACGGATGGCTGCGATAATGTGTAATCAGACTGTACAAGCTGTCAAAGCAATTAGATTCAATAAGATAATATTTTGTCTGTCCTCTGTCTTGCTTCGATCTAATTCTACAGTGATTTACTTTTCCCTGTCGCCTGCAAAAAAAGAAAAAATAATATATAGGTGCTTTAAAATCTCACCTATGTGCTTGTTGTATTGTACAGAACATCAAATTAATTTTTTTCATAAAGAAACGTATAAAAAAAACCTAATTTAGATGCAAGTTTCTAAGTATTGTTCTTGATCACTGTTTTAAGTTAAATTGTACGCACATATCTGAGTGACCCAGATATTCTCAACTATAATTTTAAATTGCAGAGTCCTTTTGGACTGCCGACCATCTTCAGCATACCTGAATAACTGGCTTATTCGGGTACATTTGTGCAATTTAACTCAAACAATTTGGGTGCTATAGGACATTAAATTTATTATTTCAAAAGTAGGTACGTACATAAATTTTTCTAGTGATTCTCAACATATTAGGTAATTAGTAGGGAAAGGATTTTGAGATGCAGCACCTTTTCAAAAATATAGCTGTTTTCATACCAATAATTAAATATATTTGGGGGGGATTATGTATGGAAAACAAGCGCAGATGGATTTTCTATATTCGTCAAAATGATACAGTTTCTCCTGGTACATATCAGGAAGTTTGTGCGCTATTGATGTACACTGCCAAATTACAAGGTTGTGACATGTCATATATCGCCTAGCACAGTCATAACTTCCCTTAAATTTATTGCACGGGATTTCCATATTCTTGGCTATCTTAAGACCTTCAAACTTGCAATTAATTAGATAAAATTGATCTAAAATTAAACACGTTTTCTAGTTATTTCATATATAAGCTGCATCCCAATTATGAAACATATTTATATATTAAATTTGGGAATTTTTAAAATTATGAGGTTCAATTCGTAAGAATTAAATGAATCGTGATTTCTTCTTACCTCATACTTCTACGTTTTTTTAAACACAGCACTGCAATATCAGCGACCCATTGTCACCACCTCAGCTGTTTTCACGACTGTCAATTTTTTCTTTTGCTGGTAATTATCCAAACTGCCATCTGGTGTTCTTTTGAAGGAATTATTTTCTAAACTGCCATCTGGTGTTCTTTTGAATGAATCATTTTCTAAACTGCCATCTGTTGTATTTTTTAAGAACTTTGTAATCAAGCTCGGTTCGTCTGGAATCTCAAAGTTCAAGGTTCTAGTATGGTCTTTTTGAATATATATTTTTTCCCAAACTGTTAAATCCAAAGGTTTGGATGGATGTTTCAAAAGTTTTGCTTCTTTTTCAATTCTATGATGCTCTAATAAACTATGTGCTGCTATAGCTAATTTTTCAATTTCTCCATTCTTTATGTTTCTGAAGTGTTCTTTCTTACGAGTTTCCAAGTTCCTTTTTGGAATTAATATCGATCTATGAACTTCGATATTCCAGTGGATAAAAATTTAATTAAAAAGTTTATAATCCCAACCAAAGATGGCAGCACAAGAGGTGATGTCCTTAGAGAAATCAACAACCACAGAATTTCATCAGTGGAAGCCGTGACTGAAGAGGGACAAGATATTGTCTGAAACCACCGGTATCAAAGAAATTTGAAATCATATGAAGTGAGTCGTTAAAAATATATTCTTCACTCACTATTAAATCTATCCAAACCTTTGTATTTAACAGTTTGGGAAAAAATATATATTCAAAAAAACCATACTAGAACCATGAACCTTGAGATTCCAGACGAACCGAGCTTGATTACAAAGTTCTTAAAAAATACAACAGATGGCAGTTTAGAAAATGATTCATTCAAAAGGACACCAGATGGCAGTTTAGAAAATAATTCTTTCAAAAGAACACCAGATGGCAGTTTGGATAATTACTGGCAAAAGAAAAAAATTGACAGTCGTGAAAACAGCTGAGGATAGTGACAATGGTTGCTGATACTGCAGTGCTGTGTTTAAAAAACATAGAAGTATGAGGTAAGAAGAAATCACGATTCATTTAATTCTTATGAAACATATACTGTAGTTAAAAAAGTGCAGCCTTTACGTGCATAAATACGGTATTATTCAATAATTATAACTGTGATTGTTTGAAACTCTTATCAAAAACTTGACACTTGAAAGAGGCTGGAGCTATAAGAGGAAGAAAAAGAACACAGTTAGTATAATAATGATTACATCAAAAGTCACTTCACTGAAACAACCATCATTACCAAAATGATAAAGAATAATCCCCGACAAAAGTTTCGCTCTCCCGGACCAAGAATGTACCATCTCCTAGGGATGAATATGCTGTTAACAAACTTTCAGCTTCTTTTCTTCCTCCTACAAGTTTGCCGTGAAACCATTTCTCACCAAAGTGAAGTTCGTCATTTGGTACACTCTGTAGCAACAAAAATAAGAAACACAGTTTAATTATGTTAATTAATAAGAATCTAATGAATCGTGAATTCTTCTTACCCCATATATATATGATATAAAAAGAAAAAATGAATGCTTGAGTCGGGATTTAAACCCGAGTCTCTAAACTCTGTACATTTAGCGCTCTAACGACCTGAGCTAACCAAGTATTCCAATTCAAACATATTTTTTCTTTAATAGTGAGTGGAGAACATATTTTATCGACTCACCTCATATAATTTCAAATTTCTTTGGTACCGACGGTTTCAGACAATATCATGTCCCTCTTCAGTCATGGCTTCCACTGAGGTGAGTCAATAAAAATATGTTCTCCACTCACTATTAATGATATAACCTCATAATGTTACTTCCCAATATTAATTTAAATATACTTTTTCTTATATATGTAGTATTCTCAATTCACACAACAGGTTGCGGAAATTTGTTCCAACTGACATCTAGTGGCTAACATAACAGTTAAGCAAATTCTTAAAGAGAATATTTTACATTATAGCAGTAATGCTTGTATATTTAGATGTTATAACTATATTTTTTGACATTTTGACAATGAATGCAAATATGATATGAAAAGAAAAATGAATGCTTGAGTCGGGATTTGAACCCGAGTCTCTAAACTCTGTACGTTTAGTGCTCTAACGACCTGAGCTACCCAAGTATTCCAATTCAAACATACATTTTTCTTATACATGTAGTATCCTCAATTTACACAAGAGGTAATTTGTTCCGACTGACATCTAGTGGCTAACATAACAGTTAAGTAACATAGATGTACCAATCGTTTCTCATTTGTTTTCAAACATCGTTGTATACATTAAATATATAATGGCTTCAGTGCCAAGGCTCAGCATTTGAAAACAACAATATATAAATATTTTAAAATAGCTATAGTTCTTCTTCTTCTTCCTTCCAAGTATTAGGCCAAGGCCTGTTACGATCCTATAGAAAATTTTCCCTCCAGCGTTTCATAGGACGGCCCAGTGATCTTCGTCCTCTTGGTATATAATTATAAACAGCTTTGGGGATCCGATTTGAACTCATTCTTTCAAGATGGTGTTTCCAATTTAGTTGGTACTGTTTAATATATTCCAAAATTGGTGTAGTCTTCAATTCTTTTAAGATATCGGTGTTCCTTTTCCGATCCCATCTGGTGTAACCCGCTGTTCTGTGCATGAATCTCATTTCACAAGCCGTTATTCTGCTTTCGTGTTGTCTTTTTAGTGTACATGCTTCACTACAATAGGTCAACACTGGTCTAGCCAAAGTGTTATATAAACGTAATCTGGTGTTTTTTTGTACAAGGGATGATTTCATAACTTGATTAATAATTCCTAAACTTTTATTATAACTAGTAACTTTTTCAGGGATATCCTTTTCATCCCAGATAGAGAGATAATATCCAAGATATTTAAATTGATTAGATCTCTCTAAAATTTTATTCTGGAGACAGATTTTACTTTGTATGGGGTCCTTCCCATGAAATGCCATAATTTTAGTTTTGTTAATTGATATTTCCATATTAAATTTGGCACCTATTTTTTGTAAATTATAAATTGATTGTTGCAAATCATTTTCGGAAAGTGCCAGAAGAGCTAAATCGTCTGCAAAAAGAATAGCATCAAGTTTGAGGTTCCTATTGATGGGTATATATCCTCGTTGTGTTTTCCTCCATTCATTTATTAATTTATTCATGTATATAATGAAAAGATAGCTATAGTTAAATAATGATTTGTGAGTAAACAGCTTAATTTTAATTGTTAAATAGTCCTAACAAATGCCACTCCTTGATTTCCAAATTATTGATAAATTGGAAATCACTCGTGGCATTACTTATGATAATTTCATAAACTAAAGCAGTTATCAATCCAACTGAAGTAAACTATCAACAACATGCCATATTTAGATATGGGAAAAATTGCAATAAGTTTTTAGTGCTTAATACAACTGAACAGGTTAGAAAATTACTAAATGTAACAAACCATGCTATGGTGGGAAAATGACAATGTTACTTCATAGGGACATTAATATTGGACTATACAATACTAACCTCCCTTGCTCTGTGGAAACCAGATTCTTCCTCATCTTCTTCACTCTCTCCTTCCTGTTCACGCTGAAAACTGTCTGTGTAAAACAGCTTGTTCTGCGTCAACACAAAGAAATGTGGATTCCATTCTTTATCTATTGGATCTTCTAGATAAAGCACTCCATTCTTAACAGTATTTCTCAAATCCATTTCTTTGCCTGTAGTCACAAAATTGTTAGTAATTAAAGAAGCCATACATAAACACACAGAAAAATAGTTACTGAGTGATGTATGTCTTTGCATTGATTTAGTAAAGAGATCTTAATTTTTTAATTTCAACGTTTTAAAAGACATTTAATATCTTATTGCATCTTATCATGACTAGGATGTATACTACAATAATTTACTTTTAGGAAGTGATATTTTGAGGTTATTTTAATTAAATTATTTTCAGTCTGATCATCTTACCTCAATATTAATGTTGATTTGTTCTTGGACATGTTTCAAAACAATTCTGTTTTATCGTCAGCTTGTCCAGACTGGTTAGATTTATGTTGCAACCCTGGATGTCGATGTCAGCTCCATCTTGTGGTTGGCCAAAGAACCTCCAAACAAGGTCACACTCCATCAGTATTTCAAAATTCATAACTCTGTTTTTGTTCTTCTGAATATAGATTTTTTCCCAAATAGTCAGCTCTTTTGTATTATTAAAACAGTTAGAAAATACAAAAGAGCTGACTATTTGGGAAAAATCTATATTCAGGAGAACAAAAATAGAGTTATGAATTTTGAAATACCGACGGAGCTGACATCGACATCCAGGGCGTGCAACATAAATCTAACCAGTCTGGAGAAGCTGATGATAAAACAGAATTGTTTTGAAACATGTCCAAGAACAAATCAACATTAATATTGAGGTAAGATGATCAGACTGAAAATAATTTAATTGGAAAGAAAAGTTTCTGCCTAAACCAGGTTTTGAACTGATGGAGGATTTAGGTGTGCCCAAGTGTTCTAACTAGGCCGGTTTCAAAGCCTGGGTAGCTTCATCTTCAGTAATTTCTCGTCAACGAGAAGTTTCAAAGCCTGGGCAGCTTCATCTTCAGTAATTTCTCGTCAACGAGAAATTACTAAAGATGAAGCTGCCCGGCTTTGAAACCGGTATAGTTAGAAGACTGGATATGAGATGAGGTATGAAACATTTTAATTTAATCTTACATTATATATGAGGAAAAGTTCAATTAAAAAAAGATGTATGCCTAAACTGGGATCTGAACCCAAGGTCTTTGGTTTTTCGTACCAGCACTCTAATCCACTGAGTTACTTAGGAATCTCAATGTATATGGAAATCAGTAGATTAGAGCACTGGTAAGGAAAATCTGAAACCTTGGGTTCAAATCCCAGTTTAGGTATACATTTTTTTTCTTCAAATAAAATTTGTCCTTCAATGAGAAGTGAAAAATTTAAAGTGAAATAATAACTTTGAAACTAAAGCTTTACTGACTATAAAAATAGTGTTAAATTCCATTGAAAATCTTCTTAAGAAGAAGCAGCCAGAAGACATGTGGAACAAAGGGCGTATGGGGATTGTACAAGAGAGAAAAAAAAATGTTTAAATATGGGGTATTCAGAAAGAAGGAAAAGACTTCAAACATTCATTTCTTCCAAACTACAAAAAATATAAACACAATTGCAACGTTCTTGGAAAGAGAAAAGTTCAAATTGCATGACAAATATCAAAACAGTGACTCATTTCTTGCCACACATAAATTAGCTGGTCTCTGGTTATCAAATTCACAGATTTTCAAGAGTAAGAGTAAAAACACAGTCTTTTACGTAACCCCACAGATAAAAATCACATGGGGTTAGGTCGGATGACCCAGAGGCCACCAGTAATGAAGTTGTTGTTCTGCTCCTCCTCTTCCAATCCAACATCCTATTATGTCGCCATTTTAATACAAACAATCAATATAACAAACAACAGCATCAATGATCAAAACTTCAAACTTTTTTCTTTCCAGGAGTGTTGGAATTGTGTTTCTATTTTTTGTAGTTTGGGAGAAATAAATGTTTGAAGTCTGCTCCTTCTTTCTGAATAACTAACTAACTCACTGGCACTATCGAACCCGAAGGTTCATGGCCGCGCGGACATAAGCTCTCCATACATCCCTATCCTGAGCTAATGCTTTCCAATCATTCCCTGTATAATCTACTTTCCTCAAATCATAGTTAATGTTGTTCTCCCACCTCATTCTTGGTCTACCAACTGGGCGTTTTCCCTCTGGCTTTCCTACAAGAAGTTTCCATGCACGTCTTTCATTCCCCATACGCGCAACATGTCCTGCCCATCGCAGTCTACGAGACTTAACTGTTCTTATTAGCCCTATATTTTTAATTGAGATGCCTAAGTACCTCACGGGTCAGAGCATTGGTATGCAAAACCAGAGACCTTGGGTTCAAATCTAAGTTTAGGCAAATGATATGATGAAACCCTGGGTTTGCAAGGAGTTATGAAGTATGAGGTAAGTGAAAGAAAAAATAAACAATATTAAAAAACCTCATAGTGTTATTTCCTATCTACATAACTTAATAGATATTTCTCTTCAAAAATAATTTGTCCTTGAGTAAGAAGAGATAAATTTAAAATAAAAAACATTTAAAGTACATACCATGTTCATTTTTCACCAAAAATGAGCCTTCATCTTCTCCCTCTGGCAACTTTTTATGTTTAAGAATGATTCTCCTTCTCAGTTGATGTGGAGATGGTAATTGTTTCTCATTTCTTTCTATTGAATGTACCACCAACATTTCTCCAAATACTTCCTGCAGAGCCGTAGCCATCTTCCTTTGTTGAGGGAGGGAGCAGTTGTCTTCAATAGACAATATTACTGGGTACCTACCAAAACGTTTTAATTTTGTAAATTCTAGTCTTGGCATGTGTCATATATCAATAAATCTACAGTATCATAGTAATTATAATCACCATTATATTCACTATCATTAGTATATCATCGTCTTAATAATAATAATAATAATTATTATTATTATTGATGTCCAAGGTTTATTCGTTTTTTGAAAGCATTCCATCATCCACCACCAACTTGCTAGGCTTTCAGATCATTCGTTTCAGGTATACTTATCAGGTTGATGTACACAGGTCCAACAAGAAACCTGAAATGTGCTTACCACCTCCCATGACTTGGACGCAGGGTCAGAAGAATATGGTTTAAAAATGAATATCGAGAAAATGGCAGACATGAAAATATGAAGAAATCAGAATGATGATTGGAATATTAAGTTATGAGGCATAAATCTATAAAAAGTGGAAAAATTGACATATATAGGTCGGTGATAAATGCAAATGGGGAAAATACAGACTGAAATCAGTAAAAGAATAGAGAAAAGTTTAAAAGTCTATAATTTAACTAAACAATTAACCTGGAATAAAGATATACCCACCAAGAATAAAATGATAATATATAAAACTTATATTTGAATTACAACGTACATAAGAGAAAAATTTGCGTCTAGATCGTAACTCGCCTCGGTAGCTCAGTTGGTAGAGCACTTGGCCCGGAAAGCCAAGGGTCCCGGGTTCGAGTCCCGGTCTAGGCGAAAATTTTTCTCTTCAAATATAATTTATCCTTCTATGAGAAGTGTTAAATTAATAATAAAATCGTCAATAGAAGCCCTACTGGCTATAAAGTAGTGTTAAATTCCCAATAAATGTCTTCTTAACTAAGAAGCCGCCATTTGCAAAGATAGAAGCTATGGTTTCAAGCATTTGGCACGAGGGAATTACAACGTACATAAGAGAAAAATTTGCGTCTAGATCGTAACTCGCCTCAGTAGCTCAGTTGGTAGAGCACTTGGCCCGGAAAGCCAAGGGTCCCGGGTTCGAGTCCCGGTCTAGGCAAAAATTTTTCTCTTCAAATATAATTTATCCTTCTATGAGAAGTGTTAAATTAATAATAAAATGGTAATATATAAAACTTATTTCAAACCAGTTCTAACATAATTATGCAGCTGAGACTTGGACATATACAAAGAAGGACTTGAGCAGAATCCAAGCTACAGAAATGGAATTCTTACGTGGAGTGGTACATAAAACAAGGAGAGATAGAATAAGGAATGACAAAATCAGGGAGACAATAAGTGAAGAAAAATTAACAGACAGAAAAAAAGTAGACTAAAATGGTTTAAACATTTAAAGAGAATGGAAAAAGAAAGACTACCAAAAAGACCTAAATCTCACGATGCAGAGAAAATGACCACGAGAAAGATGGAATAACCAAGTGAAGAAAAGTCTACAAGAGAGAGGATACGACTGGGAAGAACTAAAAAGAAACAAAACATGGGAAGATGTAGATGGTTGGAGACATATTTGGAATCAACCTTCCTAAAGGAGGATACGATAAGAGGATGATGGTGATTATTATTATAATTACTTTCCCTTTATATATAAATTAATATTGGGAAGTAAACATTATGAGGCTATATCATTAATAGTGAGTGGAGAACATATTTTTAACGACTCACCTCATATAATTTCAAATTTCTTTGATATCGGCGGTTTCAGACAATATCTTGTCCCTCTTCAGTCATGGCTTCCACTGAATTTCATCAGTGGAAGCCATGACTGAAGAGGGACAAGATATTGCCCGAAACCGCCGGTATCAAAGAAATTTGAAATTATATGAAGTGAGTCGTTAAAAATATTAAGTTATGTTGATAGGAAATAACATTATGAGGTTTTTTAATATTGTTTATTTTTTCTTTCACTCACCTCATACTTCATAACTTCTCTCAGACCCGGGTTTCGTCACATCATTTGCAACATTCTCAATGCTGTGTCACGTTCACAACGTTGTGAATGTCGCAAATGATGTGATGAAACCCGGGTCTGAGAGAAGTTATGAAATATGAGGTGAGTGAAAGAAAAAATAAACAACGTTAAAAATATGTTCTCCACTCACTATTAACTTTTCCTTTATGCTTTGTTCTTATACATATATTTAATGATGGCCATGCACCGCATAAAATGCTTGTGACTAATGACATCTTAGACAGATGAACAGATATCAGATAATTATGGTGGTAAAGAGAAGTTAAAATATTATCCCTAAAAATATATTCCAAAAAAAAAAAATGAATCTGCAAAAAGATTTGAAGATTTTTTTAATTGGAAAATTCATATCAGGTAATAGAGGAAATATACTAATTGGAAATCAAGAATTATGAAACACAAAACTAAAACAAAGAAAATAAACAATTTGCAGCCACATTTGACTGACTGTCTAGCAATATATACTTGTAATCAAATGGTAAAGAGAAAAAATTATGCCTGAACCGGGAATCGAACCCCGAACCTTCAGCTTTCCGTGCTGATGCTCTAACCATTGAGCTAATCCAGGCTTCCTTCCCACCCAAGCATAAATCCTTCCTTTACCTTACTGTCTTGGTCCCACATTCAAATGCTATGAATCATCATTCACAAATACACAATGAATGGCTTCTACCTGAAGAAGACATGAAGGGACTCCACATAGCTATAGTATTATTTATTAAATTAATATTAAGAAGCTAAAGCTGTTACTATGATTGAAATAAGTATATTAAAGTACACTACTAAATTATTGTAATCAAATGGTAAAGAGAAAAATTTATGCCTGAACCGGGAATCGAACCCTGGATTAGCTCAATGGTTAGAGCGTCAGCACGGAAAGCTGAAGGTTCGGGGTTCGATTCCCGGTTCAGGCATAAATTTTTCTCTTTACCATTTGATTACAATAATTTAGTAGTGTACTTTAATATACTTATTTCAATCATAGTAACAGCTTTAGCTTCTTAAGGCCTTGGCCTAATACTTGGAAGGAAGAAGAAGAAGAATATTAATTTAATATATACTTACTCAGATGTAACGAAAGCATGTTCCTTTATTGTTTTTATTACATCCATAAATTTAATTTTTGTAGTAAGGGTGTGTCCATGGTAGATGAAAGGCATTCCATCAGGACCATCCCAGCAATCTAATTCAATGCAACGACAACCCTGTTTCAAACATCGAACATAAGCTTCCACTGATGATTCACTTGAAAACTGATCTCCAGTTAAATACCTGGAATTCAAAAATTACTTTCACAATTTTTCAGTAAATTAAATGCAACCAACGCCCAAAAACTCCAAAGAGTAAATGTTGACCAAAGTCATTGCTATCATAGGCTAGCACAGTGCTCATTAGGTGTGAAAAAGAGGTCCCCCACTCCTACCTGCATGCAGATGCACTTCCAATCAATAGCAATGTCTTATTAAGTCATGTAGGTAGGAAATAACACTATGAGGTTCATTTTAATATGTTGTTGTTGTTTTCAAATGCTGGGCCTTGGCACCGAAGCCATTAACGTTCTTGCTCTCCAATATTTCTCTATTGTGGATCCAACAGGTAATACTTCACAGGTTTGTAGGTGTTCTTCATTCATTTCTTCGTCTTTATTGCATAGAGGACAATTTGGATTTGTGTAGATTCCTATTTTATATAAATGTTTGGCCAAATACTCATGTTCTGTAAGCAGTCTAAATGTTGCTACTGTAGTTTTACGTGGAATTTCTGGAATAATATCTGGCTTCTTTACTAAAATATTCCATTTTTTGTCTTTGGCTTTATTACATAGGTCTTGGTTTTGTTTGATTTTATATTTGTTTTTAACTATTCTTTTTATGGATGTGAAAGGTTTATTTTAATATTGTTTAGTTGTTTCTTGACTCACCTCATACTTCATAACTCCCACGCAGACTCAAGTTTCTTCACTTCATTTGTGACATTCTCAATGCTGTATTATATTCACAACTGATGTCCAACGGCCTCCTCTCCTGCATGAACCAATAAACTTCCAAATAATTTTTTTTTTCTGTTTCTCTGGGAATTTTAAAATTCTTCTTCCAAATTCTGAGTTCCTTAGATTTTTCTGTTTTAGTAATTTGGCCTTCATTTCAATTCCGTGTTTTTCTGACCATGCATGTGCAAGAATAAAAAACAAAACCACGAATTTTGAAATTCCTGGAGAAAAAGAAAAAGATTTGATTTGGAAGTTCATTGGCCAGCCAGCAGAGGGAGCAGTAATCAACTTACAGGATGGACAACCGCAAAACAACAGTTGGAATGCATTGACAATGTCGCACAAAAGCAATGAAACCAGGTCTGCATAAAAATCAAGAAATATGAGGTAAGTCAAAATAACAAACTGATTAAAATTAAAAGAAACCTCATACTAAATTTGAAGAGAAAAATTTTCGCCTAGACCGGGACTCGAGCCCGGGACCCTTGGCTTTCCGGGCCAAGTGCTCTACCAACTGAGCTACCGAGGCGAGTTACGATCTAGACGCAAATTTTTCTCTTATATACGTTGTAATTCCCTATCGCCAAATGCTTTTGAAACCATTGTTTCTATCTTTGCAAATGGCGGCTTCTTAGTTAAGAAGACATTTATTGGAAATTTAACATTACTTTAAAAGCCAGTAAGGCCTCTAATGATGTTTTATTATTAATTTAACATTTCTCAATGAAAGATAAATTAAATTGAAGAGAAAAATTTTCGCCTAGACCGGGACTCGAACCCGGGACCCTTGGCTTTCCGGGCCAAGTGCTCTACCAACTGAGCTACCGAGGCGAGTTACGATCTAGACGCAAATTTTTCTCTTATATACGTTGTAATTCCCTATCGCCAAATGCTTTTGAAACCATTGTTTCTATCTTTGCAAAAGCGGCTTCTTAGTTAAGAAGACATTTATTGGAAATTTAACATACTTTAAAAGCCAGTAAGGCCTCTAATGATGTTTTTATTATTAATTTAACATTTCTCAATGAAAGATAAATTAAATTTGAAGAGAAAAATTTCGCCTAGACCGGGACTCGAACCCGGGACCCTTGGCTTTCCGGGCCAAGTGCTCTACCAACTGAGCTACCGAGGCGAGTTACGATCTAGACGCAAATTTTTCTCTTATATACGTTGTAATTCCCTATCGCCAAATGCTTTTGAAACCATTGTTTCTATCTTTGCAAATGGCGGCTTCTTAGTTAAGAAGACATTTATTGGAAATTTAAAATTACTTTAAAAGCCAGTAAGGCCTCTAATGATGTTTTTATTATTAATTTAACATTTCTCAATGAAAGATAAATTAAATTTGAAGAGAAAAATTTTCGCCTAGACCGGGACTCGAACCCGGGACCCTTGGCTTTCCGGGCCAAGTGCTCTACCAACTGAGCTACCGAGGCGAGTTACGATCTAGATGCAAATTTTTCTCTTATATACGTTGTAATTCCCTATCGCCAAATGCTTTTGAAACCATTGTTTCTATCTTTGCAAATGGCGGCTTCTTAGTTAAGAAGACATTTATTGGAAATTTAACATTACTTAAAAGCCAGTAAGGCCTCTAATGATGTTTTTATTATTAATTTAACATTTCTCAATGAAAGATAAATTAAATTTGAAGAGAAAAATTACAACGTATATAAGAGAAAAATTTGCGTCTAGATCGTAACTCGCCTCGGTAGCTCAGTTGGTAGAGCACTTGGCCCGGAAAGCCAAGGGTCCCGGTCTAGGCGAAAATTTTTCTCTTCAAATTTAATTTATCTTTCATTGAGAAATGTTAAATTAATAATAAAAACATCATTAGAGGCCTTACTGGCTTTTAAAGTAATGTTAAATTTCCAATAAATGTCTTCTTAACTAAGAAGCCGCCATTTGCAAAGATAGAAGCTATGGTTTCAAGCATTTGGCACGAGGGAATTACAACGTATATAAGAGAAAAATTTGTGTCTAGATCGTAACTCGCCTCGGTAGCTCAGTTGGTAGAGCACTTGGCCCGGAAAGCCAAGGGTCCCGGGTTCGAGTCCCGGTCTAGGCAAAAATTTTTCTCTTCAAATTTAATTTATCTTTCATTGAGAAATGTTAAATTAATAATAAAAACATCATTAGAGGCCTTACTGGCTTTTAAAGTAATGTTAAATTTCCAATAAATGTCTTCTTAACTAAGAAGCCGCCATTTGCAAAGATAGAAACAATGGTTTCAAAAGCATTTGGCGATAGGGAATTACAACGTATATAAGAGAAAAATTTGCGTCTAGATCGTAACTCGCCTCGGTAGCTCAGTTGGTAGAGCACTTGGCCCGGAAAGCCAAGGGTCCCGGGTTCGAGTCCCGGTCTAGGCTAAAAATTTTTCTCTTCAAATTTAATTTATCTTTCATTGAGAAATGTTAAATTAATAATAAAAACATCAAACCTCATACTGTTATTTCCTACATATATTAAATAAATGGTTAATTAAAATAGAAAATTTAGAAGTTCTATGAAAATAATTTAATTGGTAAAAAATAAAGAACTTACGTGTTATGAGATGATGCAATCCAATAATGTGATAAAGGCTTTGTCATATCTTGATAGACATCATCATACTTAGGGTCCCAAATTTCATTCTGTTTTGAGAACAAGAAATCCATGAACTGAAAAACAAATAAATGACAAGAACTGTAAAATCAAATTTTCCTAAATTATGTAACCACACACGGAAAGCCCTCCATATGAAAGTACTTCTCCTCCCCAATAAACATGTTTTTTTTTCTTATTTATAAATGCTTTCTAACTGCTTTAATTTAATATTTTAAATTTTCAATAATAACTAAGGGCCGCATGCAAATACATTAGTCTCTGGTGAGCTGAGTTTTCTGTGAGCATGTGCAAAGTTTGAATTAGTGAGTCGCTGACTGGTCATGCATGAAAGTAGTTTTTTTTTGTAATATTGGCAAGAAATTATCCAGAATTCTCGGCGATAAACCACTTCCGTTATTTTCATCTGCTAGAGGAACGCATTTATGCTTGCGTCCCGCAAATAAAATCATATACGACGATGTCTGCATCGTGCAATATTACGCCGATTCTCCTGTTCTTCCAATTGAATTCTTTGGTAGACTCTATCAAATTCCTCTTCTCCGCATATACCGAAAACATGATCGAAATCTTCAAGGTCCGACATCTTGGATAAAGCAGCAAGGTAGGCAGCAAGGTTTCAAAGTACATCGGTTCCCATCGGGTTGCTCACGATTCGTTCTCTGCAAAGTCACCTCGCCAGGTAGCTTAGGAATTTCGACAATTATTATCGTATGAACAGATTTTTGAGTATACAAAAAAGTCTTTGGATGCAACTTTCTCAGCAGAGTACAAGCTGAGAACGACTTTTACGGTCTAATGCATTCATAGATATGACCCTAAAACTAGCAAACTATTAGAGCATTTAAATAATAATAGGATTTAGATATACACGACTCGCCTCATATTTCTAGAATTTCTACAAATAAGAGGTGAGTCATGCATATCTAACTCCTATTATTTAAAATAAACATCCTTCAAATATTAAATATGAGTGCATTTGCCGAATTGAAACTGAAAAATCGACAATCCCAGCTCATAGTTTGCTAGAGAATCACATAATTGGAAGAGAAACTAAATTTTTTTAAACATTTAGAGAAGCCTTTTGGAATTAACAGTTTTAAAAAAGATACATTCAGAAGAACAACTATAGATCCATGAATTTTTTTAAGCTCCTCATCATCATCATCATCATCTGCATTCATGGATTAGGTCTGTTGACCCGTTCCGACTTCAGCCCATCTCTTTCTAGGTCTACCCACATCTCGAGTGCCTTTAGGTTTGTATTTTGTTATTTCTTTTGGATATCTATCTTCATTCATTCTGTCTATGTGTTGCTTCCATTTTTGTCTATATGTATCTATTTTATCAGCTATTGCAAATATTTCAAGTTCCTGTCTTATTTCTGTGTTCTTGATTCTGTCTTCCTTAGTGCACCCTTTAATAGCGCCGGCTTTTCTTCTGCTGAAGTTTATGAGTAAGTTATTTTTTTACTAGTAGAGGTTACCAGCCTCTAGCCAACCCCTCTTCCTGGAGGGCAGGGAACTGCCCAGTCTGGGAAAGCTGAAGATAAAACAGAATTGTTTTGAAACATGTCCAAGAACAAATCAACATTAATATTGAGGTAAGATGTCCAGACCAAAAATAATATAAGTGAAAACAGCTGATGATGGTGATGGAGTCGCCGATACTGCAGTGCTGTGTTTAAAGGAACGTAGAAGTGTTTCATGTTTGGGTAACTCCACATACATTCATTATTACAAGATTATTATAATTCTTAAACATATTATTTAATTATATTATTTTTGGTCTGGACATCTTACCTCAATATTAATGTTGATTTGTTCAAGAACAACATTAATATTGAGGTAAGATGTCCAGACCAAAAATAATATAATTAAAATAACCTCAAAATATAACTTTCTAAAATTAAATATAATCTTAAACATATACCTCAACTACATAACTTAATATACCTCAACTGTTGTGAAGAAAGGTTCCTGCACATTACGTTGTGAATCCTGCAGATAATCTCGCATGAACCGTGAAACTTCCCGTTCATCATTTCCTAGTGGATCCTGTTGCTCCTGAATTAGAAAACTTTGGAATTCCTGGAGTGTAATTAAGTTACCATTTTCAGAGTAAGAAGCATACACGTCTACGCACTCTTTGAACATCTGTACAAAACAAAAATTAACAATTTTGTAAATCAAAAAACTACTAAAGGCCAACATGCACACAATATTGAATAACATTAAAAAATTGGGACCAAAAGTAAATATCAATAAAACTAAATATATGGTCACATATAGAAATACATTATATAATGGAAATGGAGAGCAAATGTCAAATGAGGGAAATTTTGAGGAAGTGGAAATTCAAATACCTAGGAACAATAATCACAAATAGGAATGAGATGCACAAAGAAATTAAACATAGGCTCAATCTGGAAATGCATGCTATTATGCATTACAGGGACTCCTGACGTCCCAACTCCTTTCAAAAACGTTAAACTGAAAATATATAAAAACTATTATTCTACCAGTTATATTATATGGGTGCGAAACATGGACTCTTACTTTAAGGGAGGAAAGGAGATTGCGAGTATTTGAGAATAAAGTTCTTAGGAAAATTTTTGGACCAAAGAGAGATGAACCGTCAGGTGAATGGAGAAGACTACTTAACAATGAACTACATGGTCTTTATAGGAAGCCAGATAAAATAAGAATAATTAAGTCTCTAGACTGTGATGGGCAGGACATGTGGCACAAATGGGAAATGAAAGAAGTGCAAGAGAGCTTATTGTAGGAAAACCAGAGGGAAAACATCCAGTTGGAAGACCAAGAATGAGGTGGAAGAATAACATTAACTATGATTTGAGGAAATAGATTATACAGGGAATGATTGGAAAGTATTTGCTCAGGATAGGGATGTATGGAGAGCTTATGTCCGTGCGGTCATGAACCTATGGATTCAATAGTGCCAGTGAGTAAGTAATCAATCTCATTTCTAATTATTTTAGGAGATAATATTAAATAAGAAATCATTACTCTTCAAATTACGACTATTGGTAGTTCAGAATTACTGTCTCACTATACATACAGAATAAATTATCTAATTTCATATAAATGTAAGGTATGTAAAGATATGGTGGACAAGGCAGCTCAGGTGACAAGGCATCTGACTATGGATTGGATAGCCATGTTAAATCCCAGATCATTTTCTTTGAGGTAAAGTCAACTAGAGTGTACGGATAGCCACTTCATCTCCTTGTGTTTTTAGCTAATTATCTTGGATTTTTGCATTTATGCCTCTATGGAACTTCATGACTTATTTATATAAAGTAACAGTGGTGTTAAACAGAATGCATGTCAAAGAATAAAGGATAAGGAACACACCAAACAGGACTGTGAATTAATGGGAGTTGATACAGATCAACAAATCCCTGCTTTAAATTATTGTAAATCAATGGTAAAGAGAAAAAGTTTTGCCTGAACCGGGAATCGAACCCCGAACCTTTAGCTTTCCATGCTAATGCTCAGACCACCGAGCTAATCCAGGCTTCATTCCCATCCAAGCAAGAATCCTTCCTTTACCTTTACTCTACTGGCCCCACATTCAATTGCAATGAATCATCATTCACAAATACACAATGAATGGCTTCTACCTGAAGAAGACATGAAGGGACTCCACACAGCTATAGCATTATTTATTAAATTAATATTGGGAAGCTAAAGCTATTACTATGATAGAAATAAGTAAATTAATAAACACAATTAAATTATTGTAAATCAATGGTAAAGAGAAAAATTTTTGCCTGAACCGGGAATGTGGGGCCAGTAGAGTAAAGGTAAAGGAAGGATTCTTGCTTGGATGGGAATGAAGCCTGGATTAGCTCGGTGGTCTGAGCATTAGCATGGAAAGCTAAAGGTTCGGGGTTCGATTCCCGGTTCAGGCAAAAATTTTTCTCTTTACCATTGATTTACAATAATTTAATTGTGTTTATTAATTTACTTATTTCTATCATAGTAATAGCTTTAGCTTCCCAATATTAATTTAATAAATCCCTGCTTTACTGGGTAACAGCAATTCTTCAAATTATTTTATTTTCAAGAAGTTGCCAGAAAATCAGTGAAATATTAACATCAAAACTTTTTGTAATCAATGGTAAAGAGAAAAATTTATGCCTTCAGCTGGGATTCAATTCTCTTTACTATTGATTACAATAGTTTAGTTGTATAATGAACTTACTTATTTCAATCCATAATAATAGCTTTAGTTTCTTAAAATTAATTTAATAAAGATTAACATATTTGAAGAGAAAAAGTATATGCTCAGACTGGAACTCGAACCCAGGACATCCTCAGCTGTTTTCACGACTGTCAATTTTTTTTCTTTTGCCGGTAATTATCCAAACTGCCATCTCATGTTCTTTTGAAGGAATCATTTTCTAAACTGCCATCTGTTGTATTTTTGAAGAACTTTGTAATCAAGTTCTAAAAATACAACAGATGGCAGTTTAGAAAATGATTCCTTCAAAAGAACACCAGATGGCAGTTTAGAAAATAATTTCTTCAAAAGAACACCAGATGGCAGTTTGGATAATTACCGGCAAAAGAAAAAATTGACAGTCGTGAAAACAGCTGAGGATGTTGACAATGGTCGCTGATACTGCAGTGCAGTGTTTAAAAAACATAGAAGTGTGAGGTAAGAAGAAATCACGATTCATTTAATTTTTATCATTATTTTATTTTTACATTTTATTTAAATTAACATTTTCCACACCTGGATAGAGTTTTATTTAAGAAAGAAATATTAACGCTCGAACCGAGACACTAACATTGTATCTCTGACTCTGTGTGTCAGTATGTTACCAGTATGATATGTTACTCGAATGGTGTAACTGGTATCATACTGATACGCAGAATCAGAGATATGTGGTTAAAGTCCTGGTTTGAGCATTAAATTTTCTTTCTTAAATAAAAATTATCATTCCATAATTGAAGAGAAAAATTTTCACCTAGACCGAGACTCGAACCAGGGCCCTTTGTCTTTCCGGGGCAAATGCTTTACCAACTGAGCTACCAAGGCGAGTTGCGATCTAGATGCAAATTTTTCTCTTATATACGTTGTAATTCCCTCTCGCCAAATGTTTTTGAAACCATTGTTTCTATTATATTATTTTTCAGTCTGGGAAAGCTGAAGATGAAACAGAGAATTGTTTTGAAACATGTCAAGAACAAATCAACATTAATATTGAGGTAAGATGTCCAGACCAAAAATAATATAATTAAAATAACCTCAAAATATAACTTCCTAAAATTAAATATTCATTGTTTCTATCTTTGCAAATGGCGGCTTCTTAGTTAAGAAAACATTTATTGGGAATTTAACATTACTTTATAAAGCTAGTAAGGCTTCTAATGATGTTTTTATTATTGATTTAACATTTCTCACTGAAAGATAAATTATATTTGAAGAGCTCAGTTGGTAGAGCATTTGGCCCGGCAAGCCAAAGGTCCCGGGTTCAAGTCTCGGTCTAGGCGAAAATTTTTCTCTTCAAATATAATTTATCTTTCAGTGTGAAATGTTAAATCAATAATAAAAACATCATTATCATTCCATGTTTGAAAAATGATGAAGTGAAAGTAAAGACATAGGAGAATTATAGTGAAAAGTCAGAAGACAAATAAAATTAGTCCTTAAGAAACTTAAAAAAAAAAAAAACTCCTGGCACGACAGGCCTACAAGGCCCTTAGCCTACCATCTGGCTGCTGGCCTCACATCCACATGTGTCAATCACAGAGGTAGATGATAATCAGCCAGTGTAGGGGTGACATGTGGTCAGCATGTCGAGTCTCCCAGCCATTATAGCTGGTTTTCTCATCCTGGAGCCGCTACTTATTGTAGCTAACCAAATGCATCACGATGCTGGGTGGGCACCAGTTCCATACTGGCCGAAATACCACGAGAAAATTTCTTCCCCCATGGAGACTCGAACCAGCGCAAGTCCCATAGCTCTGCACCAAGGCTTCCTACCTTAACCACTCGGCTACGGCGCGGGACCCTTTAAGAAACTACAAAGCAAAAATTAAAATACATAAAATGTTCTTACGCTCTCATCAAACATGAGTTTGTGATACAATGTAGCAAAGTCATCAAAGCCCAATTCAGTTCTCTTTCTTGTATCGACTTCCTGAAATAATTCTCTCAGTCTACTCGTAGATATTTTGCAATTTACTCTTGGAAGAAATGCTTTCAAATCCTTTAATGTAACCCTGAAAAAAAAATTCATAGTAGAAATAAAACAACAGTAACAATGGTATGAAAATGTTTCCAGACAATCCATTTGTAGAGAAAAGTCAACTAGAGAGAAAAATTTGCACCTGAGCCAGGATTTAAATCCAAGATCTCTAGATTAATGCACTGGCACACTATCATTGAGCCTACTTAGGCATACTTCCAGGAGCAAGTTATGTTAATAGTAACAATGATTTCAAAGTTGATATGATTTGTTTTTAAACATCATAATGATGGACAAATTATATTTGAAAAGAAAAATATATGCCTAGACTGTGGTTTGAACCCAGGACCTTTGACTCTCTATGTCAATGCTCTTCCAAGCGAGCTACCTAGACCTCCAATCTAAACGTGTATTTTTCTCTTATACATAGTTAATTCCCTAACCCCAAATGCTACGAGCCATTGCTATGATTTTTTCAAATGGCGGCTTCTTTATTAAGAAGACTTTTTATTGGGAATTTAAACATTACTTATAAAGCCAGTAGCGCTTCTTTAAATGTTGATATTATTCGTTTTTAAACATCTTAATGATGGAAAAATTATATTTAGAAAGAAAAATATACGCCTAGACTGGGGTTTAAACCCAGGAACTTTGACTCTCTATGTCAATGCTCTTCCAAGTGAGCTACCTAGACTCCAATCTAAATGCGTATTTTTCTCTTATACATAGTTAATTCCCTAACCTCAAATGCTACGAGCCATTGCTATGATTTTTGCAAATGACGGCTTCTTTATTAAGAAGACTTTTTATTGGGAATTTAAACATTACTTATAAAGCCAGTAGTGCTTCTTTAAATGTTGATATTATTCATTTTTAAACATCTTAATGATGGACAAATTATATTTGAAAAGAAAAATATACGCCTAGACTGGGGTTTAAACCCAGGACCTTTGACTCTCTATGTCAATGCTCTTCCAAGTGAGCTACCTAGGCCTCCAATCTAAACGCGTATTTTTCTCTTCTACATTTCCTATATAGAAGAGAAAAAATACATATTTAGACTGGAGGCCTAGGTAGCTCACTTGGAAGAGCATTGACATAGAGAGTTCTGGGTTCAAACCCCAGTCTAGGTGTATATTTTTCTTTTCAAATATAATGATTTCTAAATTTGAAAGTATGTATTCATTAATTTAAAAAAAATACATAAAACATTTTTATCAAGCATCAGGACTAGTACTAAAAAAATATAATTCATTGATGCTCTTCTTCTTCTTCTGCTTTATCTTTCCTCATGTCCTCTTTTGAGAGACCAAAGCCTTGGACAAAAGTCTCTACCTATCTTGATGATTTCACATTTCCCTCCCTCCACTTTGCTTCAATCCATCCTACTTCTATCAACATCCTTCATTATTGGTTCCTCCCATCTATATCTCAGTTGACTTCTTCATATTTTCCCCTTTATTCTATACTCTAGTGCCTATCTTGTTATCCATCTTTTTAACATGGCATCACTTTCTAATTCTACTATCTTCTATTTCATCTTTTTCTTTTGTGGAGAATAATATTAACCATGGTGTGAGGGAGATAAATTATACAGGGAATGATTGAAAAACATTATCTCGGGATAGGGATATATGGAGAGCTATTTGCATGGTCATGAACCTCTGGCTTCGATAGTGCAAGTGAGTAGTTAGTTAGCTACCCTTACTTGCTTGTAAAATTGAATAGTTGCCCCGAAAACAGGTATAAACTGTTACTCACGCCACCATTTTGTTACATATAGATCACTATTCACTTGAATGACAACTTATAAAAATGAATAAAACTGGTCTGGAAGAGAGCAGGGATAGTTTTATATGCACCATGCCATGACATTCTCCAGATAGATCACAAATCCACTGAAAACTCAACTTTTAAATTTTTATGGGTTAGATCTCTCTTCAGGGCAACTATTCAATTGCTAATTAAGTTTGTAATTATTTATACTAAATTAATGTTGGGAAATAAACATTATGAGGTATAATCATTGAAATTCGTCGGAGAACATTTTTTGAAAACTCAACTCATAAATTTTGTGTTTTTTATGAAACTGCAGAACATTTTTTTTTTAATTCACCTCATAAATGTCGTGTTTTTCATGAAACTGCAGTTTTCAAAAAATATTCTCTGGCAAATTTCAATTTGAAATTATTTATTCATATGATGGTGACAGAAACCTCTGTTCTTTTTGCAAATATTACAGTTCGTGGTGCAATAAAGTCCTAATCTGTGTCATTTTATATAACTATAAACTTCAGAAATGAGACACAGCAGGAACCTATTAAATAAATAATGTTTTGAACTTTTATAGGAAAAAAATCACTATGAGGTTTAATTTAATCTTAAATAATGTTTTATTTTGTTTTTACAACCGATGCCTTTTATAGCAATCACTAGAGCTAGGAATTTTAGGTGCAAAATTTTGGTGAAAAAGGTGTAAAAAAGGTGCTTTAATTTAGCAGGAAAAGGTGCAAAAAAGATGCAATTTTTTAAATAAAAGTTGCAAATTTCCCATGTAAATAATCATTAAAGATTACCAAAACCAATTACAACAAGTAACTAACGACGTTTTTTCATCAATTGTTATTGAAATATCACAAAGAATACACCTGATAACAGATCTGTCACTCTGAATTCCATCTGCACTAAACTTTTTAACAATATCACGTAGTTTATAGGAGTTCACTTTCGGTTTCGGCATACTGTATATCGGTAACTCAAGAAAATAGCAGACCGCTCTAGTCAAATATTATTTTGAACTGAAACATTTATTCACGCACTCAACAACCTTCCTTGCTTGAACAATAGCTTTCGCATAACTGTGGTGCAATGAGGTGCAAACTAATTTAAAAGGAATAGTCTAACGGGATTGCACTGAAGTGGAAGTAATGTGATGTGGACTGATACCACATATCGTTACCAACCCTTGAAATCAAAATTTGAATAAATTATATATATATATATATATATATATATATATTATTTTGGTAATAAAATGTTCCAAAGGAGACAAAAAAGGGTTTGAAAAGGTGCAAAAATGTGCTTCCATTTAAAAAAAAGGTGCTAGCATTGAATAAAGGTGCAAAAAGGTGCTACTAAAACATGGTTAGGGGCATTTATTTAATGTTTTCTTTGCAATACTAGCTAATTTGAACATTATAGTAACAAAAAAAACGGTGCAGCACCTAAAATTCCTAGCTCTAGCAATCACCAACTTTATTTTATTTGTTAAATTTTGAATTAACCATTACAGTATTTCTATTGTCTTCCGAATGCAGTATTGGGTGATGATGCCCGTTCTGCGACTACAAAAACTGATCTTTCCATCGGTTGAAGGGTCTTCCGAGGTCTCTTTTGCCGTTAGGGTTGAGGTGGTAAATCATCTTTGGTATTTCTATTGATTTTAAAATACAAACTGAAATCTGATCAATCAGTGCTGTATTAGTGTGTGTGGCTACAAATGGGGTACATTTTCAACATCTGTTATAAATAAGGTAAGTAAAAATACTAAGAATGCGAACGCAAGCCTTGTACATTGCCCCAAGTATGTAAGTCACTTCACCAAGTTGAGGCACAAACACAGTGGATACCGATGCTGTTTTCTGTTGCAAATGAGAATAATATCCCTGTATATGTCACTAATAGATATTAGGTCCAATATTAATTTTCAATAAAATCTTTATAAACAAAACATTTTATTAAAAAACCTTAAAAAACAATAAACCAATTTATGAAAAATAAGTATTTTATCTTACGTTTCTCTGCTATTTTCCATATTATAGAATTCCTTCCTCAGCCATCTCTCAACTTGAAGAGGATAAGAAGAATTTATTGTATCTGTGACAAGATGCCGAAGACCTTTCACCCATAGTTCACATTCTTTTTCAGACAATGCTAGTATAAAACATATAATTATATTTTAGTATCATATATAATCATTAGCAATTAAAATGAATATAGAGAATAGCAATTAAACTATGAATAATACATACCTGCTATAGAAAGTGTTTTCAGTTTGAATTCCAATCCATAGAATACTACAAAGCATTTCAAATTATCCAATCCTTTAACTTCATCTGCCCATTTTTCAAAATCCTTGGAATTCTTCCCAACCCTAACTTCTTTCACTTCTCTTAGGTCCACTAAAAGAGAAAAAAACAAAGTAAAAAAAATACAGTGAGTTACACTTGACTTGCAGCCACTAGTGTGGACACTGCCTGGGCAGCACGAGTTGATGACTCAATGATTGCAGTCACTTTTCCTGCTATCAGCTACAGGTCGAGTGAAACTCTCTGTGTGTGTGTATATATATATGTTATAATTAAATGTTTAACATTGAGCAATGCAATATATATATATATATATATATATTATAATTAAATGTTTAACATTGAGCAATGCAAGCTTAATATGGTATGATAAAAAAAATAAATGCCTGGACGGGATTCGAACCCGGATCTCTGAGTCTGTACCTCAGTGTGATATCCATTACACCACCAGGCAAATCCAATTCAAACATTTATTTTTCTTATATATGTATTATAATCTCCATTATTACTAGATGTTGCGAGAACTCGGTCTTCACTGCCATCTAGTAGCTGACTATAACAAGTAAGCAAATTAAAGAGAACATTTTTTACTTTATAGCAGTGACGCTTTATCGATGTTATAATTAAATGTTTAACATTGAGCTATGCAAGCTTAATATGGTATGATAAGAAAAATAAATGCCTGGACGGGATTCGAACCTGGATCTCTGAGTCTGTACCTCAGTGTGATATCCATTACACCACCAGGCGAATCCAATTCAAACATTTATTTTTCTTATATATGTATTATAATCTCCATTATTACTAGATGTCGCGAGAAGTCGGTCTTCACTGCCATCTAGTAGTTGACTATAACAAGTAAGCAAATTAAAGAAAACATTTTTTACTTTATAGCAGTGACGCTTTATCGATGTTATAATTAAATGTTTAACATTGAGCAATGCAAGCTTAATATGGTATGATAAGAAAAATAATTGCCTGGTCGGGATTCTCTTTAATTTGCTTACTTGTTATAGTCAGCTACTAGATGGCAGTGAAGACCGAGTTCTCGCGACATCTAGTAATAATGGAGATTATAATACATATATAAGAAAAATAAATGTTTGAATTGGATTTGCCTGGTGGTGTAATGGATATCACACTGAGGTACAGACTCAGAGATCCGGGTTCGAATCCCGTCCAGGCATTTATTTTTCTTATCATACCATATATATAAAAGATTTGCCATTGTGGATTTCACACTATGTGTAAAATTGCTACAGTTTTGTATGGGCAAGGTAGATGGGGAAATTGAAAATTTGTGTGTCAGTGATATTCCTTTGATGAAAAATGCAAAACTATCTTCTTGTTAAGTTGAAAGATTCCTCTTCCAGTATTGTGCATTATACCAAGGCAACCGACACCAGTTTGCGATTGAAAACTTGGAGAAAGTTTTCACTAATTATTATGAGTTAGGGATTTTTGACTCACCTCAATTTTTTTTTTATTTTCTTGCAGACTATAGTTTCTTCACATCTATGTGACAATGTCAATGCTTCCTAACTCACATGTCACATAAATGCCAATGACAATGTCACACAGATATGAAGAAACTATAGTCTGCAAGAAAATAAACTCATAATAATTAAAAGAGACCTCATAGTGTTTCTTCCTTACTGCCTTCAAATATTTTTTTTTGCAAATGCCCCAGGTTGTTTTTCGACATTCCTGGTGTTCTCTCCTGGCATGGCGTACTTGTAACCCACTTCTGAGGTTAGGGCGCCTGGAAGGTGGGGTTATGTTGCCCCGATGATATGATGGGTGATAATGATGATAATGGTGTGCCAGAAGAGTCCCTAATCCTAAGTTTAATCTAAAATGAATATGAATGATGATGATTGCGATGGCCATATGATTTCGGGGACCGTTTGGGCCTTTCCTGACATTTGCCTTATAGGTGAGGAAAAACCCCGATAAAAACCTCACCCAGAAAAACTGTCCTTACCGGGGATCGAACCCGGGCCCGCTGTGTGACAAGGCAGCACGCTACCTCAAGACCACAGCGGTGGACCTTCCTTCAAATATTAAAACAAGTTTTCCCATTTCACTGTAACAGTGAGGTTTTTTAAATTCTCCACTGTCTCAACATGAATGGTGAACAATAATATCATCATCATCTTCCAGGGATTAAGCTTGTTGGCTCGTTCCGGTTCCATGAAAGCTAGAATTGTTAAAATTGTTCAGACCATCTTCTGTGTGGGCTTCTAACATTTCTCCTTCCGTGCAGTTTATAATTTAGCAATAATTTTGGAAATCTTTCTTCTGGCATATTATCAATATGTTCTTTCCAGCCGTTCCAATATTTAATTATTTGGTCTGTAAGTATGAAAATATTTAGTTCCTTTCTTATATCTTCATTCCTTTTCTTATCCAGCGGAGTATATCCTGCTATATTTCTTAAAAATCTCATCTCAGCTGCTTCCAATCTTTGTTCTTGTCTTTTAGTGATTGTCCAACATTCTGATCCATACATCGATATAGGAACAGCCATTACTTTATAAAATTTAATTTTTGTTTCTTTTCTTGTGTTTTTAAGGGTTCTTTTAATAGTTCCACACATTAGATTAAATTAATTTATTTTGTCATTAATATCTTCAGTTTTAACATATGATAAATATGGTGAAGAATATTTTATAATAATTATTTTTGAGGGCACGCCGTAGCGTAGTGGTTAAGGCACTGTGCTACAAGCCAGAAGGTCGAGGGTTCGAGTCCCGGTGGGGTCAGGATTTTTAAAATGACCCAAAACTTCTGGCGGAACTATGGTCCTGGGGTCGACTCAGCCTCTAACAAAAATTAGTACCAGACACTTATTCTGGGGGTAAAAGCGGCCGTCACGCAGGGCTAACATCAAGTGCCGATTGTCCAGAAAAGTGGGAGCCTTAACCTCCTACATCCCAAGGGTCTCCTGAGGCCTGTAGTGGGATCACTTTACTTTTAATAATTATTTTTAAAAATTGGGGTGTAAGAGGTAGTGATGTACATTCTATAACCTCTCCTACCTAATTTTCAACCTCACCTGCACGTGGTACACCCTGCTTTTAACTAACGAGGTAATGGGGACCGAGTCATGGCGGTATAACCATTCCATCAAATATGGAGGAAATTCCATATTGTGAACGCCTGACTAGAGGCTATAAGGTAGCAGCCCTACCACTAGTCTTGCTCTGTGGATGGCTGGTAACCAACCCAGGGGACTTCCTACTACTCGAAGAAACTTAAGCAAAGACTGGAATGCAAGACCATCTTCGCTAGGTTTACCGTACAGGCCACATGGCCTAAAACGAATTTGTCCATGATAATGATGATGATTTTTTAAAAATTTAATACTGAAACAAAATATTTATTTTACATTTTTATACATATTTTTCAATTTTTATTACATAAAAGTATAATATTTTCTAGTTTTTCAGCACATAAAAATCTGTTTCTTAGTCATTAATATGTTAGATATGTAGTGTGTCCTTTGGACTGTGATATGAAGAGTTCTTATAGATTATAAAGAAAAATTATAAATTAATCAACAATAGTACTTACTTAAATATGATAAATAAATGATTATTTTTTAATTTTTCTATATAATCTATCAGAACCCATCTTATCATTGTTCAAACGAGATGCTACATATCTAATACATCAACAACACATTACTCTGTAATAAGTACCATAGGTTCCTTACATCAAAACACTCACCTAACATATTTGAACAACCTGTAAATGTTTTGATGTTTTTATTTAAATTAACGCTCTCCAATCTTGGATAGAGTATTATTTAAGAAAGAAAAATTAATGCTCAAACTGGGGCTTGAACCTTGGATCTCTAATTCCGTACATCAGTGTGATCCCAATTACACCATTTGAAACATGATAAGAACATCAACATTTTTTCCACTTACACAATTCTCGGTTAGGGCGTTAATTTTTCTTTATTAAAATAAAACTGAAAATGTTTGTTGGTAGAGTTTTGTTCCACCCCTATAAAAAATTTGAAATTCTTCCAGGGATATCCTTTTTATACCCAAAAGTTCTTTATCAAGGCACACAGAAATTATAGCTTTCCATATTTCTCTAGCCCGGTTGGGACAGGCTCCTAGGTGAGGTTTTTTCGGAATTTTTCCTGACCTGTAAGACAAATGTTAGGAAGCTTAGGGCCAGTGGTCCCCAAAAATCATCCAGCCATCATCATCATCATCATCATCCTTCACCAATGTGGAAAGCAATGGGAAGCTACCACACCTATAATTCCCTAGTAAAGCTTCAAAGCATAGCATGAAAATGCTATGATTGCAGTGAAAGACCAGCCCTCAGGCAGAATTACATGGCTGAACAGATATTTCTCTAAGGAAGGCATATTTTAATGTATTCTGAAGGTCTGTAACTTCTAGGATTGTGCTTAAGAAGATATTTTTTTTAAAACTTGCAAATCTTCATTAATCATCCTTACTAGACAACAAAAATAACCACAACAAATAAATATATATGATTTTATTATAAATTTAACATTTCTCACTGAAGGAATATGTGTGTGTGTGTGTGTGTGTGTGTGTGTGTGTGTATTAATGTTCTAGCAGCTGCAATTTTTTTTTGCAACCAAACATGACATATAGCAATCAATTAAGAAAAATCTCTCGCCCTTGCTCTTTATCATATACATGGATAGAATACCCCAATATTGGCAACAGATGAGACACGGTTCTATCCTAATTAATAGAAACCATAAATTAGACTCCTTGCTTTTTGCAGATGATTTGGTATTAATAGCTCCAAAAGAAACAGATTTACAGTATTCTATACACAATTTTAATATAATTGCAGAAAGGTACAATATGGAAATCAATACAAAGAAAACTAGAGTGATGGCCTTTTGTGGGAAATACCTATACCTAGCAAAACTGTTTTGGATGATGAAATTTTAGAACGAGTAAACAAATTTAATTATTTGGATTATAATTTAAGATTTCAAGATGAAGCTGATATATCAAAGAAAATCACAAATTTCACAAAAACAATGGGGATAATTAACAGGATAATGAAACCATCTTTAGTACAGAAGAACACAATATTACGGCTTTAAAAGGTTCTTGCAAGACCAGTATTAAGATATGGTAGTGAAGCATGGACAATATGAAGAAGAGATGAATGCCGAATAACAGCAAATGAGATGCGATTTATGTGCCTTACAGCAGGCTATACAATGTGGGACCATAAAAGAAATGATGAAATTATGGAAGAGTTGGATGTAGAACCCATTCTTCACCATATACAAAACTATCAGAACAACTGGAAAGCCCATCTTCAACGAATGCCGTCTCATAGAATTCCAAAAGCCGTGCTTCATTACTGCCCCCAAGCCAAAAGATCGCTGGGACGTCCAAAAAAGCACTGGATGGTAAACTCCTCTTTGAGACCGTAACAGGCCAGTAATAGTTGCACAGATGATGATGATGATAATGAAGATGAAGTTCATTAACCAGTAAAATCAGACCATTAAGAGAGGGAGTTAATCTGAAACAAGAATCTAAAAATTTCTCTAGTGGCTGCAATTTCTTTTCATAACAAAATTGTCTATATATAATTAAAAAAAACAAGATAGTTATTTAAAAAAATCAATGAAATCTGGTCATTAGGGGTGGGGATTAACCTGAAAGCCAAATTTTAAAAATCGCTTTAATGGTCACCACTTTTTTTTTTCTTGCAATGCATACAATTTAATTAAACAAACAAAATATTTATTCCATAAACTAGCAAAATCAGACCATAAATCTGACTTTCAATTTCAGTTGGTCTTTTAACTATACTAATGTTTGCCCATTGGTCAAAATTCGATCATAAATAACACATCACCACACTTATTCCATCCATAGTAATTCTGCCTGAAGGCAGGTCCTTCACTGCAATCATAGCATTTTCATGCTATGCTTGCAGCTTTACTAGGGAATTGTAGGTGTGGTAGCTTCCCGTTGCTTTCCACATCGGTGAAGGGTAACGATGATTATGGCCATATGATTTTGGGAACCGTTTGGGCCTTAAAGTTTTCCTGGCATTTGTCTTACAGGTGAGGAAAACCCTGATAAAAACCTCACCCAGAAAAACTGCCCTGACTGGGGATCGAACCCGGGTCCGCTGCGTGACAAGGCAGCACGCTACCTCGAGACCACAGCGGTGGACACAGCTCTTATTATCCCACATTATATTACATGAGACATTGTTAGTTTTATATTGTATTTTATTTTATTTGACTTTATACTGGACATTTTATTATTATCATATATGTCTATAAAAAAATCAGTTAATAAACAGAGGAGAAAAAGGTACTTAACTGTTTTGTGTTGAAGATAGGACAAAGAACATGTTTTCAAAATTTTTTTATTGATAACACTAAAGCTCGACAATAGCTACTAAAAAATGTTTAATTGACCATAATCATAAATAAATAAAAAAATTATATTATTTTTAGTCTGGACATCTTACCTCAATATTAATGTTGATTTGTTCTTGAACATGTTTCAAAACAATTCTGTTTTATCGTCAGCTTTCCCAGACTGGTTTTATTTATGTTGCACAACCTGGATGTCGATGTCAGCTCCATCCTGTGGTTGGCCAAAGAACCTCCAAACAAAGTCACCCTCCATCGGTATATCAAAATTCATAACTCTGTTTCTGTTCTTCTGAATATAAATTTTTTCCCAAATAGTCAACTCTCTTGTATTTTCTAACTGTTTTAATAATTTAGTGTCTGAATTTAGATTATGTTTTTCAGATCAAACATGAGCAGCAACTGCAGATTTTTCTATTTCCCCATTTTTAATATTTCTTATGTGTTCTTTGGTTCTAATTTTTAGATTTCTTTTTGTTTTTCCTATATATATCTTTTCACAACCCATGCATTCAATTTGATATATTCCTGACTTTTTATTTTTATCAGTTTTTTTCATTTTTGTTGGTTTTTATTAGTTTATTTAAACTGTAGTTATTTTTTGGTGCTAATTTAATATTAAACTTCTCAAATATCTTTTGAAATTTATTATGTACCCAAGGGTAATATGTGAATTTCCTAAAATTAAATATTACATAAAAAAATGTTATACCTCACAAAATATGTATATTTATGATGTTTTTATTATTGATTTAACATTTCTCACTGAAAGATAAATTATATTTGAAGAGAAAAATTTTCGCCTAGACCGAGACTCGAACCCGGGACCCTTGGCTTTCTGGGCCAAGTGCTCTACCAACTGAGCTACCGAGGCAAGTTACGATCTAGACGCAAATTTTTCTCTTATATACGTTGTAATTCCCTATCGCCAAATGCTTTTGAAACCATTGCTTCTATCTTTGCAAATGGCGGCTTCTTAGTTAAGAAGACATTTATTGGGAATTTAACATTACTTTATAAAGCTAGTAAGGCTTCTAATGATGTTTTTATTATTGATTTAACATTTCTCACTGAAAGATAAATTATATTTGAAGAGAAAATTTTTTTTTATATAAGAGAAAAATTTGCGTCTAGATTGTAACTTGCCTCGGTAGCTCAGTTGGTAGAGCACTTGGCCCGGAAAGCCAAGGGTCCCGGGTTCGAGTCTCGGTCTAGGCTAAAATTTTTCTTAAGTTATGTAGATAGGAAATAACACTATGAGGTTTTTTAATATTGTTTATTTTTTATTATTTCACTCACCTCATACTTCATAAAGTATGAAGTATGAGGTGAGTGAAATAATAAAAAATAAACAATATAAAATTTTTCTCTTCAAATATGTATATTTATGTTGGAGTGTAACTGATGATGGGGGTGATAGTATTCTAAATTAGCACCCAGCATCATGAGGAATTTTAGTAGTCACAGTAAGTAGCAGCTCCACATTGAGAAAATCATCTATAATGGCTGGTGGATTCAACATGCTGACCACATGTCACCCTTACTTTGGCAGGATGATAATCTACCTCTTTGATTAACACATGTACACGTATTACTTCCCTATAGTTTAATTGGGAGCTTTGACGCTGGATTTTAGTGCGGTTAAAAAGGCAGATAATTATTTTGGACATGGCCTTTGTACATCACATGCTTCTCTGGAAGAAATTTAACTCTTGCGCCATGGAGATTTTCCATAAACACTGCCCTGCAGTTAAAAATGGCAGAACTAACTGTTTCCAAATTTATTTTTATTGATAATACTAAAGTTTGTGAATAGCTATTAAACAAAAAAAAGGAAAAAGAAAATCAGTTGAAAAACAGAGGAGAAAATGGTACTTAAGTGTTTTGTTTTTGCCTATTTATAGAGAGTGTAAAAAAGTTCCATATGCAAACTTTGAGAGTTTGTAGAGGAGGTAAAACAAAACTCTTTTGTTATGTGAAACAATTTTGACACGTTCTCCATTTCTCTGCTAGGAGTCCTTGAACGGTTTGATGCTGGATGATTTGATAGTATTCAACCTGCCGTGTGATGAAAGTTTTACAGATGTTGCTAAAAATGTCATCCGTTTACATTAACGCATAGCTGGCATCTGCGTGCAAATTATTGTCTCACACATTTAAAACAATCAGGTGTCTCACAAATAATTACTGCAGCTTCAGCCACATGAGCCACATGGAGTGTCTATCAGTGTCTCATATACCAAACGCTTCATCTTCCCCCACAAAAAAAAATCCATAGGAGTGAAATCGGGAGAACTAGGTGGCCATTGTACTAGCCCACCCCTCCCAATCCAACGATTGGGGAAAACATTGTTTAGGTATTAGCTGACATCAAGTGAAAAGTGTAGTGGGGCCCCATCATGGTGGAACCATAATCATTGTCTGACTGATAATGGGACATTCTCCAACAGTTCTGATAGTACATCACGAAGAAAGATAAGATAATTTCCTCCACCAAATCAGTTAGGCAGAAGAAATGACCCAATCATATGGGCATGAATAATACTCCTGTATTGTGTGATCTGTCATCAAGAACCTGTAAACAACACTACCGTACAGAAAATTTGTAATGTAAATACAACATAACATGTAAACAATAATTAGTGTAAGTATTTATCCAGGGGCGTGGACACTACTGGCAGTAATGAAAACTTACCCTTCCAATGTCAATGTGTTGCATAAGAAGCAGTCAAAACAACACTGAAATGTCACCATGTTATATACAAAACAGTTAAAACTACAGTGAACAGTGACCTAAGTGAAGTCAAGCATCAAACCTTGAAGGACCCCTAGGAGGGAAACGGAGAATCTGACAATTTTTTTTCACATAACAAAATTGTTTTGTTTTACCTCCTCTACAAACTCTCAAAGTTTGTATATGGAGTTTTTTTACACACTATATATAGATTCTGCCAAACTTACCAGCTCCCTCAAACGTTCTTGTTGTAGCCATACGAAACCAAACTATTTGCCTGGTCTCACGTCGAATCATCAATGTCTTCCTCTCAGGTCGCTTTCTTGGATAGAACTTGGTAACAGCTGTCCCACGTTCCAAATGAGAAATGATTTGCTCCATTTCAGGAATGAAGCTTGATAAAGGATTACCATTTGGAAGCCCCATCATTGCCATAATGACTCTTTTTCCTATTTAACAATCAATGCATATCTGAAATCATACAAATTATAAGGTTTTTGACATTGGACACATTTTTCAATCAATAGTAAACTTTATTACAGGCACACAGATGGCAAGGAATGAGGATCCATAGATGAAGGTATGCTAGAATCCATGATTCTTAGACAATTGTGTGAGGAGGTAAGTGGCTTGCCCTATGTTATGGTTAACTTTATCCCCAGAAAAGTTTCAAGTATTCATTTTAAGGAAGCTGAGCAGCCCCAGGATCAGTCTCAACATATATAGCAAAGAAAAATCTCAATCCCTATAAAGTCTAAGGTCAAACCCAGCTCACGCAGTATATAATCAATCAACTTGCCACCTGAGCTCCTGGACCATTAATAATATTTGTTAGAAACCTATATAGCAATTGGGATTTTTTGTTTGAAATATATACAATGATTTGGAATTTTTCTTCTGTAGAATAATAGTCAGATTTTGTTTTGGTAATTTGCTTTTCAAAAATGAGAAGCCAGTAAATTACTAGATATTCCTGGGATGAACAAAAATAACATGTGATTGATTATTTTATCATATCTAACAAATTATGGAAAAAAAGTAACTGATGTTAGAGTTATTCCAAATAAAAAAATGTTGTTTGTTGGGTGTTGATTTAAAGCAAATGAGAGGATTTGGTAAGATTTACCAAAATCAAGAAAGAAAAAGCTGGAAATTATGAGAAAAAGGTATAAGGAAGAGTATTTAAGGGCATAATGAAAGATGAAATATAAAACATCAAAATAGAATGAGAGAAATTAAAAAAATCTTGGATTGAAGCTGCAGAAAAATCATGTAGAAGGAAAATTGATAGAAGGAGGTATAAACAAACACATTGGTGGACCGATAAAATAAAGATAGCAGCAAAAAAGGGAAAATGGTGCATGGAGGGGATAGTCTATATATATATATACCGACACATCCCCGTGTGGGAGAAGTGTGTTTCCTAATAGGAGTTACCTAACCAAGTTGATTTAGTTAAACTTATTTTTCAGAGATGTCAGCAAATGACATAAGATTAGCACATCACCTCAAAGAGACGTCTAGTACATAACTTAGGTATTACTTGGATGGGGAAGGATGATTAAATTTTGCTCAGATGCACTAATTTATCTTGAGATGTCTTGAAGAGCACAAAAATCTTCAGACTCGGGATCCACAGCTTAAAGTCCATACCAGAGGACTTATCCTGGGAATCAAACCCAGGATCTTATGAACAGACTACGAGGCTCAATAAGATGATTTTAGAACAAGTAAATTCTTTTCAATATTTAAGATATGTCTCTTATGAAGGAGAGAAATATGTTAAATAATTACCTATTGTTACACGCTTTATCTATGTAACGGAATCTTTGAACACAATTTTCACCCACTTAAAAACATTGAATCGACTTGAAACTTTGTATACTTGTAAAGGACCCATGACAATATAATAATTTCATTTTTTTTTTTAAATCCTGGCCAGAATCATCAGAAAATCAAAAAAATAAAAACTGATGTAATAGGTTGCAGACTTATCGACTTTTTAGTCAATTGTTGTAAGAGCTCAGTTGGTAGAGCAGTGGACTGTAGTGGTATATAATTTCAGTAATCCATAGGTTGCTGGTTCAAATCTGGGCCGGAGAATTTTTTTTAGAAGAGTATTAAGCAATTAAATTTTCATGGGATTCCGGTTTATGACAATCAATTAAACAAAAAATAAAAAATATAAATAATAGTTTAAAAAACTGAAACAACACGCTTTATTAGAACACTAAACTAAAAAATAAAAAATAGTTTAAAAAAACTAAAACAATACGCTTTATTAGAAAACCGAAATAAAAAATAATTATAATTTCAAACACACTTGGGATAAAATTAAAGTGGTCAACAAAAAAATCATCTCCAACACATCTAGAATAAAACTAGAGTTATCTACAAAAAAAATAATTCTACCATCAAAAGCGTGGGGTGCTTTTTATGGTTTTTTGCTTTTTCTTCTTAGAGACTTTCCTTTTACCAATATCTGTTTATTATCAAATATATTAATTTATGTAGAGTACCCCACGCTTTTGATGGTAATTTTTATTTTGTAGATAACTCTAGTTTTTTTACTTTTTCTTCTTAGAGATTTTACTTTTACCAATATCTGTTTATTATCAAATATATTAATTGATATAGAGTACCCCACACTTTTGATGGACTTTTTTTTTGTAGATAACTCTAGTTTTATTCTAGATGTGTTGGAGACGATTTTTTTGTTGACCTCTTTAATTTTATCCCAAGCGTGTTGGCAATTAAAATTATTTTTTTATTTTTAGTTCGGTTTTCTAATAAAGCATGTTGTTTTAATTTTTTTAAACTATTATTTATTTACTAATATATTATGACTACGAAATTCTATCCTAAAGCCAAATCTGTTATAAAAATATTCCAGGATAAAATCATATAAAACTCTCCTCTATGTAACCAGTATTTGGATTTTAAAGCAAAAAGATATCAGCAAAATATGAACTGATGAAATGAGATACCTGTGTGGGACTGCATAAGAGAATGAGAAGATGCTGCAAGAACTCAATATGCAATCACTGGAGGAGAAAATCTCCATATGTAGAGATGGATTGTTTTAAAATGTATTTCAAAAAATGGCAGGACAACCACAGAAACATCTTTCATACACCTTTCTAGCTAGAATCAAAAGCGAACAACAAACTAATTCCATGCATGGAATATGATGAATTATTATCCTCTGGTTATGTGAACATAGTAACAAACAGCATTCTAGGCTATTTTTCCTTTCCATTATGAGTATGCATGATAGCTTACATAGATTACTTTAACTGTACTTGCTGTTAATGGCTAGATAGAACTCCTACTTTCTTATTTGTTACCTGTGTTGTCCAGCAAATCTGCTCACATTTATTGAACTACATTGAAATTAACATTTTTTTATCAAATGATACATGATCGGTTATTTTGGCTGAAAGCTTTGAAAAAAAAAAATTATAAATATATGCGAAGGCTAAACTTTTGTAATCGCTTAATGTTGATACAATATAAATATAACTGAAGATGTATTTTGTAGCTGATGAACTAAAATCATAAGCTAGTATTGAAAACTCCAAGCATATGGTTATAATAATAAGGAAATAATTATAAAGCGAGTGATTTATAATTTGATACAATTCTTATCTCACTGCATTTTATATTTAAAATATTAAAAATATTTTGGCTACGTGAATATAGCCCATGCCATAAAGTAAAAAACAAAAAAAAAGTTTCTAACTTACTTAAAATGAGGCCAATATATTAAACTACCGTTAGGAAACTAAGCACTGCCTATTGAAGGCAAATTTTATTACAATATCACATTCCTTTTATAAATTCAGTCTTCACATTTCCAAAAATTCATTTTTGGCATAAACATTGACGATCTTGACAGCTGATTATAATAGCACGAAACTCGGTACCTGCGCAACACGATGCTCAAGAATGAAAATTTCTCCCGGAAGATGGCAGAATTAGCAATTGATTGCTTTTGATCCTTTTGATTGGTTCCCGTATTTTAGTTAGTTCCGTGAGGTTCCAATGACCGTAGAGTATATAATACATGTGGCGATAGAAAGCTGATGCAATACTATTTGTAGGGTATAAATGGGATATATTACACATATGAGTGGAAATTCTGAAGTTTGAGAATCAATAAGTGCTATATAATTAACATATTTCGAGGTATTTTAAGTGTAGAATCATTTTTTTGGAAAAATGGCTGAAGAGGAGTCGGTAAGTTTCATATTAATAGGCAAGGCCCTTGTATCCTCTTAATTAAATAACATATTTCGAAGGTTGTATTTGAAATTTGATTAGTAAAAGTACCGGTCAATGTATACCAATGTCCATTTTTTAAATAAAATAATTTTAAAATGATTTATACTTAATTCCAATTCTTTAATTAGTCTATAGCAGAAGAAATATTGGACTTGTGTACATTACATATTTTTAGCATTAAATAAGTCTTTAAAGTTCTGTTTGATACATTACTAAGCAAACAGAAGTTTTATTGCTTACAATATTCATAATAGTTAGTGTAGATATACATTTTTCTATAATACAACATTTTTGATGACATGTGTATATTACAGATCTTTGATCCCACACTAAAAAAGAAGAAGAAGAAAAAGAAGACTGCATTTGATATTGATGCAGCACTGGCTGAAGGAAACATGCCTGACAGCAATGAAAATCCGACCATTTGACAACAGACAAAGAAAACCAAGAACCTCCCAGACAAGAAAATGAAACAAAGGAAGCAGAAATAGATGGTAAGTTAACTGAAGATAAAGTTTCCATTAAACCCAAGTAGAATTTTTGGCCGGGTGGGAGATGACATGCTTTTTATCTAACCACTTTAAGAGTACCTAATTACAAGTAATATTAATAAAACACTATATTAAACGTATTTACCTAAGAGATGTAATTATCACTTCATTATTTTACTCGTAAATATGAAAATAAAGAAACTATTTTTGTCATGACCACATAGGTTAGGGACTAAGACCTGTCATGACCACATAGGTTATAAGAGACCTTACTTCTAACCAGTGATAAAGTACCAATTATCAATTTTTTAACCAGCGATACACCAAAAATGAGCACAATGTGTAAACCACAAATGAGCAAAAACTAATTAATTTAATTCATTTGCATGTAAGTGAGCTTTCCAGTTATTATTAAATGAGCACAATGTGTACATTTAATCTAGGGGTTCATATCTGTGTGCCATATCTATGGTTTCAACAAATCAGGTCTGGACTTATCCTTTACTTATTTAAGTGCATAAAATAATAAAAAGGACGTTCTCTGGATTTCACCTAGTTAGAGTAATTGATTTCTTTTACAGTAATTGATTTAGGTTTGGTTAGCTTTTAGGTTCCTTGCTTATTAAATGTGATTTGATACGTAAAATAAATTTCTGTTATTCTATGAAAAAATTCAAAATGTCGGACAGTTACCATGTAAAATCATATTTCCACTAGTTCATTTCGTGTTAATTATACATATTTAGGCGGCGGTTACATCTCTTAGGAAAATTTATTAATTAACACTTTACAATACTTTAAATTACATCAAAATTGGCATAAGTCGCGTAAGTAAAAAGCTTGTGTTGTACAACCCCACCGAATTTTTTCTAAGTCCCAGGCAGACACCACGCGCATGTGCCAACAAATGCAAAGTGGTTTACACTATGGAAACACACGATGCAACCAACATATACACGATATTTAACGAAGCTAAAGTCCTACACAGAATCGTAGTGTGCATGTGTGAAAGCTTAAAAAAAAAACTTCCTCCAAATGACAAGACATACCTGTGAAATTGGAATGACCAACATTCACAATTAATTCCAAAATATATTTTGTTAGGTTCTGATGGGACAAGTTAGCGTACACCAGTTTGCCTCTAGTTCCGAGGGTCACTGGTTCAAACCCGGCCAGGTTAGATGGATTTTTTTTTAGGATGGAAAAATCCAAGGAGCAAGTCCTCCAGGGGGTACTTTAAGCCATGGGTCCCGAATCTGAATATTTTCAGGCTAGTAAAAGATCCTGCAGCCTGAATAAAGAGGTCTCTAAGCAAAATTTATCAATATAAATGTCCTAGTAATACCTTAGTTGCATGTTAGCTGTTTCATTGGGTCGGTGTATTGACTGCATACCATCCAAGACATCTATGAGCAAATAAGGTAACTAAATTTAATCAAAAATCAAAGTGAGAGGTAACCACTATGAGATATTTACATTAATGAATTAGTTGGAGGAAATGCTTTAACTTCTCATCTCATAAAGTTGTGCAATTTTATGAGGTGAGATGATAAAGCATTTTTTCCAATTCATTCATTAATTAAGGTAACTAAGAATTACCTTGGTCTAGTAACTTCCTACAAATGGCTCAACATTGGGTTACACCATTATAGATAGATATAAATATATAATTTATTTTGTTAGGTTATGAAAGGGCAAGTTAGTGTACATCCATTTCTTATAAACATGTTTGGGAATTTATTTCAAAGGTTGGTCATACTGATTTCACAGATATATCTGCCATCTGGTTGAAATTTATTTAAGCAAAATAAACTTAAGATTCTGTAGAATTTAGAAAAATTTATTGGATGAAGTATTCTAAAGTTTTTCCAGTGTCTGCTTTTGTTTATGAAAGAAATATAAGTCCTCTTACAATTTCATCATAATTTGCATTTTTTAAATTTTTTTCAACAAAAAGTTTTGTAAGACCTCTTACAATTGCATCCCAGTATTTTGAACATTATTTTCGTCACAATTTCAGAAAAAAGTTTTGTAATCTTTCCTACAATTTTATCTAAATTTTGTATTTTTTTTAAGTTATTTTCCAATAAATATTTTGTAAGTTCCATCACATTGTGGAATGTTGGCAATGAAACAGCCTTGCGAAGAAAGGTTTCCTGTGATAACACAATCACGAATACCTAAACCTATATTGTTTATTTTGTTTTGGTTTCTATTCTATGTTTTTCTGACCAGGCATGTGCAGCTATTGCAGATTTTTCTGTTTCTCCATTTTTAACATTTCTGAGGTGTTCCTTTAATCTTGTATTTAGATTCCTTTTTGTTTTTCCTATGTATATCTTTTCACAATCTTTACAATTAATTTGATAAATTCCAGATTTTTTGCAGTCTTCAATCTTTTCATTTTTGTTGGTTTTTATTAAATTACCTAAGCTGTAATCATTTTCTGGTGCTAATTTAATGTTGAATTAAAAAAAATGAACAACACCATCATACCAGAACTTTCGCAGAAGACAGTAGTTGTGCAATTCAGATTAGCTACAGGTCATGAGTGGGTTGCTAAACACTTGCACAAGATCAATGTATTGTCTACATGAAGATGCATTCTATGCAACCACTCAGAGGAAGAAATGGGTAACAAACAGCTCAGTAACTCAAGTTTTTTTTTTTATCTGGAAACATCTTACCTCAGTTTAATGTTGATTTTAAATTAAATTGAGGTAAGATGTTTCCAGATTCAAAAAACTTGATTAAAATAACCCCAAAATATAACTTCCTAAAATAAACCATTACCTAAATAACTGTAGAACTGTCAACAAGGAAACTTCCAAAACTTCAAAGTACTGGAGAGCAAGACTGCTAATGACTTCAGTGTTAGATGCAGCACATTAGACACCAATCAACCACATTTTGTAAGTCCTACAATTTCATCACAATTTGTATTTTTCAAATTATTTTCCAATTAATAATTTTGTGTAAGTCCTACAATTTCGTCATAATTTCAAATTTTTAAATTTATTTTTCAATAAGTCCTACAATTTCATCACATTTTGCATTTTTTTTTAAATTATCTTTCAATAAATATTTTGTTAGTCTTACAATTTCACACAATTTGTATTGTTTTTAAATTATTTTTTAATAAATATTTGGCCTCCTACAATTCACAATTTCCTACCTTCTTCTTCTTCTTCTTCCTTCCAAGTATTAGGCCAAGGCCTGTTACGATCCTATAGAAAATTTTCCCATATGGGAAATTCTTGTATAAGACTTGAAAGCATAATAATAGTCCCTTCGATTGGTTGCTGGCCAAAGGAAGGCAAGACCAGTGATGGGCTACCATCTTATAGCCTCTGGTCAGGCTTTTCTGGAGAAGGAAAGAAGAAATGGAAGAAAGGAAAGACTCCCTAGCCCTCGGATGCCCTAATAGCGTCGGGGTCGAAAAAACAAGAGTTAACCAAGAGAGGTTAGATAGTAAAGTTAAAAGAGTGCAAAACACAAGTAAGTGGAAGAAATGTTTTGCACAGCTTGGGCACCTTGTGGTCGCCATCCACATATCCCCTAGATGAGGACCCCTGAGGGCAATTTCCTACCTTTGAACATTATTTCATCATAATTTCGATAAATATTTTGTAAGTCCTACAATTTCATCACAAAGTCCTATAACTTCATCACAATTTGTATTTTTTATATTATTTTTTAATAAAGTAAGTCGTCCTACAATTTTGTATTTTTTAAAATTATTTTCTAATAAATATTTTGTAAGTCCTACAATTTCATCACAATTTGTATTTCTTTAAATTATTAAAGTCCTTCTACAATTCACAATTTTGTCTAAAATTTCATCAATTTCCTATTTTTGAACATTATTGCATCATAATTTCAATAAATACTTTGTAAATCATCCTACTATTTCATCACAATTGTATTTTTTAAAATTATTTTTCATAAGTAATGCCACGAGTGATTTCCAAATTATCGATAAATTCACGACTCATGAAGTGAGGAGTGAATTTATCTAGAGAATTTGGAAATCAAGAGTGGCATTTGTTAAGACTATTTAACGAATAAAATTAAGCTGTTTACTCACAAATCATTATTTAACTATAGTTATTTTAAAATATTTATATATTTAATGTAAACGGCGATGTTTGAAAACAAATGAGAAACGATAGGTACGCTTCATCTGCTTCTTTTGTTTATCACTGCAACCAGATCATACTATTTATTGCCAAAGGAACGCAATATTGTAAGAATGCTCTCTAGTGGAGAAAAAATGAAACACATCAAACTGTATATTAATTCTTTTCTGATGTCGTATGATGTATTTATGACAATTATATTTTTCTGGATTATTACCTGGGAAAAAATACATTTAAGAAAGTGCAAACAGTGATTTCTTTTTTTGGTGGTATAATAAATTGCTACAAATGCTTTTATATTAACTCCTGCAAGCGCTATGTGTTGACATCTATGCACTATATATACAATCTGGTAGCCGTATTTCTCGTGTGCTCAGTCACAGCAAAATAATGGCCAGACCTGTTCAGAATATTAAAAAGAAGGAGCTTTCTTTAATATGGTAAATATAACACTGATAAATATTTCGTGAAACACGACTCTGATTGGTTGTAAAACAGAAATCATTGAAACGTGATTGGTCATTGACTTCCATTTGGAGCATGAGTTAAATAGTCAATAAATATTTTGTGAGTCCTCTTAAAATTACTTCCTAATATTTTGAACATTATTGCATTCATTATAAAAATGTTATTAATTACCTCAAGAATGTTATTTTTCTCAAAATGCCTTAAATTTGTATGAGAAAATGTTTAATTCTAAATTTATCACTTCTCACTGAATGACAAATTAAATTTGAAGAGAAAAAAATTGAATGACAAGTTCACACAAACATAACCTAGAAATAATCTTATTAACGTAGCAATATGGTTGCATCAGTTTACTTATGTACTCTCTGACATCTGTTAACATAGAGGAAAGAGAATAGCCAACCAATTGAAAATTTACTAATACAAAAATATAGAATTATCACACATACATGCATTTTTCTCGTATTATTACAAAAAATTGTCGCTATAGATGGCTCTAGATAACAGATTACTTGCTATTATCGAATTTTCCACTTGGATACATTTGTAATGTTAACCAATTGTCAGCTATCCAATGAAAACCCAATCTAACCCAACCAAATGTATCTAAAAAAAATGAAATAGGTTTTTTTTCGCAATTTTCAAGTAAGATTTATGTGAAATTCTAATTCAGTGTTCTTTATAAAATTACAATAGGAAATAACTTTGAGATTCTTCTTAATAAATAAATAGAGTCTGTTTAATATTTATAGGAAATAACACTATGAGGTTTCTTTTAGTTATTATCAATCATCAATGGTAGGCATGGATTAAGCCAATTGGCCTGTTCCGCTTCAGGAAAGAAATTGATCCCTCCATCTCTTCTTAGGTCTTCCTGGGTCTCTTCGCCCTGTGGGTCTGTAGTTCAATAGCTGCAGAGGTAGTCTATTGTTTGGCATCCTCAGAAGGTGTTCATGCCAATTATTTTGATATTTTTGAATGATTTCAGTTATTGCTGGTGTGTTGAGAGCTTTGCGGATATCTTCATTATGCATGTGATCATAAAGCGTATAACCCGCTAAAGGTCTTAATAACTTCATTTCTGCAGCTACTATCCTATTTAATTTACCTGTAGTAAGAGTCCAGGTTTCAGAACCATAAAGTAGAGTTGGAAGAGCCATTGTTTTATAAAATTTTAGAATTGTATCTGGACGTACTTTTCGGAAAAGAATGCTTTTTATTGTTCCTATAAGTTTTTGAAATTTGACCAATTTTATGTCTATGTCTTTACATGTGTCGTACGAAAGATTGCAGCCAAGATAAGTAAAGTTATTAACTTGTTCTATTATTATTTAATTTTAGGAAGTTATATTTTGAGGTTATTTTAATTATATTATTTTTGGTCTGGACATCTTACCTCAATATTAATGTTGATTTGTTCTTGGACATGTTTCAAAACAATTCTCTGTTTTATCTTCAGCTTTCCCAGACTGGTTTTATTTATGTTGCATTATGTTGCACCACCTGGATGTCGATGTCAGCTCCATCCTGTGGTTGGCCAAAGAACCTCCAAACAAGGTCACCCTCCATCGGAATATCAAAATTCATAACTCTGTTTCTGTTCTTCTGAATATAAATTTTTTCCCAAATAGTCAGCTCGTTTGTATTTTCTAACTGTTTTAATAATTTAGTGTCTGAATTATATTATGTTTTTCAGACCAAACATGAGCAGCAACTGCAGATTTTTCAATTTCTCCATTTTTAATATTTCTTGGTGTGTTCTTTGGTTCTAATTTTTAGGTTTCTTTTTGTTTTCCCTATATATATCTTTTCACAACCCATGCATTCAATTTGATATATTCCTGACTTTTTATTTTTATCAGTTTTTTCATTTTTGTTGGTTTTTATTAGTTTATTTAAACTGTAGTTATTTTTTGGTGCTAATTTAATATTAAACTTCTCAAATATATTTTGAAATTTATTATGTACCCAGGGGTGATATGTGAATTTCCTATATTTTTTCATAGGTGGTTCTTCTTTTTCAAGATTACTTCTGTTTATCATTTTTTGTTTTTTATACTTTTCTATCCTTTTTTGTACCATTTTTTCATCAAACCCATTTTCTTGCTACTTTGATTATGTGTTTTTTCTCATGTTTAAAATCTTCTTCGTTTAAGGGTAAGTTTACCAATCTATGAGTTAAACTATTAAATGCTGCTAATTTATGTCCAATTGGATTGAACCCTGTTGATTTTATAAAATTTTCCGTATGAGTTTCTTTCCTATGAATCCTGAATTCAATTTTTCTTTTTTCTTCGTTTCTGACCAATTTAAGATCCAAAAAAGGTATTTGTTTATTGTCTTCTATTTCTTTGGTGAATTTAATGTTTGTACTCTGTAAATTTAATAGTTTTAGGGAATCTTCTACATGTTTTTCTTTAACAATACAAATTATATCATCAACATATCTACTCCAAAATTTAAACATTGTGGGATGTGCTTTAGTGATTTTACATTCAAAATCGCTCATAAATAAATTTGCCAGAAAAGGTGATAATGGGTTTCCCATTGAGAGCCCTGATTTTTGTCTATAGAAACTCCCATTGAATGTAAAAAACATTTGATCAATGCATAACGCAGTTAATTTCAAATAATCTTCTTTGATCTCTCTGTCTATGTTGTTTTTTTCTTAACCAATTGTTCAATATCTCCAAAGTTTTTTGTTTCGGTACATTTGTGAATAGTGAAACTACATCAAACGAAACCAACCTATCTGTGGGTTCAATTTCCACTTTTTCTAATTTCTTAACTAATTCCAATGAATTTTCAATCTGCAGACTTTCAAAATTATTAATTCTTTTAAATTGATTATTCAGCCATTTCGAAATTTTGTAGGTTGGTGATCCAATATTGTTAATTATTGGCCTCATTTTGTTTCCCGGTTTGTGAATTTTTGGAAGTCCATGTATATTAGGGTTTCTTGGGTTGCTTACTTTTAATTGAAATTTTTCTTTCTTGGATAGAATTTTAACATTTTTAAAACAGTTTTCCACTTTTTTTATGGTTTTTGGTAGGGGGTCATTCTTAATTTTTTCATACTCTTTTTCTTTCAAAAGTTCTTCCATTCTATTTTGATAATCTTCTTTGTCCAGAATTATAATTTGGTTACCCTTATCTGATTTTGTATATACAACATTTTTGTTATTTATTTCTTTGAGTGTTTTTAAATTCTCCTTACAAACTGGGTTTTTATTTGTATTCTTTATTTTATTCAAAATTTCTTCACATTTTTTTTCCGATGATTATTTTTTCTTCTGTAACTAACCCTTCTATTGAATTTTCAATGTCCACTATGTATTCTTCTATTCTATTGGAATAATCTATTGCTGTTTTTAGACCGTTTTCTAACAATTTTGTCTCTTTTAGGTTAAAGGTTGCCTTTGAAAAATTTTTAACATAATTTCTGGTGGATTCTGATTTTTCTTCATTTCTGGTTTTATTCTGATGTTTGATTTTATTTGATGTATTCTTCTTTCCCTTTGATTTAGTTAACAAATTATTTATCTTTGTCTTTTGTTTCTCAATTTTCTTTTTCATGGTTATGTTCAACAAAGTGAAAAATTTATTTTCTAGGTTTTCCCACATGATGTTTCCTAATATTTTAGACAATTTGATATGTAACAAATAAATTTCAATATCCAGATTACTGATCATTTCAAAGTGTTTATTCTTTTCTAGTTTTAGTAATTTGTTCTCCAAAATTTTTTTGTTGTTTGCTGTTATTGTTATGCTTAACGGTTTTTCTAATGAACATGGGAACCAATTCTAATTTTAGACATTGGTTGATGAATTTAATGTCTGCTAATCTTTTAAATTTCTTCTCTCTTAATTTTATAAACTTTTTGACTTCATATTTTGTTTCGAAAAAATTGTTATTGAAGTTGAGTATGGAGGACGCCATCTTGTTTTTCGTAATTTATAACACAAAACACAATTCCTGGTTTTGTTTCTTCCTTATAACTTAAGAAGTTGTAATTAATATTTAATTTTAGGAAGTTATATTTTGAGGTTATTTTAATTATATTATTTTTGGTCTGGACATCTTACCTCAATATTAATGTTGATTTGTTCTTGGACATGTTTCAAAACAATTCTCTGTTTTATCTTCAGCTTTCCCAGACTGGTTTTATTTATGTTGCATTATGTTGCACCACCTGGATGTCGATGTCAGCTCCATCCTGTGGTTGGCCAAAGAACCTCCAAACAAGGTCACCCTCCATCGGAATATCAAAATTCATAACTCTGTTTCTGTTCTTCTGAATATAAATTTTTTCCCAAATAGTCAGCTCGTTTGTATTTTCTAACTGTTTTAATAATTTAGTGTCTGAATTTATATTATGTTTTTCAGACCAAACATGAGCAGCAACTGCAGATTTTTCAATTTCTCCATTTTTAATATTTCTTGTGTGTTCTTTGGTTCTAATTTTTAGGTTTCTTTTTGTTTTCCCTATATATATCTTTTCACAACCCATGCATTCAATTTGATATATTCCTGACTTTTTATTTTTATCAGTTTTTTCATTTTTGTTGGTTTTTATTAGTTTATTTAAACTGTAGTTATTTTTTGGTGCTAATTTAATATTAAACTTCTCAAATATATTTTGAAATTTATTATGTACCCAGGGGTGATATGTGAATTTCCTATATTTTTTCATAGGTGGTTCTTCTTTTTCAAGATTACTTCTGTTTATCATTTTTTGTTTTTTATACTTTTCTATCCTTTTTTGTACCATTTTTTCATCAAACCCATTTTCTCTTGCTACTTTGATTATGTGTTTTTTCTCATGTTTAAAATCTTCTTCGTTTAAGGGTAAGTTTACCAATCTATGAGTTAAACTATTAAATGCTGCTAATTTATGTCCAATTGGATTGAACCCTGTTGATTTTATAAAATTTTCCGTATGAGTTTCTTTCCTATGAATCCTGAATTCAATTTTTCTTTTTTTCTTCGTTTCTGACCAATTTAAGATCCAAAAAAGGTATTTGTTTATTGTCTTCTATTTCTTTGGTGATTTAATGTTTGTACTCTGTAAATTTAATAGTTTTAGGGAATCTTCACACAGGTTTTTTCTTCAAAAATACCACTATATCCTCAACATAATTACTCCAAAATATAAAACATCTGTGGGATGTGCGATTAGTGATCTTACATTCAAAATCGCTCCTAAATAAACGATTGCCAGAAAAGGTTATGATAATTGGGGTCAGCCATTAGAGAGCCCTGATTTTTGTCTATAGAAACTCCCATTGAATGTAAAAAACATTTGATCAATGCATAACGCAGTTAATTTCAAATAATCTTCTTTGATCTCTCTGTCTATGTTGTTTTTCTTAACCAATTGTTCAATATCTCCAAAGTTTTTTGTTTCGGTACATAAGAACACACAAGAAATATTAAAAATGGAGAAATTGAAAAATCTGCAGTTGCTGCTCATGTTTGGTCTGAAAAACATAATATAAATTCAGACACTAAATTATTAAAACAGTTAGAAAATACAAACGAGCTGACTATTTGGGAAAAAATTTATATTCAGAAGAACAGAAACAGAGTTATGAATTTTGATATTCCGATGGAGGGTGACCTTGTTTGGAGGTTCTTTGGCCAACCACAGGATGGAGCTGACATCGACATCCAGGTGGTGCAACATAATGCAACATAAATAAAACCAGTCTGGGAAAGCTGAAGATAAAACAGAGAATTGTTTTGAAACATGTCCAAGAACAAATCAACATTAATATTGAGGTAAGATGTCCAGACCAAAAATAATATAATTGTTCTATTATATTGTTGTTAATAACAATTTTAGTTCGCATCGGTTTTTTCCCTTGAAACGCCATAGTTTTTGTCTTACTCACCGAAATTTGTAAATTATAATCTTGGGTTATATTTGACAATCTATGTACTGCTCTTTGTAGGTGTTCTTCAGAAGTAGCCAATATTACTTGATCATCTGCATACATTAATGTGTTGGGTCGACCATTAATCATAAAGTGTGATTGTGATTGGTTTTGCCATAATTTTATGATTTCATTCATATATAAATTAAATAGAAGAGGGGAAAGTGGACAGCCTTGTTTTACACCTTGGGATATTAGTCTATCTGATTTGCTGATTTGATTATTTATTTTTATTCGAATTCGTGTGTTATGATACGTGCTTTGAATCGCTTGAATTAAATGCTTGGGTATTCTGAGTTAGTTATTTAGACTCGCCTCATAATAATTAAGTAGAGTCTGTATTCATCTTACCTCATAGTAGTTGAGATCTTTTAGGACATGTTTCAAAACAAATCTTCTGTTTTATTGTCAGCTTGTCCAGAGTCTTGACAAGCTGAGAATAAAACAGAATATTTGTTTTGAAACATGTCCTAAAAGAACTCAATTTACTATGATTGTGATTGGTTTTGCCATAATTTGAGATGAATACTAACTAATTAACTAACTCACTGGCACTATCGAACCCGTAGCTTCATGGCCATGCAGACATAAGCTCTCCATGTATCCCTATCCTGAGCCAATGTTTTCCAATCATCCCCTGTATAATCTACTTCCCTCAAATCATACTTAATGTTATTCTCCCTCCTCATTCTTGGTCTACCAACTGGGCATTTTCCTTCTGGTTTTCCTACAAGAAGCTTCCATGCACGTCTTTCATTCCCCGTTCATGCCACATGTCCTGCCCATCACAGTCTACGAGACTTAACTGTTCTCATTATATCTGGCGGCTGTTGTAGGGTTCAGGTCACAAAAAATTTTCAATTTAATATCTTATTCCACTGATGCACTAAACACTTTTAAACACGTTTAAAACATTTTGCAACACTTTTAAACACATTTTTAACATCTTTCAATGTTGCAACAATCTTTTTTTTTATATTTATATATTTACGTAAAACATGGTCGTGCTACACCATTAGGGGTGGTTGTGTACCAATACAACTTTTAATTGCTAGATTGTGCACTTATTCCTGTATTAAATTGGAAATCCCTCCTCAATACATTTGTTGAGAAGGCATATGATACTGTTTGATAGTGACTTCTCCGTCATATGGGAACATTAAGTCGCAGCTCCTTGGTGCTTTTCAACATGAGTAAGCTACGTGATGGGTTGGATTTCACCTTTTCTCTTTCTTCATCATTATTCCTCATACAACATTTTTACACTACACAACATATAGCTTGAGTCCAAGCTCTGTGTATTTGCGGGGGGGAGTGGGAGGAGGTACACTTCTCTGCTTCTCATAGTACTAACAGCTGAGACAGCAAATTCCTTTCAGACACACGGAGCTGGGTCCTGAGCAGTACATACATCCTATATACCTCTCTGTACACAATTGAAGAATACTTCATCTACATAAAATGGTCTATCAAAGTGGTGCATAAATTGAAAATAGGCAAATGAATGTCATCTATCCATCCAATGCAGAACCTGATGCAGGAGAAGTGTAATGGTGGCATTATAACACACGCATGTAAAAAGAAAACATTCGTTATATACTTCTTATAAAACTAATATTATATACTGTTCATATTATTTGTTTTTAAACATCTTAATGATGGACATATTTTATTTGAAAAGAAAAATATATGCCTAGACTGGGGTTTGAACCCAGGACCTTTGACTCTCTATGTCAATGCTCTACCCCAGTGAGCTACCTAGGCCTCCAATCTAAATGTGTATTTTTCTCTTCTACATAGTTAATTTCCTAACCCCAAATGCTACGAGCCATTGCTACATTTTTGCAAATGGCGGCTCCTTTATTAAGAAGACTTTTTATTAGGAATTTTAAACATTACTACTGGCTTTATAAGTAATGTTTAAATTCCCAATAAAAAGTCTTCTTAATAAAGGAGCTGCCATTTGCAAAAATCATAGCATTTGGGGTTAGGGAATTAACTATGTAGAAGAGAAAAATACGCATTTAGATTGGAGGCCTAGGTAGCTCACTTGGATAGAGCATTGACATAGAGAGTCAAAGGTCCTGGGTTCAAACCCCAGTCTAGGCATATATTTTTCTTTTCAAATATAATATTATATATTAAAATATATATACAGTCAATATGCCCATTTCACCAATTAATGTTTTAAAATGGTCAACAAGTTTCTACAGCCAAGCTGTCATTCTCAAGGCTGTAGAAACTTGTTGACCATTTTGAAACATTAATTGGTGAAATGGGCATATTGACTGTATATATATTTTAATATTTTATCACCAAGAAGATCACTTGTGTATTAAATATTATATATGTTCATGTTGTTTTTGTTTATAGATGGAAATTTAGATCTTGAGAGTTTTGGTAAGAAAAAGAAGAAGAAGAAGAAGCCTTTCAATATGGAAGAATTAGATGGAGCCCTTCCAGACTCCGGAAGTAAATCCAAGGATGAAGGAACCATGGAAATTGATGGAAATCAAGATGAAACTTTAGTCGAGGTATGATAACCTTTAAATTTTGAAGAAAAAAAATGTTCCCTTTAAAATTAATTTATTGTTCAGTATGAGGGTATAAATTTACATATAATATTATCATGATAACTTTTATTGATATTGCGCTCACAAAAATCAAATGTAGACCTATTTAGAACAAAATTTGTCAACTCCATCATGTATTCTCCTCTCTTCTTCTCTGTTCTGCTGGTCTTGTGGCTACCATCCTTCCCTCTGAATCTAAGGTTCAAACCTTACAGATTTTGATGTTTTATTATAGATTTAATACTTCTCACTAAAGGACAAATTATATATAAAGAGAAAAAATATACACTTAGATTGGGGTGTGAACCCAGGCTTTCTAGGCCGATACTCTAAACTCAAATTTTTCTCTTATACATTGTTAATTCCCAATCGCCAAATGCTATGAGTCTTTGCTTCGATTATGCAAATGGCGGTTTCTATTTTAAGAAGATATTTTATTGGCAATTTAAACATTACTTTATAAAGCCAGCAGGGCTTCTTTTGATGTTTTTATTATAACACTTCTCACTGAAGGATAAATTATATTTGAAGAGAAAAATTATATGCTCAGACTGGGGTTTGAACCCAGAACCTTTCTAGGCCAATGCTCTACCACTGAGCTATTTGGGCACTCCAATCTAGTTCAAATGTCCACAGAATATATAGGAGAAACAAAAAATACAAATCATATAAATTTAATGAATTCAGTCAAATAAAAAAGTAGTGCCAGAAACAGAGTTGCTTATCACAGTAGGAGCACTTAATGAATGCCTGCATTAAGCAGTCTTCTGAGTCACACTGCTTTTGAACATCAAAAATATATTTGAAGAGAAAAATTTTCGCCTAGACCGGGACTCGAACCCGGGACCCTTGGCTTTCCGGGCCAAGTGCTCTACCGACTGAGCTACCGAGGCGAGTTACGATCTAGACGCAAATTTTTCTCTTATGTACGTTGTAATTCCCTCGCGCCAAATGCTTGAAACCATAGCTTCTATCTTTGCAAATGGCGGCTTCTTAGTTAAGAAGACATTTATTGGGAATTTAACACTTCTCATAGAAGGATAAATTATATTTGAAGAGAAAAATTTTCGCCTAGACCGGGACTCGAACCCAGGACCCTTGGCTTTCCAGGCCAAGTGCTCTACCAACTGAGCTACCGAGGCGAGTTACGATCTAGATGCAAATTTTTGTCTTATGTTCGTTGTAATTCCCTCGTGCCAAATGCTTGAAACCATAGCTTCTATCTTTGCAAATGGCGGCTTCTTAGTTAAGAAGACATTTATTGGGAATTCAACACTACTTTATAGCCAGTAGGGCTTCTATTGACGATTTTTATTATTAATTTAACACTTCTCATAGAAGGATAAATTATATTTGAAGAGAAAAATTTTCGCCTAGACCGGGACTCGAACCCGGGACCCTTGGCTTTCCGGGCCAAGTGCTCTACCAACTGAGCTACCGAGGCGAGTTACGATCTAGACGCAAATTTTTCTCTTATGTACGTTGTAATTCCCTCGCGCCAAATGCTTGAAACCATAGCTTCTATCTTTGCAAATGGCGGCTTCTTAGTTAAGAAGACATTTTTGGGAGGTGTTTTAAACCTCTCTGGTCTGAAATCATATTCAGCTACAGTCCAGGAGTACCGAACAAAGTCTGCGAAGACTGGAGAACAGAACTGGTTGTGTAGAATACACATCAACAAAGAAATTGAATCCCTCAACGATGGTATGAACTGATGGTCATTAAAGGGGGTGATAGGTGAAATTTCTATTTTCTACATTTTTTTAGCTAGAGACTTGTACAAACATTCGCTGCATGATACATAATGTTATGTTTAAGTTTCATTCTTTTGAGACATTTATTTTATGAGTTATTAATTTTTTTTCAATTGCATATGTTATAATGAAATGGGTTCCACAATTTTTTAGTAAAATGTCTGATTTTTTTACAAGACCTCTAAAATATTTAGAAAAACATCATGCATTAGAATTCTTATAATGTGAATACAAAGGGAGAAAAAAAGTTATACCTCATGCGTGGAATTATAAAAAAATTAATAATTGCATACATTTTATTTTTTATTTCTTAAAATACTACTTCAATCATGAATCCCATGCACTACTATGTTACCCATTGTTTTTAGGACATGCAGTAAAAATTTGAACCTTCTAGGACAAAATTTCTGAATTCCATTCAATTTTGAATGTACAAAAATGCAATGGAAATAAAAATGTAGAAAAACAAGTTTAAAGATTTTGCATGCAGATAGTATTTAACTGGCGCAGCCTTTTAATTCTGACGTAATTTAGGGCACTTAGAAGCATCATAAGCCTCTGAAACTTTGCCAACATATACATTAGATAACAGGCTATTTTTTTAGTACAAAAAAACAAAAAATGCCAATTTTGATCTCAAATGGTCAATTTTTCATACATCGCCCCCCTTAAGAATACTGTCATCTTCAATCTGCTTCAGCACCGCCTTGAACTGTCAGAAAAATAGTACATCAAGTTTACAATGACTAACTAACTCAGTCACTTTGCAACCCATAGGTTCATGGCCACATGGACTATGCTCTCCATACATCCCTATCCTGTGCTAATGCTTTCCAATCATTCTCTGTGTAATCTACTTTCCTCAAATTATAGTTAATGTTATTCTCCCACCTCATTCTTGGTCTACCAACTGGGCATTTTCCCTCTGGTTTTCCTACAAGAAGCCTCCATGCAAGTCTTTCATTCCCCATTTGTGCCACATGTCCTGCCTATCAGTCACAAGACTTAACTTTTCTTATTATATCCAGCTTCCTATAAAGATCATGTAGTTCACTGTTATGTAGTTTTCTCCATTCACCTGTCTGATGACTAAAGTTACTAAAGTCACAATATCGTGTTAGGTATGGTCCATTGTGAGCGCAGTATTGTATCTTCATAGCTTACAGTGTTATTGGCGATGGCACTTAGTTTATACATTTTTGTAATCAGTACCTCAAACATATTCATATAATTAAATTAATATTGGGAATTAAACATTATGAGATTATATCATTAATAGTGAGTGGAGAACATATTTTTAATGACTCACCTCGTACAATTTCAAATTTCTTTGATACTGGCGGTTTCAGACAATATCTTGTCCCTCTTCCATGACTGAAGAGGGACAAGATACTGTCTGAAACCGCCGGTATCAAAGAAATTTGAAATTATACATACGGTGGGGATCATATAAAATATGTTCTCCACTCGACTCGATGAAATACTATTCATATAAACCAAACTTTTTTTTGTCAATTGCGATCCGCAACTTGCCGCTAATTCCCATGTTAAGACGTTAAAAATCTATGCCCTACGTATGAGTGCTGACATGTTAATTAGTCTCCGACTCCGCAACATACGGGTTGGCAAAAATGACTGCCCCAAAATGTGTGAGGGAGTTATGAAATAGGTAAGAAGTCGCTATTATTAACTTCCTTCCTAAAAGGATAGGCCGGTATGTGACCGTCCTACCAGAGTTTTACTCTTAAGTAATCTAAATTTGTCATCTGGGGTAAACAACAGGATATGCAACTAATTGTTTGATTTTATTCAATAAAAGTAAAAACTTGTATATTTAACTTGAAATTTTAGAAGTTTCGTATTTCGGTAAACATTGAGTTATGTGCAACACAGTAGTGGCGAGCGAGTTGTCCCTGTTGAGGTAGTCACCTGCAAAGCCAGAATTATTACCTGGAGTCTGTTGCGGAGAATGTGCTACCGGTCTTCTCTCTCCCCCTTTGGAGAAGGATCCACATCTAGAGAATTCTGGGTGCCAAAATTGCACAAAGCGATTTCGATAGCTTTCCTCCCGCTTATATAAAAGAGCGGAGAGGAGGCCAGTCAGTTAGTTTGTAAGTCAGTCAGTGTTGCGAGAGTCTTGTGTTGGATGGCGAGAGATTAATAGTAAGCAAAACTGTGAAGAACTGCCATGTCTGTGGTTGTGTGATAGGTGATTATCTCATAAACTTTCAAAGAAGAATAGTTGTAAAGTAAAATTTGATTGTTGAAGATTTGGTGATAATTGTGAGAAGAAAATAAAGTGAAAAGAAAAAAAAATTACATATCTGTGTATTTATTAGTCCAAATACGTAAAAGGAAAACCCTGTGCCATCTGTGACAATATATTGATTGAAAGCTCACATTGTCTCGAGCTGTGAAATCTGTTTGGAGTTGGTTTTCAATTAGAATTCTTTAAAAGATATATTCTGAAACTTGTTTTTAATTTTATGCTTTAAAATCACAATTTCTGTTTGAGAAAATTATGACTTAGGTTGAAAGATGCTAATCGCATGAAGCCCAGCACTGCCATATGCTACCCAATGACAATAATAATAATAATGATGTTTTTATTATTGATTTAACATTTCTCAGTGAAAGATAATTAAATTTGAAGAGAAAAATTTTCGCCTAGACCTTTCATTGAGAAATGTTAAATCAATAATAAAAACATCATTAGAAGCCTTACTAGGTTTATAAAGTAATGTTAAATTCCCAATAAATGTCTTCTTAACTAAGAAGCCGCCATTTGCAAAGATAGAAACAATGGTTTCAAAAGCATTTGGCGATAGGGAATTACAACGTATATAAGAGAAAAATTTGCGTCTAGATCGTAACTCGCCTCGGTAGCTCAGTTGGTAAAGCACTTGGCCCGGAAAGCCAAGGGTCCCGGGTTCGAGTCCCGGTCTAGGCGAAAATTTTTCTCTTCAAATTTAATAATAATAATTCCGATTGAGGGTCTTTCCACTTTTCAGCGGTTGCCCTTTTTACCAGCCGGCTGCTGGCCCTTCACATCCACATGTGTCAATCACAGAGGTAGATGATCAACAGCCAGTGTAGGGGTGACATGTGGTTAGCATGTCGAGTCCCCCAGCCGTTATAGCTGGTTCCTCAACCTGGAGCCGCTACTTATTGTAGCTACCCAATTGCCTCACGATGCTGGGTGGGCACCGATCCCATACTGGCCGAAATACCATGAGAAAATTTCTTCCCCCATGGAGACTCGAACCAGCGCAAGTCCCGTAGCTCTGCGCCAAGGCTTCCTACCTTAACCGCTCGGCTACGGCGCAGGACTAATAATAATAATTAATTTTGATAATATTTAAATCCAATGTAAAAACTGTAATATTGCAATTTTATTTTAAATATTATTTATTTCAGGAGAGTTTTGATCTTGACATGGATTTCACGAAAACAAAAAAGAAAAAGAAGACAAAAAAGAAAGACTTAGATGAATTCATAGCTGAAGATGAAAAGAAGAAAGCTGAAGATAAAGAAAATGGTAATTTTTCATGCAAAATCTGGTTTGCAATCTTCATAAGAAAATGGTTATTTAAATATGACATAGTATTTTTAAAATATATATATATTTTTTGTTTTTAAAATGTAGTGAATATAGACAATACTGCTTTAATGTTGAGGCTATTTTAGCGCTTCTGCCTACATTGTGCATATGAGAATGGGCCACCGATTACAAACTATTTTGATTCTAATTAATGATCTTTAAAATTCTTTTTGATTATTTTGATTACATCTTGTGCTGCCAACCTGATGTAACTCAAGTAATTCCAATAGGTGAAATGTTTCAACATTAGGACAGACCCAACTTATTTATTAATTAATTATAAATAGTTAATTACTCATGTAATTCTTATCTCCGTATATAACACTGGTCAACAGTGGTTTTGTTGCCCTTGATATAAGATTAATTTCAGATATATTTATGCTCACAATTCATGAAACTATCAATGATTTTGGAAGATTTGCTCTGGTTTTTTTAATCTTTATTTTCATTTTACACTACAAAAATCGGAAAATGTGAAAAGAAATAACAGATATATTTATAATGTCAATTGTTTTTTTGAAAACTTAGTATACACCAACGTAAATAGAAAGAAACATTTCGAAACCCCATGTTATACTTCAGTGAAACACCTTTTATAAGATTTTCTTCTATAATTTTTTAGGGGACAATCTCTTTTTAAAGACCAGCAGTAATCTGGCATCATGTGACAGTCCCATCTACCCTGATACCTTTCCTCCATTACTTTTAGATCCTAGTGAAAGCGCACTCCCTGTTCGTCACTATAATTTTCTAAATTATCCGCAAATCTATCCAAGTGACTGTGGAGAAAGTGTAACTTCATACTCATATTTGTTCCCAGAATCTTGAAGCTTATCAACATGTTTTGCACATAAGCATTAAATTAATTGTGATTATTTCATACCTCATACTTCTATATTTCTGTATTTAAAGAAGTATGAGATATGAAATAATCACGATTAATTTAATGCTTATGAATTTGAACCCCATAATGTTAAAAATTCCCAAATTTAATATATAAATGTTTTGCACAATTTCTTTATAATTTGGTGCTTTATAGTTACCTAGGAAATGTTCTACTACCAATACAAAACCCTTCCAAGCTTCACTTTCCGGAACAGTCATAACTTTGATAACATTTGCATCTTTCATCAATTACCAAATTTGAGGACCATCAAATATTCTGCCTTTTAATTTTTCCATACTGAGCTTAGGAAATTTTCTACAAATCTATTTGAAACATTCTCCTTCCTTGTCCAACGCTTTGACAAATTGTTTTATCATATCCAGATGCACGTCATGTGTACTTTAATTTTGTCAAATAACCTAGATCACAGCCGATGTGCTAAGTGAAGGATGCGAGAGTGGCGATCACGTGATGTTTGCATGTGCAAAACAAAATGCGCAGAAATCAAATCATGACTGGAAACATAAATTTTATTAGTAACAAGCCGTTTAATGTTTAAAATATAAGATACACAAAAATCATAAAAACTTCAGCACTTTCATGAATATATTCATAAACTGTGCATTTGAAAACAGAAATTCGTTGATTTATCCAGGGCAACAAAACAAAGTTTTTTTTTAGAGCTGTGTAATCTATGTAAGAAAATAGGTAAGAGTTAGGATACAATAAAACTGAAAATATCTTTTTATTCTCCCAACATGCTTCACTGAGGTTGAAAGGAAACCAGAACCTGGTAAGTTAGTGCTAGTTCTTTTACAGAGTAAAATTAATAAAAAATGTATAAAATTTTCTTATTCACAGGAGAAATCTCTTATTGCTCTAACAACTGTAGTACATTCTGCAAATATTTACTGAATAAAGTGGAAAACCTTTTAAAATGCTTTGGACACAGGAAGATTTTTTACATTGTAAACCTGTTTATAAATAAATAAAAGTGGTAGACCTTACCAAAGATATATTTTAAATAAGGATAAACACAATTGTAATATGTGATTGAATTAAAAACCCTTAATATCTAATACAACACTTTTATCTAATTAAACCTTTCCAAAAAATGTATTTGTCTCTCTGAAAATAAATAATTTCCACCTTAGTTGAAGAGATGGATAGATCAGTTAAATATTTGATCATATCTCTGTAGATAGGGACTGAATGAATCTTACTTTACTTATTTTAGGAATTCACACTTTGAGGTATATTCATTTAGGTAAAATTTTCACCCATGAGTGATAAAATTCTACATAAAAGAAGGAATCTTGTTAATCCATTCATGTGCGTCTGTTCCTGTTATTCTTAATGTTCTTTATTTATAAAAGAATCATAGAGCATGCACATTGATAGTGCTATCAAGATGGAAACAAGACACAGCAATTTTATTTTTTAATTCTTTTTCTTCTTATTCCTTCCAAGTGTTAGGCCAAGGCCTGGTATGATCCATAGAAAATTTTCCCTCCAGCGTTTTGATCCTTCCGGGGAAATTCTCGTATAAGACTTGAAAGCATAATAATAGTCCCTTCGATTGGTTGTTGGCCAAAGGAAGGCAAGACCAGTGATGGGGCTGCCATCTTATAGCCTCTAGTCAGGCTTTTCTGGAGAAGAAAAGAAAATAAAGGAAAGATGAAATGGAGGAAAGGAAAGACTCCCTAGCCATCGGATGCCCTAATAGCATCAGGGTCGAAAAAAACAAGAGTTAACCAAGAGAGGTTAGATAGTAAAGTTAAAAGAGTCTGGTATAAGTACTTGGAAGAAAGGAAGAAATACCAGATCGGTTAAAGATAAAGTAAGGAGCAAAACATAAGTAAGTGGAAGCAATGTTTTGCTCAGCTTGGGCACCTTGTGGTCGCCATCCATATATCCCCTAGATGGGGACCCCATAAAACTTATTTGCAGACATTCTCGAAATGTAACATGAATTAATAATGTTTTTATTATTCATTTCATACATCTCAATGATGGATGAATCATATAATTGATGGATAAATCGTATACATATACTTGCTCTGGTAGCTCAGTCGGTAGAGCACCCGGTCCAGAAAACCAAAGATCCCAAGTCTAAGCCCCAATCCGAGTGCAATACTTCTCTCTTCAAATATGATTGTCCACACTGTTATCGTTAGTCAATTGTTTATAGTGTGGACAATTATATTTGAAGAGAGAAGTATTGCACTCGGATCGGGGCTTGGACTCGGGACCTTTGGTTTTCTGGACTGGGTGCTCTACCAACTGAGCTACCAGAGCAAATATATGTATATGATTTATCCATCAATTATAATATGAATTAATAAATTATTTTAATGATTTTATAATGATATATTTTTAAAGTATTTGAACTTTTTTTTTCTGTGATTGTGAACAGTGGAAGTAAGCCAAACAGCATGGTTTGGGCAAGACCGTGATTACACCTATGATGAACTGCTCACACGTGTGTTTGACATCATGCGTGACAAGAATCCAGATATGGTTGCAGGGAAAAAGCAGAAATTTGTCATGCGACCTCCACAAGTTGTGCGAATAGGTACAAAGAAGACATCTTTTGCAAATTTCACTGAAATATGCAAAACGTAAGATTTAATTTATTCTTTTTTCATAAATCATTTAACTGTAGACTTTGTGCAGTATTTTGCAGCTTTTAATAGAGATTTCCTTGCATAATCTAGTTAATATAACTTTTTTTATATTTGAGTTTGTATTCTTTAACATTCTTACCTCATATGTTTATTTCAAAATTTTCATCGTTCATAGGTATATTTACCAATCTATGTACTAGGCTGTTGAAGACTGCCATTTTGTGTAAATTATGGTTGAAACCTGTTGAAAGTTTTAAAGCACCTTCTATGTGTTTTTCTTTAACTACAGCAATAACATCATCAACATATCTACCCCATTTTTTTTAACATCAGCGGATGTGCTGAAGTTATTTTACTTTCAAAATCACTCATAAATAAATTAACCAAAAAAGGAGATAATGGGTTACCTATGAACAATCAAAATTTTAAAAATAAACATATGTGGTAAGAATATTAAAGAATACAAACTCAAATATTAAACTAAACCTCATAATGTAACTTCCTAATGATTACTTATTTTAGGAATTCTCACTATGAAGTATATTCATTAAGGTAGAATATGTTTATCACTCACCTCATATTGTTCTTCTTATTTGATTATAAACTAGTTTCGGAACATAGTTTCTGTTCCATCCTCAGTATCATCACGACCGTTGTTCTGTCGTCTTGAAGACGACAGAACAACGGTCGTGATGATACTGAGGATGGAACAGAAACTATGTTCCGAAACTAGTTTATAATCAAATAAGAAGAACAATATGAGGTGAGTGATAAACATATTCTACCTTTCCTAATGATGTTAAAATATAATATAACTTTTGTCCCTAAAGAGCAAGTCAGTCACTAGTGGTTACCAGGCACATCTCTGGTTCTAAGGTTTATGGGTTCAAATCCAGCTGGGGTCAACTGATATTTTTAGGGCATACAATCCAAAGTATAATGTTTAATTTCGATCTCAGATATTTAATTTATCACTTCTCACCAAATGACAAAGTTTTATTTGAAGAGAATAATGATATAATATATGCCTGAATCAGATAGCTTAGTGGTCGAGAGTGCTGGCATACAGAACCATGCACATCGGGTTCAAATCCTGATTCAGGTATATATTTTTCTATTTGAAGAGAAAAATTTTTGCCTAGACCGGGACTCGAACCCGGGACCCTTGACTTTCTGGGCCAAGTGCTCTACCAACTGAGCTACCGAGGCGAGTTACGATCTAGACGCAAATTTTTCTCTTATATTTCGTGATAGGGAATTACAATGTATATAAGAGAAAAATTTGCGTCTAGATCGTAACTCGCCTCTGTAGCTCAGTTGGTAGAGCACTTGGCCCGGAAAGCCAAGGGTCCCGGGTTCGAGTCCCGGTCTAGGCGAAAATTTTTCTCTTCAAATATAATTTGTCTTTCATTGAGAAATGTTAAATCAATAATAAAAACATCATTAGAAGCCTTACTAGCTTTATAAAGTAATGTTAAATTCCCAATAAATGTCTTCTTAATTAAGAAGCCGCCATTTGCAAAGATAGAAGCAATGGTTTCAAAAGCATTTGGTGATAGGGAATTACAACGTATATAAGAGAAAAATTTGCGTCTAGATCGTAACTCGCCTCGGTAGCTCAGTTGGTAGAGCACTTGGCCCGGAAAGCCAAGGGCCCAGGTTCGAGTCCCGGTCTAGGCGAAAATTTTTCTCTTCAAATATAATTAATCTTTCATTGAGAAATGTTAAATCAATAATAAAAATATATTTTTCTCTTCATATAAAATATGTTAAATATTAAATTTATCACTTCTCGCCAAATGACAAATTTAATTTGAAGAGGAAGATAGATGCCTTAATCTTGATTTGTATACAGGATTCTGTACATCAGTGCTCATCCATCTGAGCTATTAGGCTTCCGATTTATTCACAGATTTTTCTCTACACTAATATGTTTTCCATACACTAGAAAGCAGTGAACATTCGTCTAGGACCACTGCTGCTTACTCCATTAACAGAGGTAGAGTTAGCAGCAGTGCTCCTGGACTACAGAACATGTCATAAAATTACTGATGATGAAACTGCCTAGGTTTTGAAACTGGTCTGATTGGAAGATTGGATATGAGATGAGCTAAAACAAATTTTATTTCAAATTTTAAATTAAATCTCATAGTGATTTTAGGTAGAATTTTTTATCACTCACCTCATATTGTTGTTATTTGACTATAAACTAGTTTTGCAACATAGTTTTTGTTCCATCTTCAGTATCGTCAAGACCGTTGTTCTGTCGTATTGAAGAGCCATCCATAGTGATATTTCCCGAAAAACTTCAATGAGCAACTTTTACTTATTGCAATAAGTAGATTTATTCAGTGTTGTATCCATAAGTCATTAGAATTAGTTATCTATTTTATTTAGGGGTCAAGTTGTAAACAAAATACTCCCTTCCAGTTTGTTCCTCCCACCTGTATCTCAACTGATTTCTTGTCTCCCTCCCTCTTAATTTATATTTTAATATTTGAGGCAGAAAATGTTCACCCAAATTGGGATTTAAATCTAAGGTCTCTAATTTTATGTTCCAGTGTATAAGACCAATATGGTATGTAAAACCAGATACCTTGGGTTCAAATCCAAGTTTGAGCAAAAAAATGTCAAATATTAATTTGTCCTTCAGTGTGAGTGATAAATTTAAATAAAATCTTTATTACATTTTAATATTTGTCTTGTTAGTGATCCAGTGATTTTTTATAAATATGCTAATGGCAAATTATTGCTGATTTATAATTTGTATCATGTTTTTGAAAGGTTACATCGGCAGCCAAAACATTTATTGGATTTCTTGCTGGCTGAATTGGGAACAAGTGGATCTGTTGATGGAAACAATCAGCTCATAATCAAAGGAAGATTTCAACAGAAACAGATTGAAAATGTATTAAGGAGATATATTAAGGAATATGTTACGTGTCACACATGTCGTTCTCCAGACACTATTCTACAGAAAGATACCCGACTATTCTTCCTACAATGTGAAACTTGTGGATCACGATGTTCTGTAGCAAGCATTAAGTCAGGCTTCCAGGTAATGTATCAAATAGCATTCTACCTAATTTCAATCAAGTTTTGAGTAAAGAAAGTTTTATTTTCAGTATTTGATCATGTATTTTGGGAGATGCCCCATATGAATCATAAATATTTTACTTAAGTGAATTTCCAGTGAGCATTTAATGGGTGTAGGTTGAATTAACAGATTTAAGAACGGAATGAGTCTACGGGGTGAATCATAAATATGGCTATATGTTTGATCGCGTTGTGTGATGAAAATATTACCATTACAGGAAATATGAAATTACCGTTGGAAAGGCAATTATTCAAATTACAACAATGGAATAAAACAAAACAGTGTAGAACTTATGTCATTAATCAAAATGGCATTGAATATGCAACAGCAAATTACAATTGCTGCATGGGCAATAACGTATGCTAATGATCGTGGCCGCTAGACGTAAGTTTAACGTAGCATTGCAGCCGTCGACTGTGGGGAAGTGGGGAAAATCAAACCTCCTGGAAGGCCTCGCATTAGCACGGATGCAGAAACAACGAAGATAATTGTGGAGGCATTCAACGCTAGCCCACAAAAATCAAGCTGCACATGAGAAGTGATTTGTTTTGTTTTATTCTCTTGTTGTAATTTGAAGGATTCCCTTTCCAATGATAACATCATATTTTCTTTAATAATAATATTTTCGTCACAAAATGCGATCATACGTATAGCCATATTTCTGAATCACTTTGTATAAAAAAGTTGGAGAAATCATAAAAAAACACGTAAGTGGTAGAGTTTTCACTCAACAACCACCAAATTTTTGCTGGAACTTCAGATCCCTGTTTTAGTATAGAGTAAACTTGTCAATAATATTTATTTATCCATAATATTTAAAGAATTTTAAAAAAATTGTTGGATTTGTTCCCCTCTTAAAACTTAACAGTCTTACTAATAAAAATCTCTTATACAGGCTTTTATGAGTTGTTTAGTTATACAATGTATAAGCCTTATGTAGATCACGTATAATTTTCTTACTAATAAACGTTGTGCCAGAAGCTATATAACAATAAAATAATTACACACTTTACGTCAAATATTCGTCATCATTATGACGTCAGAACAATATTACGCGCAGTTTTGTAAGAGAAATAAAACAACATCAACTAGTGATTAATTGTGTAAAAAATGAGTATGGATAAGAATAAATAGAGATTCCTTAATTGGGGAGGTACGGAAAAAATAAGCGTGTTTTAATTTATTTAAATTTTTCTTTAGGCTATGTCAAACATATCGTAGAATTAATTACACAGATAATGTGCTGCCATCTAACGTCAAAAACTTCGAACAATTCTTGGAAACTAATAAAAGTTTTTCCCATTACTTCTGAATTATTTGCAATGTTTTAAGATGCGATTAGAAAACGTTCAAAATAGTAGGAAATGTTACCGACAACAGAATAATGCTTTAAGCGAAAAAAAAAAGTCACCTGCAGTTTGGTCGGGAATGGAAACGAGAATCTCACAGACTGTAGTCAGAAACTCTAACCACTAGACTATCAAGCTAACACGTGGTTTTTTGCAATAATAGTAACTTTATAATTAAATACATTTTTAAATCGGTATGTTATAATATGTATTAAAGATGCAAGAAAGTTTTGTTAAAATAATATTATGAAGCATTTAAACTACATTCAGGTTAAAACTTGTCTCACAGCAATTATTGTAGAACATATTCTTTTGTGGACCTATGTTCAATTTAAAAATATTATTAGGCCTAATCGAGAATGAGTGTAACAAAAGCGCATTTTATGATGCCTTTATTTTCCTACCCACAGCTTTATTAAAATTATTTATGTCCTGTGCATCCATCAAATAGTCGTTAAATTGTTGCATTATGCGTTAAACTTAAGGAAACTTTCATCAATATCTTAAGAAAAACAATCAGTTGATCCTGAAGTCCGACATTTTGTCTAGTTATACAATCCTTAAACAAGGCTGAAGGCATGTATAACGATTCCCATGTAAAGTTGTACACCTCTTATACACTGAACAGCTAATACAGTGTTTATTAGTAAGAATTTTCAACTGAGATGTGTATAAACCTTGTATAAAAGTTATATATGGATTATTAGTAAGAGGGTAAGAAGTTACAACTGGGTAAAAATAGTAAATAACTTCTAAAAACAAAAATATAATACATTTTTGTTCACTTTACAATACAAAAGTAAGGAATGGAATAACTGAGACAAAATTTTACAAGAGAATGACACTGAAACAACTAACAGTATATTTAATTAATGTTGGGAAGTAAACATTATGAGGTATAATCATTAAAATTCATCGGAGAACATATTGTTTAAACAACTCACCTCATAGGATTCATGCTTCCATGATATCGCGATTTCAAACATAGTCATGTTCATCGTCAGCCATAACTCCGACTGACGAAATTCTTCGGCCGTCAACTATTCTATTGTCGCCATCTTCAGTGCTGCCATCTATGGTTGAATTTATGAACTTCGAAATCAATGTAATTTCGTTAGGGATATCAAAATTCATTAATCTTTTTTTTTTTGTTTTTCTGAATGTATATTTTTCCCAAACTGTCAATTCCAAAGATTTCTCTACTTGTTTTAAAAGTTTAGCTTCTCTTCCAATTTTATGATGTTCTAATAAACTATGTGCAGCAATTGCAGATTTTTCAATTTCACAATTTTTAATATTTCTGAAATGTTCTTTTGTCCGAATTTCCAAATTCCTTTTTGTTTTTCTTATATAAACTTTATTGCAATCTTCACAATTTATTTGATAAATTCCAGATTTCTTACTGTCTGGAACATTGACTTTTTTATTGGTACTTAGAAGAAAATTCGGACAAAAGAACATTTCAGAAATATTAAAAATTGTGAAATTGAAAAATCTGCAATTGCTGCACATAGTTTATTAGAACATCATAAAATTGGAAGAGAAGCTAAACTTTTAAAAGCAAGTAGAGAAACCTTTGGAATTGACAGTTTGGGAAAAAATATACATTCAGAAAAACAAAAATAGATCAATGAATTTTGATATCCCTAACGAAATTACATTGATTTCGAAGTTCATAAATTCAACCGAAGATGGCGACAATAGAATAGTTGACGGCCGAAGAATTTCGTCAGTCGGAGTTATGGCTGACGATGAACATGACTATCTTTGAAATCGCAATATCATGGAAGCATGAATCCTATGAGGTGAGTTGTTTAAACAATATGTTCTCTGATGAATTTTAACTAACAGAGTAATTCATCCACTGACTGATCTTCGTCCCTATGGATTATTAATTCCATGAGGAAAGAATCTTGCTCATATTTGGACGTCTATTGTATTCAGATTTGATGAACAATTGCTTGTCATTTCTATCAACATGAACAAGGGACATGTGAAACAGATTTCTGTGGTACATAAGCATCTGTAGAGAAGATGTCAGTTGACGTGATGGGAGCGACGGCTATCAGACTTTGGATGAATGAGAATTTTTTGGACTCGTTATTTATGATTTTCTTGCAGACCCTGGTTTCAACAATCTCTTGCCATTTTCAATGCTACCCAATTGTTGAAAATGCCAAGAGATTGCTGAAACCAGGGTCTGTAAGAAAATCATAAATATGAGGTGAGTCAGGAGGGGAAAAAACCTAACTCATAATAATTGGAAAAAACCTCATAGTGTTACTTCTTTAATTATTAAATAAGAGAAATATATTCTTAGTTAAATATGGGAAATAACATAATGAGGTTCTTAATTCGTAAATTAATGAGTCATTTTTTACGTCATACCTCATATTTTATGTCTCTTTAAACACGGGAACTAGTTTTCAAGAGAAAGATCTCTCTCATTTTCAACCGACATTATGACTACAGGATTTTCTTTAGATTCTCCATCAATAACGTTGCCATCTGGTGTTGATTTGATAAACTTCGAGATGAGGCCACATTCATCAGGAATCTCGAAATTCATGGATCTAAATTTGTTCTTCTGAATATATATCTTTTTCCCAAATTGTCAATTCTAAAGGTTTTTCCAAATGTTTTAAAACAATTTGGGAAAGATATATATTCATAAGAACAAATTTAGATCCATGAATTTCGAAATTCCTGATGAACGTGACCTCATCTCGAAGTTCATCAAATCAACACCAGATGGCAACGTTATTGATGGAGATTCCAACGAAAATCTGATAGTCATAATGTCGGTTGAAAATAAGAGAGATCTTTCTCTTGAAAACTAGTTCTCGTGTTTAAAGAAACAAAGTGTGAGGTAAGATGTAAAAAATGACTCATTAATTTACGAAGAGAAATATATGTCTAAATTGGGATTTGAACCTAATATCTCTGCTTCCTACTTAGTCTTCTTGTTTAGGAAACCACTAGATGGCATTAGTGGAATAAATTGTTCATTGCTCTTTGGTGTACAGGAATTGTATTAGGATACAGAAGAATCTATGAATAAATTAGAAGCTTCTTCTTCTTCTTCCTTTCAAGTATTAGGCCAAGGCCTGTTACGATCCTATAGAAAATTTTCCCTTATGGGAAATTCTCATATAAGACTTGAAAGCATAATAATAGTCCCTTCGATTGGTTGCTGGCTTTATAGCTTAAATCATAAGAATTGTGATATTGGGTTCAAAGCCCGATTTAGATATATATCAAATTGAATCTGTCATTTGGTGAGAAGTGATGAATTTAATATTAAATATAGATATAATTTTTATTATCTCTATTATCGTAGTCTGTTTGTAGATTCGTGATAGTAAATGATTTTTATTTTCCATGTTAATACCTCTAGCGCCCTGCTATTGTATAAAGTTCTAACATTCCATGTTCCTAGGAACATGTCCCTTTGGCATGGGTTCCCTGAAGTAGTCCCTGCCCAGAGAACTATTTGACCTTTGGAAAATTTTACCCCAGTGGAACCCATGTACGCATTTCTTGATAGTTGTATTTTTACGGTGAAAGATCGTCACTCTTTCGACCAAGGTACTCTTTTTTGTCTGGCTTATCACCTTCGACCAGTCTGGCAACAATGCTACCGCCGGCATAGCTCTCGGGATCATTTAAGCACACAAGCCACTCCACGATGACAAGGTAAAGATACCATGGAGAAACATGTGGCACGAGTGGGGAATGAAAGACGTGCATGGAAACTTCTTGTAGGAAAACAAGAGGGAAAACATCCAATTGGTAGACCAAGAATGAGGTGGGAGAATCTTGTAGGAAAACCAGAGGGAAAACATCCAATTTGTAGACCAAGAATGAGGTGGGAGAATAACATTATGATTTGAGGGAAGTAGATTATGCAGGCAATGATTGTAAAACATTGGCTCAGGTTAGGGGTGTATGGAGAGCTTATGTCCATGTAGCCATGAACCTATGGGCTCAATAGTGCCAGTGAGTTAGTTAGTTAAATGTTTTTTTAATTTTTTTTTAAAAGATAAATAACTTTAAAATTGTATTTTTTGTTTGTTTTCAGGCTGTCACTGGAAAGAGAGCTGCCATCAGAGCAAAAACAGCATAACTTCTTTCCTTGTATATTTTACCCTATACTAGGTTGATTAAATTGGAAGTTTCTTTAACAAAATATCTTCATAAATCCTTATTACGTTATTCCTTTGTACATCTTGGCATTGTTAGATAAAATTGAAGAAGTCAATACTTAGATAGCTTAAATAAAAAAAATAATAATTCTTTGTGATGAATTAAACTGCCCATTTTGCATTTCATAAGTGAAAATGCTAGATTAATAATTGAGAGGTATTCCACATGTTATTTGATATATGTATGTATGTAAATATACAATTATATGAATTAACAATTACCTCATAAGTTTTGCTTTTTGGTATTTAGTGTTCTTCTCAAAAAATGCAAGTTGGTATTACTCTGAATTTGCTGAGTGGGAATATCACCTTATAATTTTATAATAATTTTTATAAAATATAAAAATATAAGAAAAATATAAATATTATTTATTCTTTAGAGATTAATGATTATAGGCAAAACCACAAATTTGCTAGCAGTTATTAAATCATTTTTCAAAATATATATTGTTCCTGGGTCCATTCAGCATGATTGTAATTTTTGTTATAGTTCTCCTAGCTTTTCTCAATCATGTAAATGTTCAAATAAATCTTTATTTTCATGGCCCATTTCTTTTAAATTAATTTAAAATGATTAATAGTAAAGGTAAAGTGATCCCACTACAGGCCTCAGGAGGCCCTTGGGGTAGTAGGAGGTTAAGGCTCCCACTTTTTCTTGACAATCGGCACTTTATGTCAGCGTGACGGCCGCCTTTACCCCCAGAACAAGCGTCTGGTACTCGTTTCAGTTAGAGGCTGAGTCGACCCCAGGGCCATAGTGCCGCCAGAAGGTTTGGGTCAGTTTAAAAATCCTGACCCCACCGGGACTTGAACCCTCAACCTTCCGGCTTGTAGCGCAGTGCCTTAACCACTACGCTACGGCGTGCCCCATGATTAATAGTAAACTATAAAAATACATGACTAAATTACAGTAGAAATATCCAGCCTGATGGCGTTCTTCCTTAAATTCTAGATGCGATTTAACATAAGATGTCCAAATGTATAAAAATAATATTAAAGATAAAAAATTTATACTATTTATATATGGGGATGAATTCATTTCATACGTAGGTATAATTCTAAGATCCATGAGTCAATGTATTTTGTTTAGGTGAAAAAAATTTGAAAGTAGGGATTTGATAGAGTACAATTAGATGGCTTAGTTGTCTAAAATTCTTGGCTTAAGAAACGGGCCATATATATATATGAGAACGGAAAGGAAGTTAATCAAATGGTTGATGTAGTAACCATGGCATAGATTGTATACAAATTTCAAAATATATGTAGGAAATAGCACTATGAGGTTTATTTTAATTGTTTTAAAATTGTTAGGAAGTTACATTATGAGGTTTAATTTAATATTTGAGTTTGTATTCTTTAACATTCTTACCTCATGTGTTTATTTTGTTGGACGATCATTTCAAAGCTATTGCTCCATCTTCAGCTTGTTCACAAACTGGTTTTTTCTTTTCTTCAAGTCGGCCCTGGATCTGTGTTCCAAAGAACTTGGTAATGAGGCTCCTTTCTCCAAGAATTTCAAAGTTCATAATTTTCTCCTTGTTCTGTATATAGATTTTTTCCCATATTGTGAGTTCATTGGTATTTTCTAACTGTTTTAATAATTTTGTATTTATATCTATTTTGTGTTTCTCTGTCCAGTGTGCAGATTGTGATAAAGTATACATAGGGAAAACAAAGAGAAATTTAAACATTAGAAGTAAAGAACACATAAGAAATGTAAAAAAGGGAAAAGTGGAAAAATCTGCAGTAGCAGCTCATGTTTGGACAGAGAAACACAAAATAGATATAAATACAAAATTATTAAAACAGTTAGAAAATACCAATGAACTCACAATATGGGAAAAAATCTATATATAGAAGAACAAGGAGAAAATTATGAACTTTGAAATTCTTGGAGAAAGGAGCCTCATTACCAAGTTCTTTGGAACATAGATCCAGGGCCGACAACTTGAAGAAAAGAAAAAACCAGTTTGTGAACAAGCTGAAAGTGGAGCAATAACTTTGGAATGATCGTCCAACAAAATAAACATATGAGGTAAGAATGTTAAAGAATACAAACTCAAATTATTTTAATTGTATTTGATTTCTTTATTTTTATGCAGACTAGTTTCGATGCTTCTGTGCGACTATCTCTATGCATTACAGCTGAGTTATAATGCATCGAGAATGTTGCACGGAAGCAACAAAACTAGTCTGCATAAAAATCAAGAAATGTGAGGTGAGTCAAAATATACGACTCAAATATAATTCAAAATATAAATTTACTACTGAATTACATTATCATCTAAATCACTTCCAATAACACTGGTCGACAAAAATTATTTTTCTTTCTTTCACAAGAATAAAAATACGAGATTTTAGAAGTATTTTTCATAAGTAATGCCACGAGTGATTTCCAAATTATCGATAAATTCACGACTCACGAAGTGAGGAGTGAATTTATCTAGAGAATTTGGAAATCAAGAGTGGCATTTGTTAGGACTATTTAACGAATAAAATTAAGCTGTTTACTCACAAATCATTATTTAACTATAGTTATTTTAAAATATTTATATATTTAATGTAAACGGCGATGTTTGAAAACAAATGAGAAACGATAGGTACGCTTCTACTGCTTCTTTTGTTTATCACTGCAACCAGATCATACTATTTATTGCCAAAGGAACGCAATATTGTAAGAATGCTCTCTAGTGGAGAAAAAATGAAACACATCAATCTGTATATTAATTCATTTTTGATGTCGTATGATGTAAATATGACAATTATATTTTTCTCGATTATTACCTGGGAAAAAATACATTTAAGAAAGTGCAAACAGTGGTTTCTTTTTTTGGTGGTATAATCAATTGCTACAAATGTTGACATGTAAGCACTATTATATACAATCTGGTAGCCGTATTTGTTATAGGCTCAGTCACTGCAAAATAACGGTCAGACCTGTTCAGAATATTAAAAAGGAGGAGCTTTGTTTAATATATGATAATCCTAACACTGATAAATATTTCGTGAAACACGACTCTGATTGGTTGTAAAACAGAAATCATTGAAACGTGATTGGTCATTGACTCCCATTTGGGGCATGAGTTAAATAGTCATCCTGAATTTAAATATCATTTCAGTTTTTTCCTATGAGGCAAGAGTTTTCTGAGATATTCATTTACATTTTTAATAATTACATAACAATGAACTACGTGGTCTTTATAGGAAGCCAGATATAATAACAGTTAAGTCTCGTAGACTGAGATGGGCAGGACATGTTGTATGTATGGAGAATGAAAGACTTGCATGGAAGATTCTTGTAGGAAAGCCAGAGCGAAAACGCCCAGTTGGTAGACTGAGAATGAGGTGGGAGAATAACATTAACTATGATTTGAGGGAAGTAGATTATCAGGGAATGATTGGAAAGCATTAGCTCAGCATGGGGATGTATGGAGAGCTTATGTCCGTGCAGCCATGAACCTACGGGTTCGATAGTGCCAGTGAGTAAGTAAGTATAATTTTTAATAAAATCCATCTAACTCTTAACTCATTCTGACTTACCTAGAAAGTGGTGGATAGTGATTTTCGGGCATATTTTGCATCTGGAACATCTCTCTTCTTGGTCCAACAGTAGTCGGCCAACATATTAGAACTCCACTTGCCTTGGTACCTCTTTTCCATTATGGAAATTTGCTGATGAAAACGCTTACTGTGCTCATCAGAGACAGCCCTTAAATACAGCTTGAATAAAATCGCTACATATAAGGTAAAGGTTCCTATGACAGGTCAAAGAGAATGCTAAAATCTATCTTAAAAAGTAGCTGTCACAAAAAAAAACTGTGCTTGGTGAAAAAATTCTGACTACACATCTGAATTCAGTATGAAAAATGCACTAGATTCACTAATCAGATTTCTTATGAAGAAAACCTTGTCGACCAGTATTATAGTACATTTTTTTACATATTATATATACACAATGATTAAACTATTTGAACAAAAAAACACTAATGGCATCAAAGATTAGTGCCAGTTTTTAATTGTGTGTGCAATTTTAGCAAAAGTGATTTTTTTTAAATATTCAACTCGTACTGTATTATTTGAATTTAAAATATCCTACAATTATTTATTTTTAGGTTTTCATTATTCATTTCATACATCTCATTGATGGATAAATTATATTTGAAGAGAAAAATTATATGCTCAGACTGAGGCTTAAACCCATGTACCTCAGGTAGCTCATTTGGTAGAGCACTTGCATAGAAAATGAAAGGTCCTGGATTCAAACCCCAGTCTGAGCATATAATTTTTCTCTTCAAATATAATGATTCATTTGACTATATGACATGACAGACTCTTGGTCAAACAAGCAGTTTCTGGCCTCACATCCACATGTATTAAACACGGATGATCATCATTCAACTAATATAGATGTTAATAGTGAGTGGAGAACATATTTTTAACGACTCACCTCATATAATTTCAAATTTCTTTGCTACCGGAAACTGCTGGTATCAAAGAAATTTGAAATTATATGAGGTGAGTTGTTAAAAATATGTTCTCCACTCACTATTAATGATATAACCTCATAATGTTTACTTCCCAATATTAATTTAAATATAATATAGGTGTGACTGTTTCTATATATGGTTGGTATCTAATGTCGAGCACTTGATAATGAAATCATTCGCTCTCTGTTTCTATATATTAAATTGGGTATTTTTACTAATTTTATTAAAACATTGGCTAAAGGTAGAACAGACATTACAAATACTTTTGGTAAATATGGGATATTTTATAGTATTCTTATGTTGTTATTCCTTTATTGTTTGCCAAGTAATTTTCTGGTATTTGCATCTGTTGTTTTGATAGCTTGTGTAAGAGTTCTGTACCAATAGGCTATAAACTAATAATTAAATTAATGTTTTTATTACCTCACCTCATATCCTTTTTCTTCTATACTGCAGTTTCGGAGCTTATCTCCATCGTCAGTAGCCTCTGGTCGACCGGTGTTATGTCGTTTCTTGGCGGTTTCCTTCTTACTTCTATCGGTGGACCGATGAACCTCTGGATCAGGTCAAAATTTGCGGGAGTTTCAAAATTCATGAGTTTGTCTTTTTTGATATGGATTTTTTTCCCAGAATGTGATCACAGTCTGGGAAAAAATCCATATCCAAAAAAACAAAAAAGACAAACTCATGAATTTTGAAACTCCCGCAAATTTTGACCTGATCCAGAGGTTCATCGGTCCACCGATAGAAGTAAGAAGGAAACCGCCAAGAAACGACATAACACCGGTCGACCAGAGGCTACTGACGATGGAGATGAGCTCCGAAACTGCAGTATAGAAGAAAAAGGATATGAGGTGAGGTAATAAAAACATTAATTTAATTATTAAATTAAACCTGATAGTGTTCTTTCCCTGTGAAAGTTAAATAAAGGCTATAAACTGCAAAATCTTCAACTGTTGCACCTGGAAGAACCATGAATGATTCTTTGTAATACGATAGAGAAAATAAAGAAATACCCAACCCATAAATAAAGTGGAATGAGGAATAAACAATTACCTGAAAATCAAAAAAATGACTAATAAACATAACTTTTCAATGCTTTTGCTTTTTTTTTTAGAAACCCTCCACATTTTTTATCTTATTTTCCTAGGTGAAATAGCTCAGTCCTACAGGCAGGGTATAATCCCCAGCAATTTTATAATATAGTGAGCTTTTACTGTTTGTCACAATTCTACAGATAACCTATATGCCAAACAGATCCAAAATTAATAAATTAATGAGTCATTTTAACATCTTACCTCATATTTCATGTTTTATCAAACACGGTAACTATAGTTTTCAAATGATCTTGTCATTCATTTTCAACCGCCATTATGACTACCGGATATTCGTTGGAATCTCCCTCTATAACGTTGCCATCTGGTGTTGATTTGACGAACTTCAAGATATCGTTGTCATCTGGTATTGATTTGATGAACTTCGAGATGAGGTCATGTTCATCCGGAATGTCGAAATTCATAGATTTAAATTTGTTCTTCTGTATAAATATTTTCTCCCAAACTGTCAAATCCAAAGGTTTTTCCAAATGTTTTAGAAGTTTAGCTTCTTTTTCAATTCTACGACCTTCCAACAAACTATGTGCTGCAATAGCTGATTTTTCAATTTCACCATTTTTAATATTTCTAAAGTGTTCCTTTGTGCGAGTGTCCAAATTTCTTTTTGTTTTTCCTATGTATACTTTATTGCAATCTCGACAATCAATTTGATAAATTCCAGATTTTTTACTATCTGGGGTGTTCATTTTCTTATTGGTTATTAATAAGTTACCAAGGCTAAATTTATTTATCGGTGAAAATGTAATAATGAATTTCTTGAAAATGTTTTGAAATTTGTTATGTATTCCAGGATGATAAGTGATTTTCTTAAAATGTTATTTGAAAACTATAGTTACCGTGTTTGATAAAACATGAAATATGAGGTAAGATGTTAAAATGACACATTAATTTATTAATTAAGAACCTCATAATGTGTTTCCCAATTTTAACTTTGAATAAGATCCAAAATGCCTTTCCCCCCCCCCATATGCGAGTTTGTCTTCTTAATTGCACCAAAATTATTTTGTATAATAAATTATAAAAGTGCTTCCATATTAATTTCCCATCTTAGAAGCAAGAATTTGCATTCTTTATTATTGGCATGATGCGGATATAAGTTGGCTATCATATGCTCAAGTTGATAACCCTTATAAAAATTTGTTGTATTCATTTTCTTGGAGGCCAAGTATATGTCAGGACCAATCTGGTCATGAATGGGCAAAGAAAAATCTCCATTTGTGGGATTGAATCTAGGCAGAACAACATGTGGTCAGATTTATTTTTTGAGAAGAAAAATTTACACTTGAACTGAGTTTTTTTAAATACAATCCATCCATAGTAATTCTGCCTGGAGGCAGGTCCTTCACTGCAATCATACCATTTTCATGCTATGCTTGCAGCTGTACTAGGGAATTGTAGGTGTGATAGCTTCCCGTTGCTTTCCACACTGGTGAAGGGTGCTGATGATGATGGCTATATGATTTCGGGGACTGTTTGGGCCTTAAAGTTTTCCTGACATTTGTCTTACAAGTGAGGAAAAACCTCACCCAGAAAAACTACCCCGACCGTGTATTGAACCCGGGCCTGCTGCGTGACAAGGCAGCATTTTACCTCAAGACCACAGCGGTGGACTTAAATACAAGTGACATTAATAGTTTTGTTTAATAAGAAGCTCTGAAACATATGTTCGACAAAAACAACTCTAAGAGGTAACAATGAACAGACAAAATGTTTTAATTACTTGAACTGGGAATCAAACTCTGGACCCCTGACTCTGTATGTTAGTGTGCAATCCAATGGATTCTAGACCCAATACAACTGCTAAATTTTCTTTCCACTTAATACAATTCTTATTTCTGAAGGTACATAGCACTCACTATTAGAACGCCATCAGATGACTCCTATTCAAAGTAATTTTAACGAGAGTTTTACATTTACTTTTAGGTTCAGGGTTCGATTCCCAGTCCAAGTGTTAATTTTTCTTTACAAAAAAATAATCTGTCCAGAGCAGGAAGATGTTAAACTAAATATGACACAAAAAATGTAATCGGATACCTTATGGCCTGAGTTACATGACCCACTTACGAATTAAAAAAAAAACTGTTAAGAGTGTAGCATTCAGGGAAAAAGTAATTGTTCGTAGTTAAATATGGAAAATAACATTACGAGGTTCTTAATTCGTAAATTAATGAGTCATTTTTTTCACATCTTACCTCATATTTTATGTTTCTTTAAACACGGGAACTAGTTTTCAAGAGAAGGATCTCTCTCATTTTCAGCCGACATAAAAAATAATTGTGTTGAACTTGTATGAAAATACAGTATAAGCTCAGCATAATGCAGTATTTGGAGCACATAATTCACCCCTCCCATTATAGTATGACCGAGGTATATTAATATTTAATTTTAGGAAGTGATATTTTGAGGTTATTTTAATTATATTATTTTTAGTCTGATCATCTTACCTCAATATTAATGTTGATTTGCTCTTGGACATGTTTCAAAACAATTCTGTTTTATCGTCGGACAAGTCTGGACAAGCTGACGATAAAACAGAATTGTTTTGAAACATATCCAAGAACAAATCAACATTAATATTGAGGTACGATGATCAGACTAAAAATAATATAATATTAAAATTTAACTACATAGTATCAAAGTATGTGTTGCATAATGGGTAAATATAAAGTAGAGTATATTATAATTGTATTGTAAGCCTATGTTTTCCCTTTACAGAGATTTAGGCGCTCTCCCACTACAGGGAAGTGTTTGAACCATACTAATTTAGTTACGCTTGTTTTCGTATATATGTCATTTTGAGTAGTACGTGGTCAGCGTTCCGCCTCATACTGACATCTAAGAAACCAAGGTAGTACTAGGACGGGAAAATTCGGTAAATTTTGCTTTGAGGCCTTTTCATTCAGGCTTAAGGATTTTTTACGAGCCTGAAAATCTTCAGACTCGGGACCCACGGCTTAAAGTCCCTCCCGGAGGACTTGCTCCTTGGATTTTTCCGTCCTAAAAAATCCATCGACTGGGTTTGAACCCACGACCCTTGGAACCAGTGGCAAGGAGCATAACCGCTAGTCCACTAGTTATTTTGAAAAGAAAAATTAACATCTAAATTAGGATTAGAACCTGAAACCTCTAGATTTATACGCTAGAGTGCTTCCACTGCACCATTCAGGCATCCTGATGCAAATCCTATCTTTTATTCATATTCACTATTCTCTTTTTTGTCCTAGGCAGATAACCAGTGCCATTTGATGGCTTCTAAATTTAAGACAACATTTTTAGTGAGAATTTACATTACAATTATACCAGTAAAGCTTGATATTTTAATGTTATAATACAAATTGTAACATATGCAATTATGAATAATTATTATATTGAAAATAAAAATTAATACCTGAATTGGGATTTGAATCTGAGACCTCTATCTTGATGTGCTAGTGTGTTTCCACTGCACCATTTGGGTGTTTGCTTCAGAATATCTTAATGATAAAGTGGAAGCGTATAAAGATGGAGATCTCGGGTTCAAATCCTGATTGAAGCATTGATTTTTCTTTTCAGAATAATACATATATAATTATCCATCATTGCAAATGTTGAAATTTGTATTGTAACATTCATCATAGTTTAAAATAAACTCACCAAATAATGTGTGTAATTTACACCATCAAACTTAAAAATATAGAACATTATTTATCGCCTAATTTGTCAATTTTGAAAAGTTTTGTTTGGGTGGCTAAAACACTGCATTTCTTCTCAGCAATTGTACTGCAGAAATGGTCTCTGCCATATGTTGTATTATAGAGTATTTTAAAATAATATTGTAATTTTAGTGGAGAACACACTTTTCTCCATGTTATAACCAAACTCCTGGTAATTAAGTCGGGTTTGTACTGTATATACAAAAAAGAGAAAAAATGAAAGTAAAACCAGCTTGGCAGTGATCATTAATTTGGAATTGGGGAGAACACTGGTATCAGAGATTTGTTAACACTGGCTGTCCGTAACATCACTTTAACAATGTGCTGAGAAAAATATCTATTTTGAAGTTTGCGATGGACAGAAGATTGTGTCTTGAAGTCACAACATGGTGGTGGATACAAAAACTGTGTGTGATATGACGACAAAAAATTGTAATAAATTCTTACAATAAACACCTAAAGGGATGTTGAAATATTTATCTTTGTTTTAAACTTGTAAGCATATCTCAAGCAGTACATATATAGGGTGAACATTTTTTAAACCGACAAACTTGGGAGGTTGTAGGGGACACCAAAACAAATATTTTTCCCTAATGTCATTTTTTCGTATGAGGATTATTTAAACCAGTAGAGGAAGATTTCTCTAGCAGCAAATTAATTAAACCAACAAACACTTTTGCATTTTTTATTACCAAGAGACAACAAATTAATACAACGCAATTACTTAAATTGCAGTAGAGGTTCAAAAATGCCTCCATTGACATGTAAACAAAGGTTACACCGGCGAATCATGTTCTGTCTAACACGGGCAAAAACTCCAGGAGTATCGTTAATTGCCTGCTGCTGCTACTATCCGGGCAACCAGATCCTTTTCTGATGCAACAGGAGTTGTGTAAACAAGGTTGCGCATCTCTCCCCACACAAAAAAATCCAAAAGGGTCATATCTGGGGATCGAGCAGGCCATGGTACAGGACCACCTCTGCCAATCAACTTTTCTGAAAACCGTTGGTTTAAGAATCTATGCACACGACTGAAATGTGCCGGCGCTCACATCATGTTGGAACCACATGCGTTGTCTAGTAGGAAGCGGGACGTCTTCCAGCAATTCTGGCAATGCTCTGACGAGAAAATTGTAATAGTGTCTGCCATTTAATGGCCTAGGTAGGAGATATGTTCCAATTAAACAGTCCCCAACAATACTGGCCCACACATATCAGTACTCACTCCAGGTGTATCGCTCTATTAGTAAACAGATACAATTCACTACTACACTGGTGGACAAAACAATTCCTACCATCAACAGCAGTTGCAGTCATGACAACTGAAGAGCGTAATACGCCCTCTACCGGTTTAAATAATCCTCATAAGAAAAAATGACAGAGAAAAACATTTGTTTTGGTGTCCCCTATAACCTCCCAGAGTTTGTCGGTTTAAATAATTTTCATCCTGTATATATAAATGAATGTATATCTGTCTGTTTGTCCTTTATAGTCTTCTAAACCATTCAACTGATCTTCGTGAACATTTGTATATAGATGTTTTCAGATGCGGCAGTGTTTAACCGTTATCTATTGTTAAGAATCGAATGAATCGTGAATTCTTCTTACCTCATACTTCTATGTTTTTTTAACACAGCACTGCAGTATCAGCAACCATCGTTCATGACTGTCAATTTTTTCTTTTGCCGGTAATTATCCAAACTGCCATCTGGTGTTCTTTTGAAGGAATCATTTTCTAAACTGCCATCTGTTGTATTGTTGAAGAACTTTGTAATCAAGCTTGGTTCGTCTGGAATCTCATTGAAGTTCATGGTTCTAGCATGGTTTCTTTGAATATAATATATATTTTCCCCAAACTGTTAAATTCAAAGGTTTAGATAGATGTTTCAAAAGTTTTGCTTCTTTTTCAATTCTATGATTCTCTAATAAACTATGTGCTGCTATAGCTGATTTTTCAATTTCTCCATTCTTTATGTTTCTAAAGTGTTCTTTTTACAAGTTTACAAGTTTTTTTTTCCCCCTACATATATCCTATTGCAATCTTTCTTCAAAAATACAACAGATGGCAGTTTAGAAAATGATTCCTTCAAAAGAACACCAGATAGGAGTTTGGATAATTACCGGAAAAAAAAATTGACAGTCGTGAAAACAGCTGATGATGGTGACGATGGTCGCCGATACTGTGGTGCTGTGTTTAAAAAAAACATAGAAGTATGAGGTAAGAAGAATTCGCGATTCATTTGATTCTTATCAATAAAACCTCAATGTTAAAAATTCTCAAATTCATTATATTAAAGTTATCTATTGTGTTCTAAAATCATTAGGTGTAAGAGTTCACCTGAAACGAAAATTTAAAAATTGCTCTAGCAGTCAAATTTTTCCATGTTTCACAACAAAACTCAGTATATCCTATTAAAATAAACCGAGGTAGGTATTATCCAAAAATGAGCGAAAATTGGACAATTAGAAGTGAAAGTTTTATTTGAAATACGAAATTAAAAACTGCCTGAACGATTGGACTGGTTTTGATGAAATTTTTTGTGTGTGATTGGGGCCCTGGATGGTTTAGATTCACAATTGGATCCTGTAAAACCATTAGGTGTAGTAGTAGTTCAATGAAGTGAAAATGTAAAAATTGCTCTAGCTGTCACAGTTTTTTATGTTTCACAGTGAAACTCAGTACATCCTATTAAAATAAACCAATGTAGCTATTATCCAAAAATGAACAAAATCATATGATTAGAAGTGGAGGTTTACATGAAATCCGAAATTAAACTGCCTAAACGACTGCACCGATTTTTGACATTTTTTTGTGTGTGTTTGAGTGGGTCTCTAGATGGTTTAGATTCACAATTTAACCCAGTAGATGGCACTGCATTCAGATTATAGGAATTTTTTATATTAAATGTGTAGTCATCTGCATTACTGACACATTCCACGTGACTGCAATGTGACGTCATAATGCAAACTTCTTGAGCCACAGCAGATGACAAGTGAGGAGTTTTTTTTTTTTTTACACGCTTTATATTAGCTTGACCTGTATCTTATCTATGCAATGGAATCTTTCAACACGATTTTCACCCACTTAAAAACATTGGATCAACTTGAAACTTTGTATACTTGTAAAGGACCAATGACAATACAATAATTTCATAAATGTTTTCTAAGATCCTGGCCAGGATCATCAGGACATAAAAAAAATAAAGACCGGTATAATAGGTTGCGGACATATTGACTTTTTAGTCAATCGTTGTGGTAGCTCAGTTGGTAGAGTGGTGGACTGTAGTGGTATATAATTTCAGTAATCCATAGGTCACTAGTTCAGATCCGGCCCGGAGGATTTTGTTTTTAGAAGAGTATTACTGTTAGTTCATACTACAATAGTATCAAATTTAAAGATATTTACATTTTTAGAAAACCAAACTAAAAAATAAATAATACTTTTAAAAAAACTAAAACAACATGTTTTATTAGAAAACCGAACTAAAAAATGAAAAATAATTTTAATTTCCAACATGCTGCGGATAAAATTAAAGTAATCAACAAAAAAAATCATCTCCAATACATCTAGAATAAAACTAGAGTCATCTACAAAAGAAAAATTATTTTACCATCAAAAGTGTGTGGTGCTCTATATCAATTAATCTATTTGATGATAAATGTATATTGGTAAAAGTAAAGTCTAAGAAAAAACCATAAAAAGCACCCCACGATTTTGATGATTTTTTTTGTAGATAACTCCAGTTTTATTCTAGATGTGTTGGAGATGATTTTTTTGTTGATCACTTTAATTTTATCCCAAGTGTGTTGAAAATTAAAATCATTTTTTTAGTTTGGTTTTCTAATAAAGCGTGTTGTTTTAGTTTTTTTTAAACTATTATTTATTTTTTGTAAAGTTATTAATTAAATAATTTTATGGTAAAAAGGTAACATATTTTTATCGTCTGGCATGACACGAGAATTGAACATTTGGGCAGGACAACATCTGCCGGGTCTGCGGTGATAAATAAAAATAAATTCTTGGTGTGACTGTTGTGAAGAACCAAATCTGATCGACATGGTTTCTATCACCGGCACATGATTACAGGAATCTTATGGTTGATGTGTTGTAGTTTCTCAATATTAGTTTCAGAATTAGATTTCACTTAATTATATTATTTTTGGTCTGGACATCTTACCTCAATATTAATGTTGATTTGTTCTTGGACATGTTTCAAAACAATTCTGTTTTATCGTCAGCTTTCCCAGACTGGTTTTATTTATGTTGCATTATGTTGCACCACCTGGATGTCGATGTCAGCTCCATCCTGTGGTTGGCCAAAGAACCTCCAAACAAGGTCACCCTCCATCGGAATATCAAAATTCATAACTCTGTTTCTGTTCTTCTGAATATAAATTTTTTCCCAAATAGTCAGCTCTTTTGTATTTTCTAACTGTTTTAATAATTTAGTGTCTGAATTTATATTATGTTTTTCAGACCAAACATGAGCAGCAACTGCAGATTTTTCAATTTCTCCATTTTTAATATTTCTTATGTGTTCTTTGGTTCTAATTTTTAGGTTTCTTTTTGTTTTCCCTATATATATCTAAGATATATCTAAGATTCTAATTTTTAGGTTTCTTTTTGTTTTCCCTATATATATCTGCTGTACAATCGATAAGGGGCCAAGCAAGTTTAATGAGCAAATGAAGCTGGCTTTTGTACAATCGATACAAAGCAGAGCATGTTCATCGAGCTAACAATGTTGGCTCAGAACTTTCAAACATTTCTGAAATTCAGCCCGTGTACTTCTAGGGCAAAACATTTTTTTTTTTTAATCTCTCAATAAATATTCATAGTGCTGCTTGCTGAACCTCTCCTTGTTATTTATTTTTTAAATGGTAAAAGTAAAAGAAAAAGTAATTTTATGTTTACAGCAGTTTAAAACGCACACATTACATTGAGCTATTATAGGAATATCACTACGAGGTTTAAATTTAAAATAAAATTCTTTACACCTCACCTGATATCCTGTCTTCTAAATAAATAAAAGACATGGCATGAGGTGAGGTGTAAAGAATTTTATTCTAAATTAAAAGAAACATTACATTATTTAGCCAATATTGTATATTATCCCAGTCAGTGCCTTTTTTTTTTTTTGCATGTTCTTGAATAGTTGCTGAATATAATGGTGAACATTTTTTAGCTCCTCCCCGTTTCCCATAACACTGCTCAACATGATTTTTGTCTATGAGTACCAATAGTTGTACTTAATGCAGTTTTTTTAAATATGTATTCGGAATTTCTCCATCACCCACAGTTTTTTTTATTTCAATTTCAATTAATGATTTAAATCATTATTTCTTAAATAAACGTTTTTTCGTCCATTTGTCCATTGTAAAATAAAACCAAATGAGCTAACTCAGGAGATTTCAGCTATGGAAAAGATATATCAAGGCAAATGGAATCCTGATATGCTGGCTGATTATTATTGGACCATCAAGAGGGATGCTCCACAGGCGAAATATAGCAGAAAATCACCACTTCTTACTTTCTAGGTGAGTCCGAATGTTTGAATATTGTGTAGTTACGAATGTAGAAAATATTAAAGTGTTTGACATTATAAATTCCTCTTTCAGAAACCTTGCGTGATGGGAGAAAAACCGATATATTTGAATTCAGGAGAAAAAATGCTATCAGAATCATATTTTTCTTTCTGAGACAAAAAAAAAAGTTTATTTTTTTTGTTGCTCAGTGTAATTTACATTTTCCCCCAATTTACACCACTTTTCCTCTGGTCTCTTGAAAAGTGTAAAAGAGGGGTAATACTGTAGTATATTATCCCCGTCTGTTTTTTTCTCATGGTCTGGAATGGATGTAGAGTATGGGGTCAACATTTTTGAGCTGATCTCCATTTCCCTCAATTTACACTTTCCCTTATTTTATACAATTTTCCCCACAGTCCCTTCAAAAGTGTGAAAGAGGGGCAATACTGATTTTGATTAAATTGACAATATGTGTTTCATTAAATAGCTTATACAATATTCATATGCACCGTACAGCAGGCTACACAAAGTGGGACCATAAAATAAATGAAATTATGGAAGAGTTGGATGTAGAACCCATTCTTCACCATATACAAACCTGCCAGAACAACTGGAAAGCCCATCTTCAACGAATGCCGTCTCATAGAATTCCAAAAGCCATGCTTCGTTACTGCCCCCAAGGCAAAAGATTGCTTGGGACATCCAAAAAAGCGCTGGATGGAAAATTCCTCTTTGAGACCATAACGGGCCACACGGCCTAATATTACCCATCCAAGTGTTTTGTGCAGGCGGAAAATATGTTAACTAACAAACTGTCTTTCTCTTTCTATTCCTTACTATGTTGCCACTTCCTGTCCTTTGTATTATGTTGTATGATTGGCAGGTAGAGAGCTGACAAATACTATATATTTTAATGATCCGTCTTTCTGCGCGGTCAGTGGCAGAATGACTAACTTGACAACCCTGTTACTTTTGGGGTTACATCTAGGAATGAGCTGTCCCTTCCTTGCCCTTCTCATTACATGTTGCCACTTGTGATTTATTGCGAAGCTGGTAACAGAGAGACGACAAATACTGTGATTTTAAATGATCCGACCGCTTGAGCGTTCCGTGCTTAAATGACTAATTTGACAACCATGTTAATATCTTTCACGCGTGTTTATAGATTCTCCCCCCACATTTGAAGTTGAAAATTTTCAATACGTGATCGGATGTACAGTTTTCTCCTACATCCCTTCCACAGATTCAGTAGATCAGTGACACTAGCGCTAAAACTCTTCCCCTCCGCCCGTGAACAGTTAACTTGGATGTGTAATACTTGCATGGATGATGATGATACAATACTCATAGTTATATCTTGTTTATCCACCATTGTGGTCTTGACATAGCATGCTGCCTTGCCATGCAGTGGGCCCAGGTTCAATTCCTGGTCAGGACAGGCTCCTGGGTGAGGTTTTTTCTCACTTATAAGACAAATGTCAGGATGCTTAGCACCCAATGGTCCCCAAAAATCATCCAACCATCATCATCATCATTCACCGGTGTGGAAAGCAACGGGAAGCTACCACACCTATAATTCCCTAGTAAAGCTGCAAAGCATAGCATGAAAATGCTATGTTTGTTGTGAAAGATGTGCCCTAGGGCGGAACACTATAGAATAGAATATCTTTATGTTTTTATTATTAATTTAACATTTCTCACTGAAGGATAAATTATATTTGAAGAGAAAAATTCTCGCCCAGACCGAGACTCGAACCTGGGACCATTGGCTTTCTAGCTCAATGCTCTACCATCTGAGCTATTGGGGAGAGTTCTGATCTAGACACAAATTTTTCTCTTATATACGTTGTAATACCCAGCATGAAGCTATGAAGCCTTTGCTTCTATCTTTGCAAATGACGGCTTAGTTAAGAAGACATTTATCAGAAATTTAAACACTACTTTATAAAGCCAGTCCCAATAGCTCAGATGGTAGAGCATTGGCCTAGAAAGCCAAAGAGAATTTTTCTCTTCAAATATAATTTATCCTTCAGTAAGAAGTATTAAATTAATAATAAAAACAACAATTGAAGCCCTACTGGCTTTATAAAGTAGTGTTTAAATTCCCAATAAATGTCTTCTTAACTAAGAAGCCGCCATTTGCAAAGATAGAAGCAAAGGCTTCATAACATTTGGTGCTGGGAATTACAACATACATAAGAGAAAAAATTGCAACTAGATCGGAACTCTCCCCGATAGCTCAGATGGTAGAACATTGGACTAGAAAGCCAAAGGTCCTGGGTTCGAGTCTCGGTCTGGGCGAGAATTTTTCTCTTCAAATATAAAATATCTTCTTTACCAGACACCATTTTCTTCTACTGGCCCAAAAATATGCCTCAAGATCCATCTTTCATATATGTTGAGTTATATTTAATCAAATTTTGACTTGCCTAGGCCTCAGCACCACAGTAATGTACCCATCTTGTGATAATTTGATGTAACAAGATAATATTCTACATTCAAAATGATTGTAGGATTAGGAATGGATTACTTTTGGATGGGAAGGAATTTTAGCCACAGTTTTATGCTAAACTATAGAACAAGCTACAATTAATTACACTGATATGCATGATTCTAGGATTTTCTGCAAAATATGCCTAATTTACTAAATTTGATGTGCTGATTCCAAAACTGCAATCTGTTTTTTCTAGCACGTACCATTTTTTTACAATTAGCAATTATATCTAACGTTTTAATGTAGTTCTGTGCATAAATATTGCACCATGGAGTTAAGAAATGCTAAGAATTTCATTGTTGAAATTAATATCTTTGACAACAATGACACTATCTGATCACTGGACAAGAAAAAAATTGGAAGCAAAGAGATAGTCTCATGCCGGTCTTCTGGACCGAAAAATGTTCTATTACCATCTTTGCACATTAAATTAGGCCGAATGAAGCAATTTGTGATGGCAACTACTCTGCAAGAGTTTCCTGGAATATCTGATGCCAAAGTTAAAGAGGGAATATTTGTTGGGCCACAAATTAGAAATTAATTTCTGATACCTTATTTGACAGATACTGAAAAAACTTTCTAGGAGATTAATTACAAGGATCCAAATTACAAAAATATTTTAGAAGATATGCTTGAGAAATTTCGAAAGCTGGGCTGCAATGTATTTAAGTACATTTCCTACACTCTCATTTGGACTTTTTCCCAAAAAATCGTGGCTGTGTCAGCGAGAAGCAGGGTGAAAGATTAACCAGGACATAAAGAAGATGGAAAGACATTACTAAGGAAAGTGAAATGTGAATATGATAGCTGACTATTGCTGGTCACTGAAAAGAGGTGTACCAAATTCTTTCCACAGTAGGAACTCTAAAAAGCATTAATTTCAAAGCAGCATGCAAAATATTGGGCTAAATGATTATTTAAAAGAGGTGAAATATTGATTCTGAAGATTTTAGTGTTGAGTGTCGTGGATTTATTAACTGATATTTAATAAAATAAGTTAAAATATACCTTCTTAGGTAAGATCTGTCGTCCTCAACTTATAAAATATGTATTCTTTACATCTGTAGGCCTTTCAGAACATCCTTTCCATCTTCAGCAGGTAATTCTTTGCTACAATATCTAATATGATGGTTGATGCTGCTGGTCCTAATGTTGTGTTGTCGTGACTAAAGCTTCTTCCTGACGATTATCGTATAGTGGGTTGTTTAGTCTGGGAGTGCTTTCATTTATTAAAAGCTTGCTGTCTATTTCCTTGATAATTTCCAGGTCTTCCAATATGTTGATTTTTGTTGGATTTCCCTCTTTATGTACTATTGTAAGGGTGTCTTCTATTGAGTTCATTCTATGACCGGCGTTTATTATGTGCTTAGCATAATTAGACTTTCCATATGAATATACGAAATAGTTACGATGTGTACAATAGTACAAAAGAAGGAAAACCAACAAAAATCAACATATTGGAAGACCTGGAAATTATCAAGGAAATAGACATGCTTTTAATAAATGAAAACACTCCCAGACTAAATTATACGATATCGTCAGGAAGAAGCTTTAGTCACGACAACACCACATTAGGACCAGCAGCATCAACCATCATATCAGATAATGTAGCGAAGAAGGACCTGCTGAAGATGGAACGGATGTTCTGAAAGGCCTACAGACATAAAGAATACATATTTTATAAGTTGAGGATGACGGATCTTACCTAAGAAGGTATATTTTAACTTATTTTATTTTATGACTCTCCACCTCAACGGTTTTAACAACGAATTTTATTAGTATTGATATTTAATAATATAACATAAATTCGATAGAGCCGAGTATAAATAAGTATATTTTACTATTTGTTATATTGTGAAAAATTGGTATGTGATGGAGACAAACTAAGTATGTTCTTATTATTGATTTCGTACATCTCAATGATGGATAAATCATATTTGAAGAGAAAAATTATACGCTCAGACCGGGACTTGAACCCGGGACCCTTGGTTCTCTAGACCAAGTACTCTACCAACTGAGCTACCTGAGCAAGTACCGATCTAAACGCAAATCTTTCTCTATATACATTGTAATTCCCGTCTACCAAATGCTATGAAGCCATACTTCTACTTGCAAATGGCGGCTCCTTTATTAAGAAGACATATTTGGGAATTATACCTTACAGCCAGTACGGCTTTTTCCATGTTTTTATTATTGATTTCGTACATCTCAATGATGGATAAATCATATTTGAAGAGAAAAATTATACGCTCAGACCGGGACTTGAACCCGGGACCCTTGGTTCTCTAGACCAAGTACTCTACCAACTGAGCTACCTGAGCAAGTACCGATCTAAATGCAAATCTTTCTCTATATACATTGTAATTCCCGTCCACCAAATGTATATAGAGAAAGATTTGCATTTAGATCGGTACTTGCTCAGGTAGCTCAGTTGGTAGAGTACTTGGTCTAGAGAACCAAGGGTCCCGGGTTCAAGTCCCGGTCTGAGCGTATAATTTTTCTCTTCAAATAAGTATGTTCTGTTTCAGCATAGTCAAGTTAGGGATAATGACATTAGAATTAAAATCCCAGACTTGCATCTCAGTGTTACACTTTTGTTGATTTGTGGACTAATAAATTCCAACGGAAAACAATTTTAACATACGAGATATTCAAGGCATAGCCTATTTCAATTTACCAAGCAAGTAGTTTGATTTTCTGAAGTTTGTAGCTTGCTCCAAGCAAAGTAAAACAGTTTTAAATAAATAAAGTTAGAAATGATTATTAAATCTTAATGTTTTTATTGAACTTTTGTAATAGTTTCTTTATCTTTTCAGGTGTATATTTCAAAAATTGAAATAGTGACTGTACTAATTTTCAATAGAACATTAGAATTACAATAGGCATCATCTGCTACAGATGGATTTTTCATTCCCGTTTAAACAAATATGAGAAAACTGATCACATATCAAACATCAAATTAGACAAAAATTATTGTCGTACAATAATGTATGACAATATACACACTGCTGCTGAAACCAATATTCAGCATTAATACATTACCAATATTCACGATTCTAACGTTCTAGTCATTCAGAAAAACACACATGCATACATAATATATTATTCTTAATGCCATAGCTGCACACATACAAATGAGCATTCCCTCATATAATGGTTATAGATAAGTTATTTTATAACCAAGTCAACCATCTATAATTTCTGTCAATATAACAAAAGCAGTTTTCGTATTTCATTCAACTGTTGATTTAAGTTTGCTTTTTAAACATATTTCTTAAAATAATTTGATATCAATCAAAATATAAGCAGCCAGCTGATAAGCCAAGGGCCTTCCAGACCTATTGTACCGTAGAGCATTGTTTTTATCAACCATAGTACTTTATTTTTGTATGTACTAATTTCTTATTTTTAACAAAAATGCATATTAATTTTCAATACCCAATTACACAACAGGATAAATACATATTGCCACCACAGAGCTGCAAAAAAATCTTAATATTCAATTACCACATTTGTGCATGATAAAGATACACCTCACAGAATTCTGATTTTTGTACTTAACTCAATTTGACTGATAAAGCTGAATATTTACCCATATTTAATAATAATAATAGGGGTTACTTTGTTTATCTTTTATTTCACTCGCCTCATACTTCATAACTCCTAGCATACCCAGGGTTTCGTCACATCCTTTGTGACATTCTCAATGCTGTTCACGTTCACAACTGACGTCCGGCTGCCTTCTATCCTGCAGACTTACCTCCGCGCCATCTGATGGCTGACCGACGAACTTCCAAATCAGTCCTCTCTCCTTATAACCGGGTATTTCAAAATTCATAGTTGTATTTTCATTCTTGCATATGTAAATTTTTTCCCAAATTGTGAGTTCCTTCGGTTTTTCCAATTGTTTAAGTAATTTTGTTTTGGTTTCTATTCTATGTTTTTCTGACCAGGCATGTGCAGCTATTGCAGATTTTTCGGTTTCTCCATTTTTAACATTTCTGAGGTGTTCCTTTAATCTTGTATTTAGATTCCTTTTTGTTTCCTATGTATATCTTTTCACAATCTTTACAATTAATTTGATAAATTCCAGATTTTTTGCAGTCTTCAATCTTTTCATTTTTGTTGGTTTTTATTAAATTACCTAAGCTGTAATCATTTTTTGGTGCTAATTTAATGTTGAATTTGTTGAAGATTTTTTGAAACTTGTCAAATACTAAAGGATGGTATGTGAACTTCTTGAATTTTTTACCAATATTTTTATATTTTATATAATTTTATATATTTTCAAGAAAAAATTTACATATGCAAGAATGAAAATACAACTATGAATTTTGAAATACCCGGTTATAAGGAGAGAGGACTGATTTGGAAGTTCGTCGGTCAACCATCAGATGGCGCGGAGGTCAGTCTGCAGGATAGAAGGCAGCCGGACGTCAGTTGTGAACGTGACACAGCATTGAGAATGTCACAAAGGATGTGACAAAACCCTGGATATGCTAGGAGTTATAAAGTATGAGGTGAGTGAAATAAAAAATAAACAATATTAAAAAACCTCATAGTTTATTTCCTATCTACATAACTTAAGGGGTTACTTTATTTATTTAATATATATCTGTAATATTTTAATTTTTTTTATATTCAAGAAAAATCAGTTAAAATGTCATTGTAATCAAGTTCGTTCGTCTAGAACCATGAACTTCGAGATTCCAGACGAACCAAGCTTCATTACAAAGTTCTTTGAAAATACAACAGATGGCAGTTTAGAAAATGATTCCTTCGAAAGAACACAAGATGGCAGTTTAGAAAATAATTCCTTCAAAAGAACACCAGATGGCAATTTGGATAATTACCATCAAAAGAAAAAATTGACAGTCGTGAAAACAGCTGAGGATGGTGACGATGGTCGCTGATACTGCAGTGCTGTGTTTAAAAAACATAGAAATATGAGGTAAGAAGAAATCACGATTCATTTAATTCTTATTGATAAAACCTCATAATGTTAAAAATTCCCAAATTTATTATATAAAATTCCTTTTCATCATCAGTAATTTCATGACTGACGTTCAGGAGCACTAATTCTTACTCCATCTGTTGGTAGACTGACAAACTTTCCTGGGAAGATTGATTTTATTCAGAGATGCATCGGTCCACCAATAGATAGAGAAACAAGCAGTGCTCTTGATCAACAGAACACCGGTCATGAAATTACTGATGATGAAACAACCTAGGTTTTGAAACCGGTCTAATTGGAAAATGAGATATGAAGTGATGTGAACAGAATTTATTTTAAACTTTACTCTTACTTTTTTAAAACATTATTATATAAATTTTACTGGTTTTAATAGTAAATAACTGTTATTTTGTTTTCTTTCGTCATAAGGAATGAAATGTCACCATGACACTATCCCTGCATTTAAACTATTTACTTTGTAACTGTGTGATAATTAGTATCTGTTTATAAAGCAAACTTAATACTATACAAATATTTAGAAACAATTATAAAGTTCCATTGATTCACACTTTATGTTTGATTTGAATATGCTATCCATGTTGTTCTGAAAATTTTATTTCTACAAGTTTATTAATAAAACCCTTTGATTGAACCTTACCAAACTCCTGCATTGTATGTAAATAATGAATTATTTTACACTGCATGAATTATTTACTAATATGGTATCACTTTACTAACTATCAATTGTCAACTCTTGAACAAACTTCTCTTTTTGATTTAATGTTTTATGTTTGAAAGAAATATCCTAAATCCCTTGGAAACACGTTAATATGATTTTAGTTGTCAGAAAGTAAAAATAATCTCTTGTGAATTTGGGGAAATTTAATATAAAAAATATTTTAAGACGTTTCTTATATACTCTAGTAGTAATGCACTTCTTTTGTATAAACCTTCATTATTTTGTATGTACCTGAAGTTAAGAGGAATCTGAGAATTTTTTCTATATATTGGTAGTTAAAATGGGGAAAGAAATTTTCTCGTGGAATTTCGTCCAGTGTGGGACCAGTGGCCATCCAGCATCATAGGGAATTTAGGTAGCTACAACAAGTAGTGGCTCCAGATTGAGAAAACCAGCTGTAATGTCTGGGGAACTGGAGGTGCTGAACACATTTTACCCCTACACTACCTCTGTGACTAACACATGTGGATGTGTGGCTAGTAGCCGGAAGGTAGGCCAAAGGCCTTCTAGGCCTGGCCCATCATGGAGTGAATTAGTAGTTAATTTATTAATGCAACATTATTTTTTCTTATTTTTTTTTTAAATTCTATTTTCCATATTTCCAAGAATCCTGAGAATAACCTTTAGTGATATGTTTATAGTAATACCAAATTCTTTGATAACTTAAAGAATCCATGCTTGAAATCTGTAGACCTGGGTGGCAAAAATAAGTCTTGTATGCAAGTGGAAATGGAGAGGAGCTAGGCTAAATGATTGCTCTGCTCGGCACACTAGTCACTAACTAAAGATTTCAAGAAATATGTTAATATAACATAACCTTTTACCACACGCATCTTACTCCTTAGTGATCATGTGTCTGCAATGCACCTCTCTTTTCCGGTTTCAATTTGCAGATTTCAGACATGGACTATATTAATGAAATTATTTTTAGTCTGTTCATCTTACCTCAATCTTAATGTTGATTTGTTCTTGCCCAGTCTGGGCAAGATGCTGACAATGATTATGATATAATCAAAACATATTCAAGAACAAATAAACATTAAGACTGAGGTAAGATGAAGAGACTAAAAATAATTTAATTAAAATAACCTCAAAATATCACTTCCTAAAATAAAATATGGACTATATTATTTGGGAATTCCTGTTATTGACATGTATTAAATATTATTTAAACCTTTTTTCTGATGATATTATATATGGTATTTGCAACTGCTTATTTTTTATTCTATTACATATTTTTGTATCATAATAAGTTATCTATACAGGGTGAACAGTAATTACATCGACAAACTTCAGGGACTGATTCCTGACTGGAAATGAAGGAAAAAAAAAAGTCCTATAAACTTGTGTCTGGAAATGAACTATGTCTGCAATGACAACAAATTGTCCTGGCACACAGTACGTAACATAATTGCATCCAAGTCACAACAATGTTCAAAATTACCTCCATGGTATGTAATGCACACGTTTACATGTCATATCATGGATTGCCTCGCTCTTTCGCATGTTCCGGCCTCTCTCCGAATAGCATCACAGGCGACATGGACACGCTTGTTGAAAGGTAAGCACATCAGGAACTGGTTCAGCAAACACAACGCTTTTCAGATGCCCCCAGAAGTAAAAATCCAGGGGGTTTAAGTCCGGTGATCTAGCAGGCCATGCAACAGGGCCGAGAGAATAATGCCATTCATCAGTGCCATCTACCGTGGCAACGATATATTTATGGACAATTATTTATAGGACATTTTTTCCTCCATTTCCAGTCAGGGATCAGTCCCTGCAGTTTGTCAGTGTAATTAAAACTCACTCTGTATTTGTCTCATATCAAATTCCTTCTAAAATCTATGGATGCTCTTCAAAGCAATCATGTCATGACACTGATAACCTTTACTAATAACAAATTAAGATAATATAATCTAATTAATATATTTTCAGTGATGCAAATTCTAATTTTTTTAAACATTTATCTGCACTTCTTTATAATAAATTTATTATTTTGTATTTGAAGCAATAATAACACTGGTCAACGTGATTTTTGTCTCATGAGTATCAATAGTTGTACTTAATGCAGTTTTTTATCGTGTTTTCAAATATGTATTCGGAATTTCTCTATCATCCACAGTTTTTTTTATTTCAATTTCAATGAATGGATTTAAATAATTATTTTTTTAATAAACCTAGATTTCTTTCTGAAAAATCTTGGTGCAGTGAGCGATGAGCACGGGGAACACTTTCATCAGGAGATTTCAGTTATGGAAAAGAGATATCAAGGCAAATGGAATCCTAATATGCTGGCCGATTATTGTTGGACCATCAAGAGAGATGCTCCAGAGGCGAAATATAGCAGAAAATTGTCATTTCTTACTTTCTAAGTGAGTACGAATGTTCGAATATTGTGTAGTTACAAATGTAGAAAACATTAAAGTGTTTGAAATTATAATAAATGCCTGTCTCTAGGAAACCTTGCGTGATGGAGAAAAACCGATATCATATTTGAATTCAGGAGAAAAAAATAGTTGGACTATCAAGAGGGATGCTCCAGAGGCGAAATATAGCAGAAAATTGTCATTTCTTACTTTCTAGGTGAGTACGAATGTTCGAATATTGTGTAGTTACGAATGTAGAAAACATTAAAGTGTTTGAAATTATAATAAATGCCTGTCTCTAGGAAACCTTGCATGATGGAGAAAAACCGATATCATATTTGAATTCAGGAGAAAAAATACTATGAGAATCACATATTTTTCTTTCTGAGACAAAAAAAAGTTTATTTTTTGTTGCTCAGTGTAATTAAGTGTACATAATATTGCTATTTTGATTTCAGTGTTTTTTTTAATAAGAAAGATATGATAATTATTAGATCACTGGATAGCCGTCATTATACAACTTCATACGCTCTCCAGATAACTGCTTTTGTTATCATTTTAACAGAAACATTCTGTATCGTTACATCCAGTAAAAACACTCATCATACTCAGCCAGTATAACACATCTATTAAGTTAAACCACAAAGATTTCGAGCATTCTATTTAACATAAAGATGGCCTGGATTACAATTCAGTTCTTCGTGTACTGTAATTATAAATTGTGTTTTATATTTCAATCTATTATGCCAAAATATTAGTTACAAAAATATCAACAAAGATTGTATTACAATTTCTATTATAAATATTTACTCTTCTATTTTGTAATGTTTCATTTAAATCCACAGGATGCATGCTACCATCTGAATTAAGTAGCTTTTACATGCTCATCAACAGTTTGTACAAACTAATTTATACAAATGAATCTGCAAAACTAACTACTCAGTTATTATGAGTAAATATCAATGAATAAATTAATTAATTATCTGCTTCTACACTTCTTAAAATAGTAATTTGATTAAATTAATATTGAGAAGCTAAAGCTATTACTATGATAGAAATAAGTAAATTAATGAACACAATTAAATTATTGTAAATCAATGGTAAAGAGAAAATGTTTTGCCTGAACCGGGAATCAAACCCCGAACCTTTAGCTTTCCGTACTAATGCTCAGACCACTGAGTTAATCCAGGCTCCATTCCCATCCAAGCAGAAATCCTTCCTTTACCTTACTTTACTGGTCTCACATTCAATTGCAATCAATCATCATTCACAAATACACAAATGATGATTCATTGCAATTGAATGTGGGACCAGTAGAGTAAGGTAAAGGAAGGATTTCTGCTTGGATGGGAATGAAGCCAGGATTAGCTCAGTGGACAGAGCATTAGTATGGAAAGCTAAAGGTTCAGGGTTCGATTCCCGGTTGAGGCAAAAATGTTTCTCTTTACTATTGATTTATAGTAATTTGATGTTAAATTAATAGTTTACATTGTTTATTGAAAGATTAAACACACTGTAAATTGTAACTTGAGGAAAATTCTACACAATAATTAAAAATATGGTACTTGGGGAAGAAAGATGATAGAAATTTGAAGTTATAAGAGAAATATTAAAAGTAATTTTATTAAAAACAAAATGTAAATCAAGATTGAAATGGATGCATCAATTAGGGGTTTTAAGGGAAGTTCTAGAAAATAAAATCATACGGAACTCTTAGAAACTTGACCATGGGACAGGACAGAAGATTAAGGCCAGTATTCAAGAACCAAGCTCTCTAGGCCATGCCATCTCCGTTTTCCATAAGCTGAGGCTCTCATCTTTCAATCGTTCCCAGAATTTTTTGTAAAATAAATATCTTGTTAGCACATGATGTTGAATAGAGTGTGCCAGTTAGAGTAGGTTCTGCTTGACCCATAATTAACCATGGAGAAACGGACTGAGAGTCGTTCTTTGTGGAATGTTTGGTTCTAGAATGCCAGCCTAAATGAGAAAAATAGATTGAAATATAGTATTAAAATAAGCTGTATGACAAATAGAGGGAATCCACAGAAATGTAATTTTTTTTGTTTACTCCAAGCACGACAGGCCTAGAAGGCCCTTAGCCTACCAGCCAGTTGCTGCCCTCACATCCACATGTGTCAATCACAGAGGTAGACGATCATCTAGCCAGTGTATAGAGGTGACGTGGTCAGCATGTCGAGCCCCCAGCCGTTATAGCTGGTCTTCTCAACCTGGAGTAGCTATCCAAATGTCTCACGATGCTGGGTGGGCACTGGTCCCATTTTTTTTTCCCCAAGCGCAACAGGCATAGAAAGCCCTTGGCTGACCAGCCGGCTGCTGGCCTTACATCCACATGTGTTAATCACAGGTGTAGAAGATCATCTAGCCAGTGTAGGGGTGACCATGTGGTCAGCATGTCGGGTCCCCCTGCCGTTATATCTGGTTTTCTCAATCTGGAGTCGCTACTTATTGTAGCTACCCAAATGCCTCACGATGCTGGGTGGGCACCGGTCCCATACTGGCCAAAATTCCATGAGAAAAATGTCTTTGCCCACGGAGACTCGAACCAGTGCAAGTCCCGTAGCTTTGCACCTTAACCACTCAGCTACGGCGTGGGACTACTGGTCCCATACTAGCTGAAATTCCATGAGAAAATTTCTTCCTCCATGGGGATTCAAACCAGTGCAAGTTCCATAGCTCTGTGCCAAGGCTTCTTGCTTTAACAACTCGGCTACGGTATGGGACATTTTTGTTTACTATTATAGTAATTTTAAAGAAAATTACTACTACTGTACATCTGGAAACCAAATTAGGCCAAAATTCAATTGGATCTCTTTCCTCTTGAGAATTGGACATTAATGTGAAAGAATTATTAGAATTTGCTTATTTTTGGTGAAGAAAAAAATCAGGACGTACAACAAATTCTTAACATTATTCTCATTGTAAATTTACAGTTTGGTAAAATGCATAATTTTCTCCACATTTCTGTTGATATTTTGTAAATTTCATACATAAATGGATCACTCCACTTATTCAAAATTACTTTCAATAAAATTAAATCTTTATGATCTGATAATAATAGTATTTCTGATTACAGATTAAGCATTACTCGACTAATATTAAAGGTGCACAATTGGGAGGAATCCCAAGAAATAAGCAGTTAATAATAGTACTACATCAAATAAAAATATTTTAACTAAACAATTAGTTATTGCACTTTTTAATAGTATGTAAAAAAAAATCTATTGTATTGCACAACCCTAACCTTTAAAATTTGACAAAAATATATTTTTATATGTTACATTAATACAACACTTTTTGTGTGCAAACTTTTGAGTCGGTTGTAAAAACAAGTTTTAGGGTACGAACAGTGTTCAAAGCTACATAAAATTATATATAGCTAAATTTTGGAATTCCTTAGATTTGGACAGGGTGTATCTTTCTAAAATTGCCATCGCTGCCATTAGAGGATCAATTTCAATTTTAAGAAGCCATCTTTACAACATTTCTACTTTATAGTATGTACACTTCAATTACAATTTGAAATTTTTTAATGTATTTACAAAATGTATTTCATCAATTTCAAAAATTAATTGTCTGTATCGCTTTGTCCTTGAGGCAATCCTCTAATGAGGAATGTTGTATATAATAAAGCATGGGTATATATATATATATGAAAGTTTTCTTGGGTTTTCCGCGTCTTGGATTCAAGTTTGGCCTCTGGCCACTGATTCTGACGTTTCGGCATGATCCCACATGCCATTATCAAGGAATGATAAGTTCGAGTCACAGGTTTAGGTCTTATATAATAAAATACATAGAGTTTTTGCTGTGGTCCGTTTCCGAAGATGTACACCCATCCAAGGTTTAGTTCTTATGTAGTTAAACATCTTCAGTTTTCAGTGTGGTCCGTTTCGGAAGCCGTACACCAATCCAAGCTCGACCACATTCCATGTTGCCCAACCATGGTTTTCTTCATATCTTCTTCGCTGTTCCATGTAGATGGAAAACTGCTCTCGCTGCCCACCATGTCATCCCCAGAACAGCGAAGAAGATATGAAGAAAACCATGGTTGGGCAACATGGAATGTGGTCGATGCTTGGATTGGTGTACGGCTTCGGAAATGGACCACACTGAAAACTACATAAGAACTAAACCTTGGATGGGTGTACATCTTCGGAAATGGACCACAGCGAAAACTCTATGTATTTTATTATATAAGACCTAAACCTGTGACTCGAACTTATCATTCCTTGATAATGGCATGAGGGATCATGCTGAAATGTCGGAATCATTGGCCAGAGGCCAGACTTGAATCCAAGACGCGGAAAACCCAAGAAAACTTTCACATTCATAATTATATCCGCAAAAATCTGCAATATAACATATATATATATATCTTATTATTCTATATTTATATAAGTCTTAATTTCAAGAAATTGCAAGATTATTTGTATATTTGAATTCATAAAACTATTTTGAGCATGTAAACCTACCATTACATTGTACCACAGTGAGTATGTGCATTATCAGTTTATAATAACAAATGCCTATCTTCCACAGAATACCATACATATTTCTAACAAAGCACAACTTATTTTGTTTCCCAAATTCACCTAATTCTGATTATGTTAATTTCATAATCTTGTTTACAAGGTGTTTTGGGGAATTTTTAATTTTTTTTTTCGCTATATTTATTATGAATAAAGGGTTATAAGATAAAACCACAAAAAAAATCTTAAAAGTATTTTTCTTTCTACCTGTCAACAATAGATAATGAATTAGCCTACTACATACAGTAACTTATACAAATCTATTGAAACTGAAATCATAAGCAAATGACAGTATAAAACTATTAACATGTTAAAATTATAATAATGCAGTCAAATTAACATTTTGCCATGTTTATTAAAATACATTTGCACCAAATGTCCTGTCATTAATGATTATCCAAATTTGCTTCATCTTTAAATTACCTATTCTTATTTTCAGAAATCTTAAAGACAAAGTCATGCTGGAACTTGTAGTTATATCTGAAAGTTGTATCTGAATACTCAAAATTAAATATCTATTTTTAAATTCTCAAAATGAACAAATCATTGTTCTGTCATCTTAAAGAGCCGTCTTTCACTCCTTCCATTGGCAGACTGAAAAACCTCGAAACCATATCATTCTCCCCAGAAATTTCAAAGTTCGCCATTTCTCTTTTTTGCTCCTTTGAATATAGATCTTTTCCCAAACAGTGAGTTGTTTTGGTTTTTCTATTTGTTTTAATAATTTAGCCTTCTTCTCGATAAGATGAAACAAATAGAAAAACCAAAAGAGCTCACTGTTTGGGAAAAGATCTATATTCAAAGGAGCAAAAAGGAAAAAATTGATGAACTTTGAAATTCCCGGGGAGAATGACCTGGTTTTGAGGTTTTTCAGCCTGCCAATGGAAGGAGTGGAAGACGGCTCTTCAAGACGACAGAATGATGGATGTGAAGATACTGAAGATGGAACAGAAACAAAGTTCCAAAACTAGTTTGTATTAAAATAAGAAGAATAATATGAGGCGAGTGATAAAAAGTTTTACCTAAATAAATATACCTCATAGTGTGAATTCCTAAAATAAGTAATATTAATTGAATTTATTCAAATATAAAAGAACAGGACACCAAATTTAGATCATATAATTACTTGAAATGCATAAAGCCATCTTATAGATCAGTTGAAATACTGTCAAAAGTTTATGGAAACTTAAGATTTGGAACTTCATAAAATTCTGCAAACTGATAGTCTATAAGTCCGTAGTCATTTATGTATTTTTTTTTAAAATTCATGTTAATTATTAAGATTGGTTGGAGAAACTCTCAATGATGAGGAAAATTCTCAAAATGAATGAACTTCATAAAATTCTGAATTATGTTGACAGATAGAAGAATTAACACGTATAATTTGAAACAGTGATAACTAACTTTTTTATGGTGCTACGTAAGTACACAACAGATACAATTAAAAATGCAATCATCTATGTTTTTAAGCTTTTTCTCTCTTTTTAGACTACTTCTTTAATTACATAGTGGTTAATGGTGTATTCAACGTTGCCAACAGTTCAATTTAAAGATATACAGCATATATGAATAAGTTCAACTGTTAACTATATCCTTATTATCATTGTTAAGTGCAAGACACACCAAATTCCACATATTTAATTAGAATATTCTAACATTCTACATGAACATATGAGTGCATTTTATTTCAACTTCAATTATTCAATAATTTTTCACTTATAAATTCCAGGAATACATTTTTCTACTTCTTTTGAAGGATATGACAGAAGAAGAACATCATAAATTCTTTACACAATTCAAGAATTATTTAGGCATTTTGCCATTATAATTATCTACAAATAAAAAAGGAAGGTTCATATTTAAATTATTTATATAAAAAACAAATTTTTGATTGTCTTTACATGTTGGATTATGCTGGGAAAAAATTATTTCCATAATTTGTTCTCTATTAAATGAAATCATCAGAATTTTCTTGAAACAGTCTTTACTGTCCATTAACTCAGAATTATTAAAATCACAGCAAGATAATGGTGGTTTGGCAGCGTTATTCCAAACAATGTATTTTTATTTATATTTGAGTTGTGTGTTTTGACTCACTTCATATATCTTGATTTTTATGCAGACTAGTTTTGTCGCACAGTTAGTGACAAAAATAATCTGCATAAAAATCAAGAAATATGAGGTGAGTCAAAACACACAACTCAAATATAATTAAAAACTCATAGTGTTATTTCCTACATATATTCAATTTATTTTTAATTCAGTTTCTTAATTAGGTTGTTACAGGCCTGAATGCACAAATTTATAAGCCTAATGTCAAATTAATGCATGGTGAAGAAAAACTCAAGATTTATTTATATATTTGCAATTTTGAATAGTTTATGGTCTTTATAGGAAGCCAGATATAATAAGAACAGTTAAGTCCCGTAGACTGCGATGGGCAGGACATGTTGCGCATATGGGGAATGAAAGACGTGCATGGAAACTTCTTGTAGGAAAGCCAGAAGGAAAACGCCCAGTTGGTAGACCAAGAATGAGGTGGGAGAACAACATTAACTATGATTTGAGGGAAGTAGATTATACAGGGAATGATTGGAAAGCATTAGCTCAGGATAGGGATGTATGGAGAGCTTATGTCCATGCGGCCATGAACCTACGGGTTCGATAGTGCCAGTGAGTAAGTAAGTAAGTTATGAGTAAATTAAATTTTAATAATTTTAAAATTCAGAGAATTTGATAACAACATAGTTTGATAATTATGCTTATATATGTTTGTCTGGAAAAGTAACAACTGATATGTGTCAAATGAGTATAGTTGGGGAGTTCATTCTTTGCAAAACAGATGAGGATTGTAAATGCAAATTTATATGAAGCATGGTATACAGAATAATAAAATGTAATGAGCTATGTACGATATGTCCACCGCTGTGGTCTCGAGGTAGCTTGCTGCCTTGTCACGCAGCGGGCACGGGTTCAATCCCCGGTCGGGGCAGTTTTTCTGGGTGAGGTTTTTATCGGGGTTTTTCCTCACCTGTAAGACAAATGTTGGGAAAACTTTAAGGTCCAAACGGTCCCCAAAATCATATGGCCATCATCCTTATCATCATCCTTCACCGGTGTGGAAAGCAACCACACCTACACAATTCCCTAGTAAAGCTGCAAGCATAGCATGAAAATGCTATGATTGCAGTGAAGGACCTGCCTTTGGGCAGAATTACTATGGATGGATGGATGGATGTACGATATTATCCCTTGGAAAGATTAATTCTTCATTTATTTATACTTTAGTAATGCATGAAGAGTTCATTTGATAAAACTAAGACAAAAAATGGTTTACATCCTTATTTGAGGACATATGAACCTCATTTCACCAATTATTGTTAAGATTTAACAATTTGTTATTTGTTTAGAATAATTTTTTAGAAGAACATGAGGAGAGTGATAAAAAATGTTACCTAAATAATTATACCTCATACTGTGGATTCCTAAAAAAGTAAAGTAATTTGCTATATTGTTTTTAACACATAATTAACAAAAATTCCATTTCATCAGCATATGTTATTTTTGACATTGTTGCTATACTGCATGTTAATTTAATACTTCATTTCCCTTATGTTAAATATTTAATACATTGGAAAATGGTTGCCATAAATCATGTTTCTGAAGCAGATTTGCTTTATTTGGGCAATGAAACTTTTCAATACAAATTTTAACATTCACAATTGAAAATAAAAATTAATGCCTGAATCGGGATTTGAATCCGAGATCTCTAACTTTATACGTTAACTTGCTACTGACTGCACTATTCAGGCATCCCAATGCAAATGCTAATTTTTCTTATTCATATACTATCGATACTAGTAAAATTCATGGTGATTTTCTGTTGAGGTATTAGTTCACAGTAATATAATGTACGGTTAAAAACTATAATATAGTTACCTTGTAGGTCCGTCTCCTCAACTTAAGTTCTTTTAAAACTCTGTAGGCCTTTCGGGACTAGTCCCATCATCAGCAGAATGCATTAGGTCCGTTCTTGTTGACCCTTGTTGAAGCACAACAAGAATACCACGTCAAATCTTAAATTACCAGCCACCAGGCAAGAAATCTTTGGGCAGACCCTTCAAACGTTGGACTGAGACCGTAACAGACCACTAGGTTTATCACATGAAAGGAAGACGATATCAGAGTGTATTGAAATCCCAATGTATGTGCCACTACCATCTGAATTTGTACTGTTTGTGGTACTTGCTAGATTTATCCAGATGTTAACTATCATTTTGCAGAAAATTATTGGTGAAACTAAAATATTAAAACATGCTGTTAAAATGTAGCTTTTGTTAACAAGCAACACACTCGTGTACTTTTAACATCTATAGATGAAATCAGTCCTTAGTCCGTTAAAGATTAACTATAGTATATTAAAATATAACGAGGGCACGCCATATCATAGTGGTTAAGGTACTGCGCTACAAACTGGAAGGTTAAGGGTTCGAGTCCCGGTGGGGTCAGGATTTTTAAACTGATCCAAACCTTCTGGAAGCACTATGGCTCTGGGGTCGACTCAGCCTCTAACTGAAATGAGTACCAGACACTTTTTGTTCTGGGGGTAAAGAATGCCGTCACGCATTGCTGACAACCCGGCTGAAATCAAGTACCGATTGTCCAGAAAAGTGGGAACCCTAACCTCCTACTACCCCAAGGGCCTCCTGAGGCCTGTAATGGGATACCTTTACCTTTTTTTAATATTAAAATATAACACATAACATTTTCAGTATTTTTATTTTTATTGGGGAGATTGGATTTTTGGGAGGTTGGAGTTTGTTAGATTTTTTTAAATTCCATTTAAAGAAGGTCGAAAAAACCTCTATTGTACTTCACTTGTTTATCTTTTATAGTTTAATATTATATTTTATTATTTTTCTAATGAGAATCCCTTAGTTAGAAACACTGAAAATTATTTTAAACAAGTTCACTACTTTTACTTTAATAAGTGGAAAGGATTGTTGACATTCGTATCGGAGTCTAGATGATGTAACTAGTATCATACTAACGTGCAGAGTTAGAGATCTGGGGTTCGAGTCCTGGTCCAAACATTACTTTTTATTTCTAAAATAAAAGTTATTACCCTTTACAAACGATTGGAAAAAGTGAATCTTCAGTCTGCAATCAAGACACAATCAGTTTATTACAGAATACATTCAATATTTTAAATTAGATTTATGTGCTCTTCTTCTGGGAAATCCAATTATTAGCCAGACACTATATGCGAATTATAAAAATTGAATAAAGAATTATTATATCAATATTAATCAAACCATAATGATTATTTTACAAGTGTAAATATGAAATAGAGTTGGTATCATGCCTTCCTCAGTATTTACATTTTTTGCCACCGTGTTACTAATAAAGAATAAAAATTAGGACTGTCCATAGGTTAAAATGATTAGCTAGTTATTCAGGCTCAATTAATCATTTAAATGGTCAATTATTTTCTAATTTTAGTAACTGTATTCATTGTTTAGCACAATAAGATTATTGTTTAGCAAAATAAGATTATTGTTCAGCAAAATAAGATTATTGTTCAGCACAATAAGATTATTGTTTAGCACAATAAGATTACTGTTTAGCACAATAAGATTATTGTTTAGCACAATAAGATTATTGTTTAGCAAAATAAGATTATTGTTTAGCAAAATAAGATTATTGTTCAGCACAATAAGATTATTGTTTAGCACAATAAGATTACTGTTTAGCACAATAAGATTATTGTTTAGCACAATAAGATTATTGTTTAGCAAAATAAGATTATTGTTTAGCAAAATAAGATTATTGTTCAGCACAATAAGATTATTGTTTAGCACAATAAGATTACTGTTTAGCACAATAAGATTATTGTTTAGCACAATAAGATTATTGTTTAGCAAAATAAGATTATTGTTTAGCAAAATAAGATTATTGTTCAGCACAATAAGATTATTGTTTAGCACAATAAGATTACTGTTTAGCACAATAAGATTATTGTTTAGCACAATAAGATTACTGTTTAGCACAATAAGATTACTGTTTAGCACAATAAGATTACTGTTTAGCACAATAAGATTTCTGTTTAGCACAATAAGATTATTGTTTGGCACAATAAGATTATTGTTCGGCACAATAAGATTATTGTTCGGCACAATAAGATTATTGTTCGGCACAATAAGATTATTGTTTGGCACAATAAGATTATTGTTTGGCACAATAAGATTATTGTTTGGCACAATAAGATTATTGTTTGGCACAATAAGATTATTGTTTGGCAAAATAAGATTATTCTTTAGGGTAATAAGATTATTGTTTAGCGCAATAAGATTGTTTAGCACAATAAGATTATTGTTCAGCAAAATAAGATTATTCTTTAGCACAATAAGATTATTGTTTAGCACAATAAGATTATTGTTCAGCATAATAAGATTATTGTTTAGCACAATAAGATTATTGTTTAGCACAATAACATTATTGTTTAGCACAATAAGATTATTGTTTAGCACAATAAGATTATTGTTTAGCACAATAAGATTATTGTTTAGCAAAATAAGATTATTGTTTAGCACAATAAGATTATTGTTATCTTCCATATTTATAGGATATAAGTATACATTTTAAATAGTCAACTAAGTACAAGTTGCCTTGTGACACAGACTCTTATCAAAACTAAAAGTAAAAGATGGAGTTATTCATACTAAAAATGCATTTATTTTAAATTACAGTATGCATCATTTTGAAATTGATTTAAAGTAAACATGCACATTTTTTTTTAAATTTGACATAATATGAAAAATATCCATCTAATAAATTAACTTTGATTGCATTTAATTTATTTTCCAATAAAATATATCATTAAGTTATGTAGGTAGGAAATAACACTATGAAATTTATTTTAATTATCTTTTTAAGTTGGCTATTGATATTATGTCAACATTTTATTTATATTACACATCCAAGTTAACTGTTCATGGACGGTGAGGAAGAGTTTTAGTGCTAGTGTCGCTGATCTACTGAATCTGTGAAAGGCATGCAGAAGAAAACTGTACATCACATATTGAAATTTTTCAACTTCAAACGTGGGAGGAGAATCTCTAAACACGTGTGAAAGATCTTAACATGGTTGTCAAATTAGTCATTTAAGCACGGAACGCTCAAGTGTTCGGATCATTTAAAATCACAGTATTTGTCGTCTCTCTGTTACCAGCCTCACAATAAATCACAATTGGCAACATGCAATGAGAAGGGCAAGGAAGGGACAGCTCATTCCTAGACGTAACCCCAAAAGTAACAGGGTTGTCAAGTTAGTCATTCTGCCACTGACCGCGCAGAACAACGGATCATTAAAATACATAGTATTTGTCAGCTCTCTACCTGCCAATCAAACAACATAATACAAAGGACAGGAAGTGGCAACATAGTAAGGAAGAGAAAGAGAAAGACAGTTTGTTAGTTAACATATTTTCCACCTGCACAAAATACTTGGATTGGTAATATATTAGTATTATTATTATTTATAGTTACCTATTTGAACTGTAAGAAAACTGTAAGTGTCCAACATTGAGACCATGTGCTCTTCAGAGGTTTACCAAAAAGAGAATAAGGAGAGATTATTTATGATGATATTTCTAATAAGTATGTAGAATGAAAGATATTTTATGGAACTTTCATAGGAAAATCACTAGAGGTTTAATTTAAGATTTAAATTAAAATTCTTTACATCTCACCTCATAGCCAGTCTTCTAATTACATTGGTTTCAAAACCTAGGTGGTTTCATCTTCACTACTATCTCATTGACTCATGTTATGTCGTTCAGGAGAACTGCTTCTTATTCACTCTGTTGGAGTAAGAAACAGTTCTCCTGAATGACATAACATCAGTTAACGAGATATTACTGAAACCGCCTAGGTTTTGAAACCAGTACATCGGCCACGGTGGACTAGTGGTTATGCTCCTTGCCTCTGGTCCCGAGGGTCACAGGTTCAAAACCAGCCAGGATCAATGGATTTTTTAGGATAGAAAAATCCAAGGAGCAAGTCCTCAGAGATGGACTAAGCTGTGGGTCCCAAGTCTGAAGATTTTCAGGCTCATAAAATATCCTTAAAGTGATCCCACAACAGGCCTCAGGAGGCCCTTGGGGTAGTAGGAGGTTAAGGCTCCCACTTTTTCTAGACAATTGGCATTTTATGTCAGCCGGGTTGTCAGCCCTGCGTGACGGCCGCCTTTACCCCAGAACAAGCGTCTGGTACTCATTTCAGTTAGAGGCTGAGTCGACCCCAGGGCCATAGTGCCGCCAGAGGGTTTTGGTCAGTTTAAAAATCCTGACCCCAACGGGACTTGAACCCTCGACCCTCCGGCTTGTAGCTCAGTGCCTTAACCACTACGCTACGGCGTGCCCCCTAAAATATCCTTAAGCCTGAATAAAAATGCCCCTATGTAAAATTTACCGAATTTTCCCATCCTAGTACTAATTGGTTTCCTAAATGTCAATATGAGGCAAAATGCTGACCATGGGCCACTCCAATGACATCTATATGGAAACAAGTGTAACTAAATTAGTATGGTTCAATTTCTTCCCTGTTTACAAAAGCTGTTATTCTGGCAGACTCTAAGGCCGCTATACAAGCAATACCTCCAACCAAACACCAGAAAATGAAACCATCTTGGAATGCCATAAACTTCTGAAATACCTCAATAACCAGAACAAATTAATAGCCTTCCAGTGGATACCCTCACACATCGGAATAGTTGGCAATGAAATAGCTGATGGACTTGCCAAAAAGGGTACCAAAATACAGATAACAACCCACCCCAAATTAAAACTTCCACAGAAAGATCGAAGAAATTAAGAAAGCATTCCAAATGGAAAACCTGAAAGAAAACATTGCAACAGCAGAGGGATATCATGGGAAAAAATTGATGAGCTATACACATAAATAAAAAATAAAGGCCGCAAGGAAGCAGTAGCGAAATTCAGACTGATGTCAGGACACGACTGCCTGGCTCACCATCTCCACAGAATACACGTTTTCCAATCTGACAGATATGTCATATGCAAAGACCCGGACCTAATCATGGACAAACACCACCTTCTAATCAGTCCAGCTTTAAATCCAACTGCACAACACTCTAAGGACCTTGTTTGCTTGTACTGGGAAGCCAGAGAGAAAATGACTTAAGCGTCAAATCTTGCCATTAGAAAACAACAACATTTCTTCCCTGTAGGGGGAGAGCGCGTAAATCTCGTTGAGGGAAACAAGAGCTTAAAAAAAATAATAAGACTTGATATGAGGTGAGATATAAAGAATTTTAATTTAAATCTTATATTGATAAAATAAAAAAAAACGTAGTTTTATTTGATTTTCATATTTATTATGTAATTCAGTGACAGCTGTTTCGGTACACTGTACCTTCTTCAGACATGTTAACAAATTATGAATTGTGTTCCAACTGATCTAAGCAACAATACAACAATATTTATTTAAATTTTTTAATTTAACAAAGGGGATTCATTCAAATCAAGTTGAGAATTTAAGTTTTTTACTACTTTTAAATTTATTAATTTCTACAGCCTCCAAAAGATCTAACTTCTTACACCTTAATCACAAAAATAATTAGTCATTTCAAAATTTTGGAAATATGAAACAATGATTAAATGGAGAATATGGTTGTGGTAGCATAAATATACATATTTGTATAATAAGGGTAAGAAGTTCGATCTTTTGGAGGTTGTAGAAATTAATAAATTTAAAAGTATTAAAAAACTGTTAAATTCTCAACTTGATTTGAATGAATCCCCTTTGTTAAATTTAAAAATTTAAATAAATATTGTTGTATTGTTGCTTAGATCAGTTGGAACACAATTCATAATTTGATAACATGTCTGAAGAAGGTACAGTGTATCGAAACAGCTGTCACTGAATTACATAATAAATATAAAAATCAAATAAAACTACGTTTTATTTTCATTTAATCAATAAATATGGATTTTCATCAAGTAAACACCAACTCAATTGATTATTAAATCTTATAGTTTATGGATTTAATTTGAAATGTCTAGATGTTGAATTTATGAAGAAATGTATTGAGAAGATTAATATTTTACACATCGCAACTTTAAATTCAGTTACACATTAAATTGCATTTCTATGGCAGAGGGCAGATAGATGATCAGCATTTCTATGGCAGAGGGGAGATAGATGATCAGCATTTCTATGGCAGAGGGGAGATAGATGATCAGCATTTCTATGGCAGAGGGGAGATAGATGATCAGCATTTCTATGGCAGAGGGGAGATAGATGATCAGCATTTCTATGGCAGAGAGGAGATAGATGATCAGCATTTCTATGGCAGAGGGGAGATAGATGATCAGCATTTCTATGGCAGAGGGGAGATAGATGATCAGCATTTCTATGGCAGAGGGGAGATAGATGATCAGCATTTCTATGGCAGAGGGGAGATAGACGATCAGCATTTCTATGGCAGAGGGGAGATAGACGATCAGCATTTCTATGGCAGAGGGGAGAGAGACGATCAGCATTTCTATGGCAGAGGGGAGATAGATGATCAGCATTTCTATGGCAGAGGGGAGATAGATGATCAGCATTTCTATGGCAGAGGGGAGATAGATGATCAGCATTTCTATGGCAGAGGGGAGATAGATGATCAGCATTTCTATGGCAGAGGGGAGATAGACGATCAGCATTTAATATTAGGAAGCGATATTTTGAGGTTATTTTAATTATATTATTTTTAGTCTGATCATCTTACCTCAATTGAGGTAGATGATCAGATTCATTTTATATTTAAAATTCACACACCTGGAGAGTTTGAATCCATGGGTTCAATTTGAACACTTTATCAGTGGGCATTTATTTTCTAAGTGAATGTAAGATAACACTGGTCAACATGATTTTTGTCTCATGAGTACCAATAGTTCTAGATAATGCAGTTTTTTACCGTGTTTTCAAATATGTATTCGGAATTTCTCCATCACCCACAGTTTTTTTTATTCCAATTTCAAGTAATGGATTTAAATAATTATTCTCTTTTAATAAACGTTTTTTCGTCCATTTGTCCATTGTAAAATAAAATGGGGAACACTTTCATCAGGAGATTTCAGCTATGGAAAAGAGATATCAAGGCAAATGGAATCCTAATATGCTGGCTGATTATTGTTGGACCATCAAGCGGGATGTTCCACAGGCGAAATATAGCAGAAAATCTTCATTTCTTACTTTTTAGGCGAGTCCGAATGTTCGAATATTGTTTAATTACGAATGTAGAAAATATTAAAGTGTTTGAAATTATAAATTCCTGTCTCTCGGAAACTTTGCATGATGGAGAAAAACCAATATCATATTTGAATTCAGAAGAAAAAATACTGTAAGAATAACATATTTTTCTTTATGAGGCAAAAAAAAGTTTATTTTTTTGTTGCTCAGTGTAATTAGTTAATATTGATTTATAATTGACTCAATTAATTGATTAATTTGACAGTCCATAAAGTATGACAATAAACAATTTTAGTAAATAAAAGAAGCCACACAAGTATAGCAGTGCAGTCTCATAACAAGAGCAGGGAAAGGCAATGCTTGGTATTATTTAATATGTCTGAAACTGTGGATCAATCATAAATTATACAATTTAAGCTCGATCTCACTAAATGTGTATTGCATCATTATTATAATAACTACAACAAAAGTACATGTTACTTTTAAAAATTAAAATAATATAGTTTATATAAATAACGGGCTTCCAATATAAACCCGGACCGGCCTCACGGGGTTTCACCCATCAGGCAGCACTCTCTCCTCATCCGCATTTCACTCTGCCAGCCGCTCGTCCTTGAACTAGTCAGTTTACTATAGTTCGACAAGATGAGACATCAGCTGACATTAGAGCAGCGCATTTATGTGTGTAAATGTTATTATAAATACAAATCAGCTCGTCACGTTCGCAAGGAATTTATTCGGAACATCCCTGGACAATTACCTCATTCCAGATCGACAATCCACGATCTTGTGACTAAATTTGAGACCACTGGTTCAGAACAAAATAAGAAACACACGCGAAGGTGTACGGTTCTCACCGAAGAAAAATTAGACGAAATTGGCGAAAATTTGGAACATTCACCACAAAAATCATTACCGAAATTAACACAACAAGTTGGGATTTCCCTCGCTCCCCAGATCTAACAGTATTTTTATTTGTGGGGTAGCCTGAAAGACAAAGTGTACAAAACAAATCCGCACACATTGGAAGAACTGAAGAACAACATAAGAAATTAAATCAGAAACTTGACAGTGCCCGAACTACAGCGTGTCAATCTAAATGTGTTTACTCGGTATAATGCCTGTTTAACTGCGGGAGGACAACATTTCCAGCATTTTCTATAAGGTAAGAAACAGTTCAAGGATGGGTGGCAGGCAGGGTGAATTGCGGGAGGAAGAGACAGCCGGGTGAAACTCCGTGAGGCCGGTCCGGTTTTATATTGGAAGCCCTGTATATGAGGATAGAGTTATATTTTAAATATTTAAATAATATATATATATACATACTGCACTAAATTAAAAAAGTCAACAATTAGCTCTAATCCACATTCTAAATATTAACTAAAATAAAAAGTCAGTGAATTCTGAATATCTGTAGGAGTACAGTTCCATATGGCAAAACCCCTAATTCTTATGGTAAAATATATTTTAATATACAGTACAAATGTTATGTTATAGCAACTATAATATTATATTAATATTTTCAATGTTATTTATAACCCTAATGTTAAGTGTATTTATACAATTTTATTACTAATAGCATTCCAAATAAATCAGAATATCATATGTGACTATAATATTTAATGATTCTTGAAAATCTGAAGGTTCTCAGATTCATGTTTCTTTTACAATACATTCTTCTGAAAATTGTTTTAATACCAACTGTAAATTATATAACCTATAATGTATCTCATAAATCCTTATTATGTTTCTTTTTATTTTAATACATGAAAACTATACCCAAAACATGAAAAATACAGTAGGTGGCATTACAACACACACATTAATATTAGAGTAACAGTATGACATAAAAATCTAATAAAATTAAATTGGAGATGTACACCTCACCTGATAAGTTGAATTTTCTGAGGTGGATATATTTTAGGGATGATTGTCCCCAAACTCAACTAGATTCTTATTAATAAATAAGTTTGGTCTGTAATCATCTTACCTCATAAATTGTTGTTTTTTGTAAGATGCATTTCAAAGCTTCTGTGCTTCATCGTCAGTTGATACAGACTCATTTTCTTTAAGTTGTTAGCCCTAGATCTCAACTCCTGCTCCTTCATTTTGTGGTCCAAAGAACTTGTTTATTAGGCTCCTTTCCCAGGAATTTCAAAATTCATAATTCTCTCCATGTTCTTCTCTATGTATCCTCAGGGGTCCCCATCTAGGGGATATGTGGATGGCGACCACAAGGTGCCCAAGCTGAGCAAAACATTGCTTCAACTTACTTGTGTTTTGCTCCTTACTTTTATCTTTAACCAATCTGGCATTTCTTCCTTTTCTAGTACCAAATACCTCTTCTTTACTTTCCTATCCAGTCTCCCTTGCCTGACTTCTTGTTTTCTTTGACCCTGATGGTATTAGAGTATTCGAGGCCGAAGGGGTCATTTCTGTCTTTCCTATATCTCTTTCTTTTAACCTCGTGGGCACTCACTTTGAATGCCCACATAAGCTGCATGTTCAAATACAGCCCCATTGCAACTTAGTATACAATGGATTCGTGTCATCAGTTATAGCTGGATACACGTAATGAAGAATGAATTTTTGTGTATGTAAATTTTTTCCTATATGGTGAGTTCGTTTATGTTTTCTAAGTGTTTTAATAATTTTGAGTTTACATCTATCTTGTGTTTTTATGTTATTAACCCATTCGCTTCAGTTTTAAATGTTCAATGCATTTCCGCAGAAACCGGATTTAAATTACTGTAAATTATATTGTCTATTTTCAGACATTCAAAACAAACAAAAGATAACGGTACTTAAGGTCACAATAACGGTGAAGGCCAAAACACATTCCTCTACTAATCATAAATGTTAACAAAAAATTACCCTGCCAAGGGACGTACAAAATATTGAAAAATGTATAACAGCAGAGTTAAGCGAGTGTACCTCGTCTTCTGAGTTTAAGGCCATATAACTGCCGGCGAGTCTACCTCGTCTTTTGAGGCGAATAAGTTAAACAAATAAAAAAAACATAAACGAATCACCATATGGGAAAAAAATGTACATATAGAAGAACAAGGAGAGAATTATGAATTTTGAAATTTCTGGGAAAGGAGCCAAATAAACAAAAAGAGGGAGCAGGAGCCGAGATCCAGGGCCAACTTAAAGATCAGTTTGTACCAAGTGACGATGAAGCACAGCTTTGAAATACATCTTACAAAAAACAATTTATGAGGTAGGATTACAGACCAAACTTATTTATTATATGAACCTCATAATCTTACTTCCTAATATATTTTCATAATAGATTCTTATTGTTAAAGAAATTTGAAAAAAATAAATAGAACTCACAGGGTATTAAAAAAATCTACATCAAGAACAATAAGTATGAGATCCATATTTGGTTCGTCTTCCGGGCTTATAGGCCGTGGTCTGGTTGTCTTCTTACTCGACGTTTCGTCTACTGCTGCGGTAGACCTCATCAGGAGATACTGCGTGCTCTCTGTGAACTCCTCAACAGTCGGCTGCAGAGCACAGAGAGCACGCAGTATCTCCTGATGAGGTCTACCGCAGCAGTAGATGAAACGTCGAGTAAGAAGACAACCAGACCACGGCCTATAAGCCCGGAAGACGAACCAAATATGGATCAAGACGCCGGCCGTGAAAGCCTACAATTATAAATAAGTATGAGAATTATGAATTTTGAAGTTCCTGACAAATAGGATTTGATCTCAAATTTCATATTTGCAACATTGGATACATGGAAACCAGAAGTTCAATGCAAACAGCCAGAATCTAGCTGAGAATGGTGATGATGGCTCCCAAATCATGTTCAAGTGAAAATTCATGTTATGAGATAATAATTCTAATAATCTGTTCATCTTTTTAAATTAAAAATAACTTTATACCAATAATCCATTAATAGTGAGTGGAGAACATATTTTAATTGACTCACCTCATACATTTTCAAACTTCTTTGATACCGACGGTTTCACACAATATCATGTCCTTCTTCAGTCATGGTGTCCACTGATGAAATTCCGTGATTGTTGATTTCTTTAGTGACATCACCTCTTGTGCTTCCATCTTTTGTTGGGATTATAAACTTTGTAATTAAATTTTTATCCACGGGAATATCAAAATTCATAGATCGATATTTATTCTTCTGAATATCATTTCCCAAATTCAGAAGAATAAATATCGATCTAGAATTTCGATATTCCGGTGGATAAAAATTTAATTACAAAGTTTATAATCCCAACGAAAGATGGCAGCACAAGAGGTGATGTCACTAAATAAATCAACAATCACGGAATTTCATCAGTGGATGCCATGACTGAAGAAGGACATGATATTGTCTGAAACCGTCGGTATCAAAGAAGTTTGAAAATGTATGAGGTGAGTCGATTAAAATATGTTCTCCACTCACTATTAACGATATAACCTCATAATGTTTACTTCCCAATATTAATTTTAAAATAATCCATTAATTAGTTTTGTCACATATGGTATTCATTGTTATCATTCAGATGTATCCAGGCACTTAATTTAAAGAACTGTATCTCCTATATATATTCCAATAATGAAGAGATATGATATATAATTATAGACATGTTTCAGTGTTCCCCTCAGAGCATATATCTGCTGAATTTTCAGATATTGTAGTTAAATTAATACAACACACTAAATAATATTATAATGCAGAACATTAAAAAAAAGTAAAAACATATATATAGTAAAAAATATTTTGTTATTATAATTTACCGTTCTAAATGACGAAATTATCATCATTTCAAAATTTATTTTAGGTTTTAGTATATATACATAATAGTATGAAAAAATCAGCATAAAAAGCTTACTACTTGTGAAATAATGACTTGTTTATGAGTTTTAAATACATATAAATCATTTTTTTCTCATAAAAATATATAACTTGTAATCTTATAATGAAGCATGGTAGAATTATGCAATTATTAATACTAATAAAATTCATTGTTAAAACGGTTGAGGTGGAAAGTCATAAAATTAAATAAGTTAAAATATACCTTCTTAGGTAAGATCCGTCGTCCTCAACTTATAAAATATGTATTCTTTATGCCTGTAGGCCTTTCAAAACATCCGTTCCATCTTCAACAGGTCCTTCTTTGCTACAATATCTAATATGATGGTTGATGCTGCTGGTCCTAATGTGGTGTTGTCCTGTGACCTGCTGAAGATGGAACGGATGTTCTGAAAGGCCTACAGGCATAAAGAATACATATTTTATAAGTTGACAACGGATCTTACCTAAGAAGGTATATTTTAATTTATTTTATTTTATGCAATTGTTGCATAATCATAATAAACAATGTTTAAATAACATTAATAAATGACAAGCAAAATTTGTTAAGAGGAACAGTAGAATAACCTACCCTAAATTTACAAGAATTATAATTAATTAGTTTAAAAAAAAAATTATATACACACATAGCCCATATATAAAATTAGGGAAAAAATTTTGATGTATTAAAAGTTAAGATAGCAACGAAGATAGTACGGTATAATGTTTAAGTAAATGGAATGTTAATTCTGTAATAATGTAAAATTAACATGCATTATGTCAAAGTAAAATTGCTAGATCCCACAAGAAGTGAGCAACTTTTTTACATTGATTCTATAAAACTGAATGCAAAGTATTTTTCAATCGATTCAAGATAAACATTTTACTACATTAATTATATTATTTTTAGTCTGGACATCTTACCTCAATATTAATGTTGATTTGTTCTTGAACACGTTTCAAAACAATTCTGTTTTATCGTCAGACTGGGAAAGCTGACGATAAAACAGAATTGTTTTGAAACATGTTCAAGAACAAATCAACATTAATATTGAGGTAAGATGTCCAGACTAAAAATAATATAATTAAAATAACCTCAAAATATAACTTCCTAAAATTAAACATTTTACTACATTATTTTACTATCTTAACTTCTAGCACATAAAAAATCTGTTTCCTATGTATAATACTTTTATAATGTAAAGTAATAATTATAATAATTCTTTATTTTTGCATCCTTTTTTTTTTTAAATAATAATCAAGTCTGTGACATTAATCATATTTTCATGGTAGTTTTTATAAAAATATATTTTATATATTTTTTTTAAGTTTTCTTTTTCATCTCACAAATATTATAACTTGTGATCCTTGTTAGAAATAGCAAATTAAAAAAAAAAATTATATATATTAGCAATTTTATTTAGAATTAAACCTAATTAATGTGAAAGAAAAAAAATTGTAACATAAATAATCTCTTAACTCGGCCCCCAGAACAGGGTACAAGAGTAGAAGAAGAAGTAGAAAGTAATCTCTTAAAATAAACTCTGCATAAAAAAGAAAAATGTGATATAACTGTAAAGGAAAGTAATATAATTGCAGATATTTAATTTCCTGTTGTAGGAACTACTTTGTCTTTTAAGAACAAGTAGATGATTGAACTTTTATAGGAATAAATCACTATGACGTTTAATTTAAGATAAAATCAAATGTTTCATACGTCTCCTCATACTATCTTCTAAGTAGATCGCAATTTCAAGACCATAGCGGTCCCATGTTCAATACCATCAAAACATCAGTTGTCAAGATGGATCTTCTAAGTAGATCACGATTTCAAGACCATAGCAGTCCCATAGATGGTACTGAGGATGGGACCGCTATGGTCTTGAAACTGCGATCTACTTAGAAGACTAGTATGAGGAGAAGTAGATGATATTCAACTTAAAAATTTATATCTCACTTTTCCATAATAGGTTATATAATAATTGTCAAACTTAAGTTTACAAAAACATGCAACTAAAATTAAAAAAAAAAAGAAAGAAAAAAATTCCTCATCAATTTAAAAACTTCTTATAGTACAACAAAAGGAAATATTTTTTTTCTTTCTTCTGTTTTTATATAATTTATTAAGGTTTTTTTCTCAGACATTTTAAAAGTAAATAAGTCAGTTCTGATTTTAAAATTTTCTTTCTTAACAATTTCATGATATACTTAGACATGAAAAGAATTTCTGGGGAGAACACTGTAAACTGAATATTTTACTAACATATTGTATTAATTGAAAGACTTGAAAACAAATGAATACTTAATAAAGGGCCTGTTGCGAATGAGTGAACACATATCTTGTGGTATTACAGATAGCAGTGCTTGACATGGAACACCCTGTGGCCTGAGATCAATGTGTGTCGATTTAAAGCTAGCACTTTCGGTTATTGTTAGCCCCTGAGTGACGCTGCATGTGATCAGATCGTCGTTGGCATCTGTTCCTCGAATTTATTTCACGAGCCTTATTACTACGATCCAAGTAGTTACGCTTCAGCAACTGACAAGCTCTGCGCTGCTTTAGCTGCAATAAACATATGCAATTTTAATATAAAAATACACATAAATTTGAACATTTTTTGTATGTTTCAAACTTAAAACTATAGAACAATATCTTGTTTTAGAAATATAGTATGTAACATATATCTCAGCAGATATGGCAACCTTCAGATAAGATGAGGTATAGATTTTTGTCAAAGTTTTATAGTTTTAGCATATATCTGCCCTATAAGACGACCCCGAAACTATCAACAGCCTATGAATTTAGTTTAGATCAGCGATCATTACTAGCTTACTGTATAGCGTTTACAAAATTACCGTATTCGTAATTTTTTTAATTAAATTTTATGTTATATATTGCTAATATTTTAAACCTTCATTATGATAAATACATATATTTTATTTTCATTCAACCGGGAACACTGCTATACTTTCAACATGTTGTACTAGCATGAGAGATGAGACCTGTCGCATGGAAAGTGGTAGAGGGAAAAGGAGATTGTTATGATAAGGAAGGAAGACTTGCCACATGAGAAATTTCTTGTTACGCTACTATCAAACCCAAAGATATAAGTTATCCGCATATTTAAATGTTATACAGTGCCCTTTTCATCATGCATAGTAATAATAACACTATATTGATAATTAAAAGAAGCAACGCAATATAAGCAATAATGTCCATGTTTATTTACTACACAAAACAGACTGCAAAAGAATTGAATGACTGGATGTTTTCAGGACTGGTTTGATAGTAGCTGTACTCACGGAGATTCACTAAGTCTCTAACAGTTCCCCGCCCCACATGTCAACTGATCGGTTTGTCACCGTGCATCATTACGTCAGTCGCAATCAGTGGCTGCATTGTTATTTGTGGGTCGTGTGTTCAAGTAATTTTTATAAATTTCAATCTAATTTTTTTGTATCTGTCCTATAAGATGACCCTGGATTTTGGGGGCTTTTTTCTATGGTTCAACTATCATCTTATCTGCCAAGATATACGGTAACTATAAATTTTCTTTTTGAGTTTGATTAATCAATATGCTAGCTTTATGGTGTTTTATTTCATGACACAGAAACATGTCTTTAGTACAGAGATGTAAACCAGCATTCACAAGCCATCAAATGAGTAAGTACTTGTTTCAGTCATAGATGAGCTGAAATGACAGTAAGTTATTCTAGTAGTTTGTTCTGTCTTATTCATGTATAAATAAACTGTAGAATATGAAGCGATGTTTCAAAAGTTACTGGATTGATTACCATTTCTTCATCTTAAAGAATAGAAAAGCATTTCAATTAATATGTATAACAGTCAGTGGATATATAAGTCATCAGAATATTAGAAGATATATTGTATTGACCAAGGCTTTCATGGCCGGAGTTCCCATGATGATCTTGAAGAAGATTTCCAGGCTGTAGGACGTGGTCTTGAGGCTTGAAGTTCCCCGACGCACTCTCTGGTGAAACGTCAGGGAACTTCAAGCCTCAACACCACAGGCTACAGCCCGGAAATCTTCTTCAAGATCATATTAGAAGATAATTTAATTCCACAATTGATGAAACATATGGGCCAGGTAAGTTATCAGGTTGAACTTTTATAGGAAAAATCACTATGAGGTTTAATTTAAGATTTAAATTAAAATGTTTTATACCTCACCTCATATATAGTCTTCTAATTATATAGGTTTCAAAGATTAGGCAGCTTCATCTTCAGTAATTTTTTGTCGACTGATGTTATGTCGATCAGGAGAACTGCTTCTTCCTCATCAGTCCACCAACAGAGGAGAAGCAGTTATCCTGATCTTTTTCCAATGCAAGTTTAAGAGAAAACATGACAGAGTTTCCCTGCCTTAAACCATCCTTAACTCTTGTATCTGAACTGGACATTGATTAATAAATGAGTTGGAGAAAATGTTTTAACATCTCACCTCACAAAGTTGCGTGTCTTCATGATACCAGTTTCAAAAGTATAGTATTACTTCCATCTTCAGTCAAATTCCAACTGTTAAAATTTCATCGTTAACAATCTTCTGAACTGCCATCTGGTGTAGATTTTATGAACTTGGAGATTAAATTATTCTCGTCGGGGATATCGAAATTCATTGCTTTATATTTATTCTTCTGAATGTATATCTTTTCCCAAATTGTTAATTCTAAAGGTTTCTCCAAATGTTTCAAAAGTTTAGTGTCTTTTCTGATTTTATGATTTTCCAGTAAACTATGAGCTGCAATTGCCGATTTTTCAATTTCACCATTTTTAATATTTCTAAGGTGTTCTTTTGGACATTGATTGTTGTCTAATATGATCAATTTATCTGGAATCCCAAACTCCTTCATTGTTGAGAGTAGATAACCTCTATTGATGGTTTTTATTATTAATTTAACACTTCTCACTGAAGGATAAATTATATTTGAAGAAAAAAATGTTCGCCTAGACCGAGTTCATGTCTCGGTCTAGGCGAAAATTTTTCTCTTCAAATATAGATGACCTCTACTTATGTTATCATATGCTTTGTAAAAATCTATAAACAGATTATGAGTTTTGATATTAAATTTAGCTGATTTTTCTAGTATCTGTCATAACACAAATATCTGATCGGTTGTTGATTTACCACCTTAAAAACCACATTGATAATTACCAATATTTTTTTTCTGTATAAGGCAATAATTGTGCATATAATATTCTTGAAAATATTTTATAACATATGCTTAGCAGTGTAATACCTCTATAGTTTTCACAAAGCATGGTATTACCTTTTTATATAGTGGACATATTATTCCTATTTTCCATTCATCAGGAATTATTTCTTCTTTCCATACTGTAAGTAGAAGTGCCTGTAACATTTTTATTAATTTTGTACCATCACTTTTAAAAAGCTCTGCCTGTCTTTTGTCTATGTCAGGTGGTTAGATGTTTTTTAATTTCTTGACTTTCTCCTCGAGTATAAAGTTGTGTTCAAAATTCCAGTTTTTCATGGGATCTAATACATCTTTGAAAATACACTTTCTGCACTCCATCTCGAATTCTTTCCTAAAAACCTAAGGGCTGTGAAAGGTAAACATGGGGAGTATTTCCATCAGGACATTGTGGAAATGGAAAGGTTCTACCAGGGAAAATGGGGTTCAAATATGTTGGCAGACTACTGCTGGACACTGAAGTGCAAAGTATAGCCGAAAATCTACTTCACAAACATTTTAGTTCAGTGAATGTAATATTTCAGCTAAGATATCATAATTCTATAATTTAAAGACACAAAAATGTTTTTCAAGTGATTACTCTAAAACCCTGTGTGATGGAAAAGTTCTATAAAAAGATTTGAAATCAGCACAAAAAAAGTCACTTAGAAACTCCCACTGTTTTCCTTGTAATAAGCAAAACTTCAAATTTTGTTAGCCAGTGTAATTAACAATTATTTTTATTATTGAAATACTAATAAGAGATTTACAATGAAATTCACCCGTCCTCATGAGTGTTCTGGCTTTCCAACATCTTTCACTTTCTGCTGACATTTTTAAGTTGAAGCAGAGACACTAGTGATCTTGTTCGTTTCTTCCTTCAGCCCACATACCTAATATAATTCAAGTAAAATAATTCTAGAATAAATACTAAAACTGGATCATATAGGCTACATAGTAAAAGGGTGCAAGTCAAAAAAAAATTACTAAAATTAGTTAAGTGGCTACCATGGTCATCTCCTAAGCCTTCTGTACACTCTGAAGAACTTGGTAACCCAGACTCTAATACTTTCTGAGTTATAAAGATGTTTGTACCCTCAGGGGTCCCCATCTAGGGGATATGTGGATGGCGACCACAAGGTGCCCAAGCTGAGCAAAACATTGCTTCCACTTACTTGTGTTTTGCTCCTTACTTTAATCTTTAAATGATCTGTTCTTCCTTTCTTCCACTTATACCAGACTCTTTTAACTTTACAATCTAACCTCTCTTGGTTAACTCTTGTTTTTTTCGACCCCAACGCTATTAGGGTATCCGAGGGCTAGGGAGTCTTTCCTTTCTTCCATTTCTTCTTTCCTTTATTTTATTTTCTTCTCCAGAAAAGCCTGACCAGAGGCTACAAGATGGCAGCCCCATCACTGGTCTTGCCTTCCTTTGGCCAGCAACCAATCGAAGGGACTATTATTGTGCTTTGAAGTCTTATACGAGAATTTCCCGGAATCCCTGGGTCGTCCTATGTAATTTTCTATAGGATCGTAACAGGCCTTGGCCTAATACTTGGAAGGAAGAAGAAGAAGAAGAAAGATGTTTGTTTCTTGGTATCTTATAATAATAGTGTATATTCTTGATTAAAAGAAGTTATTTCCTAAAAAAGTAGCAGTATTATATGTAACAACAGATATCTTAACTGTTTTTCTAAGTCTGAGAGGATTTCAAATTTTTACCTCCCTTGATGAGGCCTTACCTTTTGCGCAGACCTAATTTGGAGACACTGCTTCTCCTGCTGCTGGTGCAGAGTGTACACAGCTTGCCGAGGACGAGCATACTTGCACAGTGGTGGGAGATCGGTCCATCGAATGCTCAGCCTCAGTCAGAGGAGTGGGAGGCTCAGAATCTTCACTGGAAGCAGGGGAGGGAGGAGCCGTGCCTGTGGAGCTGGAACGGTGCCTGAGGTGGGGCAGGAAACAATGCGAGGTTGAAGAAGAATGTTGATACACTGACATACTAGGATGCTCTATCAGCAAGTTCTCTAGGGGTGAGGTCTCCATGTGCACCGGACCTGCTGATGTAAAACATGGAGGAGGAGTTAGGAACCATGATTCTTCAAATGAAAGGCAAGGAAGTGATGAAGACGATGATGTCCTTGTTAAGGAATGGTAGTCCAATGCATCCACTAACACTTGGCAGGAAGTTGGGAATGAATGAGGGACAGTACTGATTGAAACTTCAAAAGAAGGCAAATTCTCACTTGATTCTTCCAGGTCTCCACATCTTGTTTCCTCTAAACAAAAGAAAATTTTAATAATTACTATACAAACTTCTTTTATTCCAAAATCTAAATCAGATATTAAGACTAAATTATCTTTTCATAATTATATTATTTTTGGTCTGGACATCTTACCTCAATATTAATGTTGATTTGTTCTTGGACATGTTTCAAAACAATTCTCTGTTTTATCTTCAGCTTTCCCAGACTGGTTTTATTTATGTTGCATTATGTTGCACCACCTGGATGTCGATGTCAGCTCCATCCTGTGGTTGGCCAAAGAACCTCCAAACAAGGTCACCCTCCATCGGAATATCAAAATTCATAACTCTGTTTCTGTTCTTCTGAATATAAATTTTTTCCCAAATAGTCAGCTCGTTTGTATTTTCTAACTGTTTTAATAATTTAGTGTCTGAATTTATATTATGTTTTTCAGACCAAACATGAGCAGCAACTGCAGATTTTTCAATTTCTCCATTTTTAATATTTCTTATGTGTTCTTTGGTTCTAATTTTTAGGTTTCTTTTTGTTTTCCCTATATATATCTTTTCACAACCCATGCATTCAATTTGATATATTCCTGACTTTTTATTTTTATCAGTTTTTTCATTTTTGTTGGATTTTATTAGTTTATTTAAACTGTAGTTATTTTTTGGTGCTAATTTAATATTAAACTTCTCAAATATATTTTGAAATTTATTATGTACCCAGGGGTGATATGTGAATTTCCTATATTTTTTCATAGGTGGTTCTTCTTTTTCAAGATTACTTCTGTTTATCATTTTTTGTTTTTTATACTTTTCTATCCTTTTTTGTACCATTTTTTCATCAAACCCATTTTCTCTTGCTACTTTGATTATGTGTTTTTTCTCATGTTTAAAATCTTCTTCGTTTAAGGGTAAGTTTACCAATCTATGAGTTAAACTATTAAATGCTGCTAATTTATGTCCAATTGGATTGAACCCTGTTGATTTTATAAAATTTTCCGTATGAGTTTCTTTCCTATGAATCCTGAATTCAATTTTTCTTTTTTCTTCTTTTCGTTTCTGACCAATTTAAGATCCAAAAAAGGTATTTGTTTATTGTCTTCTATTTCTTTGGTGAATTTAATGTTTGTACTCTGTAAATTTAATAGTTTTAGGGAATCTTCTACATGTTTTTCTTTAACAATACAAATTATATCATCAACAACATATCTACTCCAAAATTTAAACATTGTGGGATGTGCTTTAGTGATTTTACATTCAAAATCGCTCATAAATAAATTTGCCAGAAAAGGTGATAATGGGTTTCCCATTGAGAGCCCTGATTTTTGTCTATAGAAACTCCCATTGAATGTAAAAAACATTTGATCAATGCATAACGCAGTTAATTTCAAATAATCTTCTTTGATCTCTCTGTCTATGTTGTTTTTTCTTAACCAATTGTTCAATATCTCCAAAGTTTTTTGTTTCGGTACATTTGTGAATAGTGAAACTACATCAAACGAAACCAACCTATCTGTGGGTTCAATTTCCACTTTTTCTAATTTCTTAACTAATTCCAATGAATTTTCAATCTGCAGACTTTCAAAATTATTAATTCTTTTAAATTGATTATTCAGCCATTTCGAAATTTTGTAGGTTGGTGATCCAATATTGTTAATTATTGGCCTCATTTTGTTTCCCGGTTTGTGAATTTTTGGAAGTCCATGTATATTAGGGTTTCTTGGGTTGCTTACTTTTAATTGAAATTTTTCTTTCTTGGATAGAATTTTAACATTTTTAAAACAGTTTTCCACTTTTTTTATGGTTTTTGGTAGGTTGGTTTCGTTTGATGTAGTTTCACTATTCACAAATGTACCGAAACAAAAAACTTTGGAGATATTGAACAATTGGTTAAGAAAAAACAACATAGACAGAGAGATCAAAGAAGATTATTTGAAATTAACTGCGTTATGCATTGATCAAATGTTTTTTACATTCAATGGGAGTTTCTATAGACAAAAATCAGGGCTCTCAATGGGAAACCCATTATCACCTTTTCTGGCAAATTTATTTATGAGCGATTTTGAATGTAAAATCACTAAAGCACATCCCACAATGTTTAAATTTTGGAGTAGATATGTTGATGATATAATTTGTATTGTTAAAGAAAAACATGTAGAAGATTCCCTAAAACTATTAAATTTACAGAGTACAAACATTAAATTCACCAAAGAAATAGAAGACAATAAACAAATACCTTTTTTGGATCTTAAATTGGTCAGAAACGAAGAAAAAAGAAAAATTGAATTCAGGATTCATAGGAAAGAACTCATACGGAAAATTTTATAAAATCAACAGGGTTCAATCCAATTGGACATAAATTAGCAGCATTTAATAGTTTAACTCATAGATTGGTAAACTTACCCTTAAACGAAGAAGATTTTAAACATGAGAAAAAACACATAATCAAAGTAGCAAGAGAAAATGGGTTTGATGAAAAAATGGTACAAAAAAGGATAGAAAAGTATAAAAAACAAAAATGATAAACAGAAGTAATCTTGAAAAAGAAGAACCACCTATGAAAAAATATAGGAAATTCACATATCACCCCTGGGTACATAATAAATTTCAAAATATATTTGAGAAGTTTAATATTAAATTAGCACCAAAAAATAACTACAGTTTAAATAAACTAATAAAATCCAACAAAAATGAAAAAACTGATAAAAATAAAAAGTCAGGAATATATCAAATTGAATGCATGGGTTGTGAAAAGATATATATAGGGAAAACAAAAAGAAACCTAAAAATTAGAACCAAAGAACACATAAGAAATATTAAAAATGGAGAAATTGAAAAATCTGCAGTTGCTGCTCATGTTTGGTCTGAAAAAACATAATATAAATTCAGACACTAAATTATTAAAACAGTTAGAAAATACAAACGAGCTGACTATTTGGGAAAAAATTTATATTCAGAAGAACAGAAACAGAGTTATGAATTTTGATATTCCGATGGAGGGTGACCTTGTTTGGAGGTTCTTTGGCCAACCACAGGATGGAGCTGACATCGACATCCAGGTGGTGCAACATAATGCAACATAAATAAAACCAGTCTGGGAAAGCTGAAGATAAAACAGAGAATTGTTTTGAAACATGTCCAAGAACAAATCAACATTAATATTGAGGTAAGATGTCCAGACCAAAAATAATATAATTAAAATAACCTCAAAATATAACTTCCTAAAATTAAATATCTTTTCATAGTTAAATATGGGAAATAGTCCCGCGCCGTAGCCGAGCGGTTAAGGTAGGAAGCCTTGGCGCAGGGCTATGGGACTTGCGCTGGTTCGAGTCTCCATGGGGGAAGAAATTTTCTCATGGCATTTCGGCCAGTATGGGACCGGTGCCCACCCAGCATCGTGAGGCAATTGGGTAGCTACAATAAGTAGCGGCTCCAGGTTGAGGAACCAGCTATAACGGCTGGGGGACTCGACATGCTAACCACATGTCACCCCTACACTGGATGTTGATCATCTACCTCTGTGATTGACACATGTGGATGTGAAGGGCCAGCAGCCGGCTGGTAAAAGGGCAACCGCTGAAAAGTGGAAAGACCCTCAATCGGAAATATGGGAAATAACATTGAGATTGTTTATTCTTTATTATTTCACTCACCTCATACTTCATAACTCCTCGCAAACCCAGGGTTTCATCACATCATCTGTGTCATTCTCAATGCTGCGTCACGTTCACAACTGACGTCCAACGGCCTTCTATCCTGCAGACTGACCGCGCCATCTGATGGCTGACCGACGAATTTCCAAATCAGTCCTCTCTCCTTATAAAGAGAATGTGACACAGCATTGAGAATGTCACAAATGATGTGACGAAACCCTGGGTTTGCGAGGAGTTATGAAGTATGAGGTGAGTGAAATAATAAAAAATAAACAATATTAAAAAACCTCATAGTGTTATTTCTACATAACTTAATAACATTGAGGTTCTTAATTCATGAATGAATGAGTATTTTTTTTTTATATATCTTACTCATAGTTTATGTTTTCTTAAACACATGAACTGCAGTTTTCAAGAGATGGAAACGTTACAGATGGAGATTCCAATGAAAATCCAGTAGTCACAATTTTGAAACTACTATAATTTGGGAAAAGTTTTGCGGGACAACTTATCTCAATTATTAGTAGTATGTATAAAACAGTTAAATGAATGCCAGTATACTTTATCTGGTGAGAAAATGTTAAATGTAAATCCTGTTTGAAATTTTCATTAGATGGTCCTACCTGTTCTCTCTACCAGCACCCAGTCATCATCACTATCCACTTCTCTGAGCCTGACATCAGCAGTCACTGCTTCAGTTGGTTCTTGGGGCTGCTGAGTCCCAAGCAGATAGCTGGCTAGGCTGCTGAACATGGTGCTCTGTAAACAAATTACATATTCACTTTCTTCTGTTTTATATATACAAGGTTTGCAAAATGTGTCCATCATTAAGATGTTTAAAAACGAATAATATTAACATTGAAGGAAGCACTACTGGCTTTATAAGTAATGTTTAAATTCCCAATAAAAAGTCTTCTTAATAAAGATGCCGCCATTTGCAAAAATCGTAGCAACGGCTCGTAGCATTTGGGGTTAGGGAATTAACTATGTATAAGAGAAAAATACACGTTTAGATTGGAGGTCTAGGTAGCTCAGATGGAAGAGCATTGACATAGAGAGTCAAGGGTCCTGGGTTCAAATCCTGGTCTAGGCATATATTTTTCTTTTCAAATATAATATTAAAATATGTTGATCATTTTTTAATAAGGTACCAATGTCCAGAAATGATGCGTTTTCACACTATGAGTAGCTAACATCTCAAGAGTTCCGTTAGTTGGATTTCAAGACTCAATACTTGACAGTACTGTCACAGTCACATCAAGTTTTCAAAATATCCACCTCCCATCTCATTGTAGAGTGTACATCAGCGGTGTAGTGATTGGCGCACACGTTCAAATACGCCTGGCCTTGTTTGAATTATTTCTGTAGCAGCGTGGATTTGGGCTATAAGATTCATATGTGACTCTATTGGAGTCTAATAAACAGACTGTTTCATGTCGCCCTACAAAAAGTAGTCGAGAGGGTTAAGATCAGGTGATCTCGGAGGCCATGGGTCTGGTCCTCCTTGACAGGGATATGTGTTATACAAATGTCTCCTTACATAGGCCCTGTCATGTTTGTAGCAACATTCTGTTGCAAAGCCACGTATCACAGGTTCTGTACCTGTGAGGTGTTGTCAAGTAATGAGTCTACAAATCCTTCGAACTAACACTGATCTTGAGACATGATTAATTAATCGTAGTGTGAAAACGCATCATTTCTGGACATTGGTACATTATTAAAAAATGATCATATCTCAATATACTATCTTACCTATATTGTCGGTATTTTTTTTGCAACACCCTGTATAATAATCTTTATGTTTTGTTATTTATAGTATATTAATTTCAAAGGTCATATTCTGATTTGTCCACCGCTGTGGTGTCGAGGTAGCATGCTGCCTTGTCACGCAGTAGGCCCGGGTTCGATTCCCGGTCGGGGCAGTTTTTCTGGGTGAGGTTTTTATCGGGGTTTTTCCTCACCTGTAAGACAAATGACAGGAAAAATTTAAGGCCCAAACGGTCCCCAAAATCATATGGCCATCATCATCATTCACCGGTGTGGAAAGCAACGGGAAGCTACCAGACCTACAATTCCCTAGTAAAGCTGCAAGCATAGCATGAAAATGCTATGATTGCAGTGAAGGACCTGCCTTTCAGCAGAATTATTATGGATGGATATTCTGATTTAAGCTATGATTATTGTTGCACTTGTAAAACTCAGCATTCTCTTGCTCAAGATATATAAGATACCCTGATTGGAGTACTGTCTCAGTTTTAAGATATCTGGTGTGGTTAATGGCCAATCCACATAATATCATGGCACCTTTGCTAAACATCAGAGCATGGACAGAGGCCACCTCTCACTGTATTTAACCACACCAGATATTTTGTCATTGAGCAAGCCTCTCATACCTGGTATCTCAAGAGCTGTGAACTAGATGGCTCTATTTTTCTTTCTTAATATCTTGCGAATGTGATTTGTGATAAATACAAAATTGGAGATTTTTCAGAGAAATTGTGATTAAAATTTTCTGCCATTTGCTTCATAGTTGAGGAAACTTCTGAAACATGTTAACCAATAAATTCAACCAGATTAGGAATTAATATCAGGGCCACTTCATGAAAAAGAAGAATAATCAATTGAGTTGGTGTTTACTTGATGAAAATCCATATTTATTAATTAAATAAAAATAAAACTTATCTTCATTTGATTTTCATATTTATTAAGATATAATTCAGTGACAGCTGTTTCAGTACATGTACCTTCTTCAGACATGTTAACAAATAATGAATTGTGTTCCAACTGATCTAAGCAACAACAATCATTTATTTAAATTTTTTAATTTAACAAAGGTGATTCATTCAAATCAAGCTGAGAATTGGCTGTAGAAATAAATAAATTGAAGAGTAGTAATAAACTGTTAAATTCTCAACTTGAATTGAATGAATCACCTTTGTTAAATTTGAAAATTTAAATAAATTATTGTTGTATTGTTGCTTAGATCAGTTGGAACACAATTCATAATTTGTTAACATGTCTGAAGAAGGTACAGTGTACCGAAACAGCTGTAACTGAATTATATCTTAATAAATATGAAAATCAAATAAAACTAAGTTTTATTATTTAATTAATAAGAAGAAGAATGTTATCTGCAGAACACAGTAGTGATTTTAAATAATCTTATGTCAAATTCAGTACTGTAGAACATATGTTAAAACATCAATATCACCAAATTTTAAACTTTTAACTTTCAAGCTTACATTGTTTATACCACTACTTGTTATTATTTGTGCATTGTTTATATGATTTGTGGATTTTCCCAAGCATGTTTAATGTTATGAGGAAAAAAAAAGGGAATGAATTAAAAGAAAATAAAAAGTATTAATATCAGAAGAGCATCAAATATTTTGTTCTGAATAATTATTTTTAATCTATTATTTAACCACTTGTCTTTATGAAAGATAGAAAAGAGATAATGAAGATAACTGTACAATTTAACTTACAGATAAGGATCCAGTAATTCACAGTCAAGTAACAATATTCAAATTTTATCATTAAATTTTGCAGAATGATTTGCAACCATCAATTTATAATTTACAGAAAATAGCTGCCAAATTTAATATGGAAATATCAATTAACAAAACTAAAATTATGGCACTTCATGGGAAGGACCTCATACAAAGTAAAATCTGTCTCCAGAATAAAATTTTAGAGAGATCTAATCAATTTAAATATCTTGGATATTATCTCTCTATCTGGATGAAAAGGATATCCCTGAAAAAATTACTAGTTATAATAAAAGTTTAGGAATTATTAATCAAGTTATGAAACCATCCCTTGTACAAAAAACACCAGATTATGTTTATATAACACTTTGGCTAGACCAGTGATAGTGAAGCATGGACACTAAAAAGACAACATGAAAACAGAATAACGGCTTGTGAAATGAGATTCATGCGCAGAACAGCGGGTTACACCAGATGGGATCGGAAAAGGAACACCGATATCTTAAAAGAATTGAAGACTATGCCATTTTTTTAATATATTAAACAGTACCAACTAAATTGGAAACACCATCTTGAAAGAATGAGTTAAAATCAGATCCCCAAAGCTGTTTATAATTATATACCAAGAGGACGAAGATCTCTGGGCCATCCTATGAAATGCTGGAGGGAAAATTTTCTATAGGATCGTAACAGGCCTTGGCCTAATACTTGGAAGAAAGAAGAAGAAGATTATTAAATAAATAACTCACTGACACTTCAAACTTGGTAGTACATGGACATGGGAACATAAGATCTCCATACATCCCTATCCTGAGGTTTACAATCATCTCAACTATAATTTTGTTTAACAGGCCTAAAAGGCCCTTGGCCTACCAGCTGGCTGCTGGCCTCACACCCACACGTGTCAATCACAGAGGTAGATGATCATCTAGCAAGTGTAGGGTTGGCATGTGGTCAGCACGTTGGGTCCCCAGCTGTTATAACTGAAGTAAAAAGGCAAAAGTGAAATTCAGGCAGCGGAAATTACCTTCCCACGGGCAGTGAAAGGTTGTACAAGAACATATTAGAAATGAGAATATTAGAGAGGAACTAAAAGTACAACCACTTCTTCAACAAATAGAAGAACACAGGAACAACTGGATAGAGCATCTGCAGAGAATGACAGAGGATAGGATACCATAGATGGCATTGATGTATAATCCTGGAGGACGTAGATCGGTAGGAAGACCAAAAAAACGCTGAGCTCAATAAATGTGAGATCGGAACAAGCAGAGATCTAATCCGTGAAAGAAGTTGATGATGATGATGGTGGTGAATTCTTTGTAAAATTTGATGTAACACATGAAAAGTTCCTTCCCTGATTCCCAAAGTGGTATATGGACTATCAAACATATTTTCAAGTGTCTGGATCCCAAAATATTGTAGAATATTAACAAACTCGTGCATACCAAAGAATTTTAATGAACCTTTCGTCGGGCGCAATATTCTGACATTCGAGTTCGGCCGCAAAGTGCCTGATCAGCAGACGCTTAAAAAAATGTATATAACACACTGCTTGCCAATCTGAACAACGGGAAGTCGGAGAAATGTAATCGTTAGTGATGTCCAAAGGATAAAATATTCAAAATTTGCTGCTAGAAAACTTTTTTTTTTGACATAATATTGATTAAACAAAAATTTTAAGAAAATTTGTGACAAGCCTCCAAACAACATGATATAAAAGAACAAGTTAGATTCAGTTAAAAAACATACTTGAAAATAACCATTACAGCAACTCGCGCATGCGCACTGCGATTCTGTAGAACAAGAATTCGTGTCCGTTAAATAACCGATTTTTTCCGAAAATAGTTCACATTATCAACATTTAGCCTATGTTTTAGCAAAATTATTTAAGAATATAAGATTATTTAGTCTAAATAAGTAATTTTCTTTTTGAAAATATTTTTAAAATAACTTACACATATTCAATAATGTAACGACTTCCGGTGCAGTGAGCTTCTCTGAACAAAATATTTACAACCCACCGTGGTAACTGTCGAGAGCAAACTGAGTGGCAGTGGGGTGGTTGTTTGTTGTTTATGGTTAAGAGCAGGTAAAAAGAAACAGTTACTCGGATGCCCAATCGTCTACGCCGTCTGATGGCAGTGGAATGGGAATAAATTGACAACCTGTGCCTCTCAGATCAGATGCACCCGACGGAAGGTTAAAAATCTTACACCATGCATAAGTATTAATTGTACATCAGTTACCTTTATTTTGTATAATCAGTGACCAAGTTAATTAGAACTTAAAACATGTATTTTGTAACTACCCTCAGGGGTCTCCATCTAGGGGATATGTGGATGGCGACCACAAGGTGCCCAAGCTGAGCAAAACATTGCTTCCATTTACTTGTGTTTTGCTCCTTACTTTTATCTTTAACCGATCTGGTATTTCTTCCTTTTCTAGTACCAGATCCCTCTTTTTACTTTCCTATCCAGTCTCACTTGCCTGACGTCTTGTTTTCTTCGACCCTGATGGTATTAGAGTATTCGAGGCTTTCCTATCTCTCTTTCTTTTAACCTTGTGGACACTCACCTTGAATGTCCATATAAACTGCAAGTTCAAATGCAGCCCCATTGCAACTTATAATATATAACATAAGTATACAATGGATTCGTGTCATCAGCTACGGCTGGATACACGTAATGAAGAAGTATCATCATCGAACAAATTCGTTTTAGGCCATGTGGCCTGTACGGTAAACCTTGCGAAGATGGTCTTGATCTTTCCACTGATGTTTTGGCCTTCCTTGGTCCCTATGTGCAGTTGGGGTATATTGGAATGCCAATTTTGGAAGTCTATTTCTTGCCATTCTTCTCAGATGATTTTTCCATTCTTGTTGGTATCTTTGTATATCTTCATTTAAACTTGTTACTCCAAGTTTTCCTCTGATAGTAGTGTTCCTTTGGTGATCCAGTCTATTAACTCCTAACAATGATCGTAAGAAGCGCATTTGGCTTACTTGAAGTTTATGAGAGTTTATTTTATTTAAAATCCAAATTTCACTTCCATATTTTAGGGCAGCTTTTGATGTGATGTTAAATCCTCCTATATACGTATATATTAGATTCATAATTACTGTTTGTTGAAATAAAATTGAAAATTCAGAGAGATTATTATTTACTCTCACACTGTAAAATATGTCATTCTACAGTTACATCAGTTACCGATATAAAACTGTACATTTTAAGTACAATTATTAAAGACAGAAACTCAGTATTCTCTGTTAAATAAATTGGAACCTATATATAAATGTTTTGAAGAGAAAAGGTATATTACTATGTAAGGTTGGGAAGTGGTTTTTACAGAATCTAGGAAAAATGTTTAAAACCGTGCGATAGTAAGGTTTTTAATTTCCGAGATTCTGTAAACACTTCACAAACGTGTGTCGTACATTTTTTTTTTTTGCGCGATGGTGTTTTCAAAATAATAAATAATAGTAAAATAATAACATCTTTGTTGGAAATATTTGCGTTCATTATAAACAATTGACTAACGTTAACAGTGTGGGGAATGTTTATTAGTTGAGCTATCTGCCATAGATGTATTTATATTACACGCTTTATATTAGCTTGACCTGTATCTATCTATCTATGTAACGGAATCTTTCAACGCGATTTTCACCCACTTAAAATCATCGGATCGACTTGAAACTTTGTATACTTGTAGAGGACCCGTGACAATACAATAATTTCATACTTATTTTTACACGCTTTATATTAGCTTGACCTGTATCTATGTAACAGAATCTTTGAACACGATTTTCACCCACTTAAAAACATTGGATCGACTTGAAACTTTGTATACTTGTAAAGGACCAATGACAATACAATAATTTCATAAAGGATCATCAGGACATCAAAAAAATAAAAACCGGTATAATAGGTTGGAGACTTATCGACGTTTTAGTCCATAAATTTTCATGGGATTCCGGTTTATGACAATCAATTAAACTAAAAATTAAAAAAAATAACAGTTTAAAAAACTGAAACAACACGCTTTATTAGAAAACCAAACTAAAAAATAAATAATAGTTAAAAAAAACTAAAACAACACGCTTTATTAGAAAACCGAACTAAAAAATGAAAAATAATTTTAATTTCCAACACGCTTGGGATAAAATTAAAGTGGTCAACAAAAAAATCATCTCCAACACATCTAGAATAAAACTAGAGTTATCTACAAAAAAATAACTTTACCATCAAAAGCGTGGGGTGCTTTTTATTGTTTTTACGTTTTCTTCTTAGAGACTTTGCCTTTACCAATATCTGTTTATTATCAAATATATTAGTTGATATAGAGCACCCCACGCTTTTGATGGTAATTTATTTTGTAGATAACTCTAGTTTTATTCTAGATGCATTAGAGATGATTTTTTTGTCGACAGCTTTAATTTATCCCAAGCGTGTTGGAAATTAAAATTATTTTTTAGTTCGGTTTTCTAATAAAGCGTGTTGTTTTAGTTTTTTTAAAACTATTATTTATTAACAACTGTACATCTATTAAGTATTTTAATATTTTATATACGACTTCCAACTGCAACTAATAATATAAATTATGATATCAATAAAATACATCAGGTCATTAGTTTTGTTTGACTTTTCACTTTATGTCACTTCATTATCTCTGTAAGAAAGAGGTCAGTATCCTTTAAGTGATATGTTTGAAAAAAGAGCATTATCTGTTTGATGTAGCCTATATGACTGGCAAACAAAATGATCTTAATAGAATGTAAAAATAAATATTTCAATATCATCAAAAGTAATTACTGTAATACAAGCTGTAAGATAACCCCAAGGAGTAATGAAGTTAAATTCTTAATCATCATAGTACATTCGCGAATTTAGACCATTTGTTGACCTGTTTCGGCCTCAAGAGATGTCCTGGTCTTCTTCTTCCTGCATTAAATATGAGCACCATGTGGCACACGACAAATATCATTTCTTCTCACACACGATTCAGCTGGTCTCTAGTTACCGAATTCACAGCTTCAACAATTCGATGTCGCATATTTTAAAGAGTGTCTGGCATGGGGGGGGTAAAAACATGGTCTTTTACATAATCCCTCAGATAAAAAACACGGGGTTAGGTCTGGTGACCTGGGAGGCCACCGGCGATGAAATTGATCTTCTGCTCCTCCTCTTCCAATCCAACATCCTGTAATGGAGTTATTCAAGTAACGTTGGATGTTATTAGAGAAATGCGGCCGTGATCGGAACTTCAAACTTTCCTCTTTACAGGAACGTTGCAATTGTGTTTATATTTTTTTAAGTGAAATATAGAACAAATTGGAAAGAACACTTGGCAAGGATGACTGAAAAAAGAATACCAAAAGCAGCATACAACTATTCACCACGAGGAAGAAGAGGCTTGGGAAGACCAAGGAAAAGATGGAAAGAGCAGCAATTTGGAGCCGGAACAGGCTAGTAAATAAGCCTAAACCGTGAATAAAAAGAAGAAGATTTTTTTGAAGTTTGGAAGAAATAAAGGTTTAAAGTCTGTTCCTTCTTTCTTAATAGCCCTGTGTTTGTACACTAACGCTCTGTTAAAATAACAGTTCTAAAGATAAAAAAATGAGCACGCATTGGAAGGGAACGTGCACACTCCAACTAAATTAAATAAAATTATGGAAATGACTAAACTACCGGAATCACGGAAAAGATCATGAAATGGGAATGAGATGATAATTCCTGTCACAAAGGTGTATCTTGTACTCTCGTTGTGCAAAGTTGCGTGAAACTGACCCGTCCGGCCACCTGATCACCCAGCCATGACCGCCACACCAGATAAGCCTATTATTTTTCAAATGTCATGAAATCAAATCACTACCTATTTCTAACCAAATTTATGTTTTGTTCATCTTTTGTTTAAACCTAACAACTTACGTGCAAGGACACCCTTAGCTTATAATACTGGTGATTAGGGCGCATAAACAGTTTTTTTCCCCCCTTTTATACTGGTTTTCCTTATTGTTTTACCTTTATCTTTGTTTGTTTTACCTGTTTGTTAACTTTCTTTAATTCTCATATAGACACAAGGACAGGACACACACACCCAGACCCAAGGTGGAGATTTAAAATCCCCTACCCCGCCACGAATCGAACCCGCGTCGCCGGAGTGGAAAGTAGGGACTCTACCGACTGCGCCACGGCGACGGACATGTTAAATGCTAATGATTTAGAACCTGTAGCATGTAGACTGTCAAAACCGTAAGTACATTAAATAGTAAATAATACAAAATGCAGCATAAGTCAATTTACCACTGCACATGGTTGTAAAGAAAAAAAATCAGATTTGTTGAAACTGGGGTTCGAATACGGAACCTAACTCACTGGCTCTATCGAACCCGTACGTTCATGACATAAACCTCTCCATACATCCCTCTCCTGAACTAATGTTTTTCAATCATCCCCTGTATCATTTTAAGATTTGTTAATATATTTACCTAATGTCTTGTATAATAAGCGATAGATTAATTAATTTAGTTTATTACTTTTTTTTTATTTTTATGTATAGTAGATTCGAGCTGTATTGCTTTCTGTATACATTCTTTCATCAATTTTATTTTATTTGTATTTAATTTTATTGTGTTATTAGACATTATTTTCATTATTGTTCAGTTTGACAGAAAATTGTTTAGTATGTACTATTATTATATTTTTTTGTATTTAAATGTAACATATGTTTGTCCTGGTGAGTGGAAGAGAAGGCCACATGGCCTTAACTCCACCAGGATAAATAAATCTAAATATAAATAAATCTAAATTATTTAAATTATTTTAGAGAAAATGTCTAAATCTGAAAGAAAACGAAAAATAAATTAGTTTTTAAGAAAAATTTGCGATCATTTAAGCTAAATGTTTATTATATAAAGCACAGCGTAGATTTTAAAACCTATAGAAAATACCGGGTACTTACTTACTTACTCACTGGCACTATCGAACCCGTAAGTTCATGGCCGCGCGGACATAAGCTCTCCATACATCCCTATCCTGAGCTAATGCTTTCCAATCATTCCCTGTATAATCTACTTCCCTCAAATCATAGTTAATGTTATTCTCCCACCTCATTCTTGGTCTACCAACTGGGCGTTTTCCCTCTGGCTTTCCTACAAGAAGCTTCCATGCAAGTCTTTCATTCCCCATACGTGCAACATGTCCTGCCCATCGCAGTCTACGAGACTTAACTGTTATTATATCTGGCTTCCTATAATGACCATGTAGTTCATTGTTATGTAGTCTTCTCCATTCACCTATCTGTTCATCTCTCTTTGGTCCAAAAATTTTCCTAAGTACTTTATTCTCAAATACTTTTAATCTCCTTTCCTCCCTTAAAGTAAGAGTCCATGTTTCGGAAATACCGGGTAAGTGATCAAAATACGCAAGCGATATTAACTGGTATTTCGTGAAGTACGCATTAAAAAAACTATAGAAATCTTGTAATACAATGAATATATAATGTAAGATAAGAAAAAAAATATTAATATTAATTTATGCTTTCATCAACGATAAAGGATGAGCATGGGGTGTTAAAATTGTAACTTGTTGTAGAAATGGTTAACACAACTAGAAAGAAAAATCTGTACTTGATCCGAGATTTGAAACCAAGATCTCCAGGTTTACGCGCTGGCATTCAACCAATGAACTATGTAGGCAGACATCCAGGAACAAACTCAAAGTCCTCCCTCCCTCTCTCTCCCCACGTATGTTAATTTTAACTGATTACTTAATGAAACAATGTGTAAAATGACTGTTTTCAACAAATAAATCATAATGGATTTCAATATAAATTATATATATATATATATATATATAATTTAGTTAAAATGACTGGCATAAACTAGATTTAAAACAGCATTTTGTTTTTATCAAAGCAACTGAATTGATCTCCTCTTAAATAATGTGTTTTTTAAGGCTTGTAACCTCATTTATTGATATATAGATCACTATTCATGTCTAATTGTATAATGTAATTATAAGATAGCAATGTAAAACTTATTCTGGGTTACATATCTCATGAGCATGCTCTGAAAACATGCTTGAGTATTTTAAAGAACTTTGAATAACATAAAAAATAATGGTCTAATTTATTGCCTCTTATAATTCTTATCAACATGGGTACTTACCATAGAGAACCGAGTACTTACTGACTAGTAGTTTTTGCCATAGAGAAACTTCGAAGTGATAAAATTCTAAGATTTGTTAGGTTAGGAAGAGTGATGTTAGTGTACAGCCATTTCTAATAAACATTTTAAAAATGTGACTTTATAATGGACAGATGTACGACATGGCTAAGGTTATTTAATAAATATTGTATAAAATATGTATGTGAGAATAAGGGGGTAGGTCAATTGTACATATTTATTAAAAGAGCTCATAATGCACGTTTTAAAATTTTAATAAACGAAAATAAATTAACATGTTTTATTTATTTCCATTCTTCCTTTCTGTTAAAATTAAAGAAAATCTGTAGGTCTGAGAGACTGGGTATACATAATTCCACAATTTAAGATTAATTAATACGTTATTTATTCCTATAAAAGTTAAATTCCATAATTATTCACCAGATGGCGTTATATAATTATAATTCATAATTTTACCACCAGGCGGTGCTGAATTTCATATTAGTACCAAAAAAAGAACCGAAAAAATTTAGGTGTCGTTAGTTGTATTACACTAGCGCCGCCTGTGGCATGTACGCGCAACTCGTCCACTTTCTTCTCTGTACTCTGTGGTTTTTGCGACTTCATAGGCTATCTTTAAAATTAATTCTTCAAAATAATTTCTATTGTTATGGATCGCCTATGAATAAATAAAAAATAACAACAGTGGTCAACATGATTTTTGTCTCATGAGTACCAATAGTTGTACTTAATAGTTTTTTATCGTGTTTTCAAATATGTATTCGGAATTTCTCCATCGCCCACAGATTTTTTTAATTTCAATTTCAATTAAATTATTATTTTTTAATAAAAATTTAAATAAATATTGTATTGTTGCTTAGATCAGTTGGAACACAATTCATAATTTAACATGTCTGAAGAAGGTACAGTGTACCGAAACAGCTGTCACTGAATTATATAATAAATATGAAAATCAAATAAAACTACGTTTTATTTTTATTCAATTAATTGTAATAAACGTTTTTTCGTCCATTTGTCCATTGTAAAATAAAACCAAATGAACTAACTCAGGAGAATTCAGCTATGGAAAAGAGATATCAAGGCAAATGGAATCCTAATATGCTGGCCGATTATTGTTGGATCATCAAGAGGGATGCTCCACAGGCGAAATATAGCAGAAAATCGTCATTTCTTACTTTCTAGGTGAGTCCGAATGTTCGAATACTGTGTAGTTATGAATGTAGAAAATATTAAAGTGTTTGAAATTATAAATTCCTGTCTCTCGGAAACCTTGCGTGATGGAGAAAAACCGATACCATATTTCAATTCAGGAGAAAAAATACTATCATAATCACATATTTTTCTTTCTGAGACAAAAAAAAGTTTCTTTTTTGTTGCTCAGTGTTATAGGTGAAAATATATTGTTTTACTTTACCATCATTCACTAGTAGCGGTATCCATTAAATAATAGCATTTTTTGGTAAAGATGTCTATGTTTTCTGTTCATCTGTGGCTTCATAAGTCTTCGTCTAACTACAATAAATTATTTTACTGTGTCCCATTTCAAACCCTTTCCCTTTTAGTCTAAATCTTGTAAATGATCTACCAATTTTCTCTATCTACGATCTTACTTTCCGGAAAATTCTTAGTTGGTCCAAATGTTTTACATGTCCGAGCTATCTCAATCGTGGTTTTCAATTCTTTTTGTAATCTAAAAAAAATCTAATCTTTCTCTCATAGTTCCACTCTTAACATACATATTTTTGTTTAATATAAAATGTAAAAAAATAATTTATCCTACTTGAAATCTGCCCCTCCAGGGTGTTTAGGGGACTTTGGCTGTAACTAAGCTTACCTGAACAAATCATGTTGGATGCGTTCTCGTCACGTGGGGTGTACATTATTGAGATCTGTGATACTGTATTCGTTTTACACACTGATTTTAATAACTACAGATCATATTCATGTGTTATGAAATAAAAATATTTTTTCAGATTTTTCCTAACAAAAGTCATAAAACACAAATACTGATATTTCTCTGATAATATCATTAAATTAACATTAATAAAATTCATGATAAAGTTCCGTTGAGATATTATTCAAAATTAAAATATAAAATTATGAAATATTTACCTAAAAGGTCCATCTTCTTAACTTAAAGATTATTAATTATCTGTAACGCTTTCGGGACTAGTCCCATCATCAGCAGAAGTAACAGGATATGGGTTCTTATCTGTGGATCCCCGATTTAATAAATTAACAGTTCTAATGCAGTTTGAACTTGGGATTTTTTTCTGTTTTAAATGAAACTGCGTACTTATAAACTGAAGTGCTGAATGAACAACAGTTTTACGCGGCCATTAAAAATAAGCCTTCAATTCTAGGACGTTGTCATTGACTGAAGAGAAAGCGAAAATGTCATAGTAAACATGTCAGCACTGTACTACCAAGAATAACTTATCTTTCGCATTTTTAGTCATCGTTCTTTTCTTCCTTCTTCAACATAATTTTATTAGTTTTCTATTTTTTAACCTCAATTTTCATGCATGTATATATATATATATACACACACACACACACACACAGTACATGTGGACCACGTATAGTCATGATTTTCTCATATGAATACCAACATTTTAGGAAATTGGTATTTGTGAGATGTAAATACGTGTATTTAATAGGCTAAGCTATAATACGAACTACATTAGAATTTCATAATTAAAATTCATCACTAACAATAATAAAATAATAATAATAGTAATTTATTTATATACAGTTTTTCAATGTTTACACATCTTTCTGTGCCTATAGTTTTATTTTTATTCTCCACTCGTCCCTCCATGATAATGATGATGATGATAATAATCTATCTATCTATCTTCGGGTTTTTACAGCTGCTGCCGTCTTCCCGTGCCAAACCTCCAAAGCCTACGGTCTTGGGCATCTTCGATGCTTAGCCCTCTAGCTTGCATTACTGTCTTCATGTTTTCCTTCCAAGTTAACTTTGGTCTTCCTCTTTTCTTCTTTCTGTTCGGATGCCATTCATATAGTTGCTTGGGCCATCGCTCATCTTCCATTCTTAAAACATGTCCTAACCACTTTAATTCCTTCTCCTCAATTCTTTCAATTATGCTTTCGTCTGCTTCCATTATGTTTCTAATTTCCTTATTTGTGACACGTTCTAATTTAGACTTTCTGGCACTTCTTCGTAAATAATCCATTTCTAGAGCTATTAGTCTATTCTTGTAGTACTTATTGATTGTCCATACCTCACTTCCGTACATTGCAATAATAATAATAATAATAATCATCAGCAATTTGGAGCTGGAACAGGCTAGCAAAAAGCCTAAACCGTGACGAAGAAGAAGGAGAAGAAGAATTCTGATAGAATCCTAAGAAAATCTTAGAGACAAAAATAGATATGAAAAGAAGAAATGGAAGACCTAAAGAAGGTTGGATGGACGGTATGAGAAGAAATATGAGTGATCTAGGACTTACAGATAAGGATGTTCAGAACCGCTACAACTAGAGAAGGCGGAATTTCTTGAGGATGACGGAAAACCACTGCATTGTGGACAAATTCAGAACATCCAGGCTAATCGTAATAATAATAATAATAATAATAATAATAATAATAATAATAATAATAATAATAATGTGATCCCACTAAAGGCCTTAGGTAGTGGGACCTTAAGGCTTATCTTTTATAGATGATCAGTACTTGATGTCAGCCGGGTCCGCCTTTACCCCCAAAGCAAGAGTCCGGCACTTATTTATTAGAGGCGTTGACCCCAGAGCTATGGTACCGCCAGAAGGTTTGGGTCAATTTAAAAATCCTGACCCCACCGAGACTGGAACCCTCGACCTTCCGGCTTGTAGCATTTGCCTTAACCAACTATGCTACGGCATGCCCCTAATAATATTAATAATAATAATAATAATAATAATAAATAATAATAATAATTTTGTAATATCATTAAAATTAAATCAGTTAAGTTCTAAAAAACAAAAATGACAAACTTAATATTATATATAAATCATACACTACCAACTGAATAGGCCTACAAAGATTTGATTCATAATAGGAACTTAGATGTTAAAGCGTATATAAATATAAAAATTATAATATAAAAATATAAGAAAGGAACTAAATATTTTCAAACTTACAGACCGAATAATTAAATATAGGAACGACTGGAAAGAACATATTGATAGAATGCCAGAACAAAGATTTCCAAAATTATTGCTAAATTATAAACCGCACGGAAGGAGAAATGTTGGACGCCCACACAGAAGATGGTCTGAACAATTTTAACAATTCTAGCTTTCATGGAACCGGAACGAGCCAACAGGCTTAATCCCTGGATGATGATGATGATGATGATAATAATATAAAAATATTAACTACTTCGTTATCATAAGTAATGCCACGAGTGATTTCCAAATTATCGATAAATTCACGACTCACGAAGTGAGGACTATTTAACGAATAAAATTAAGCTGTTTACTCACAAATCATTGTTTAACTATAGTTATTGTAAAATATTTATATATTTAATGTAAACGGCGATGTTTGAAAACAAATCAGAAATGTGAGGTTATGTATATTCACTGCACCTTGATCATATTATGTATTGCCAAATAAGATCGCAATATTGTAAGAGTGCACCCAAGTGGAGAAATAATGAAACACATCAACCTATATACTCGTATCATAATCAACATTACGGGTTATTCATTTATTTTTTTAGTAAACAACTCAGTAAAATCAAGGAATCTTTTCATTATTTGCTATATTCAATATATTTGTTGGAGAAAAATAATGTTTTGACCTGTTCAGAACATTACAAAGGAGAAACTTTCTTTATCACAAAGCAGGAGCTGATAAAGAGAAATCGATAAAGAGCGAGGTGAAACACGACTGTGATTGGTTGTAAATAAAAAATCATTTTAACATGATTGGTCATTGACTCCCATTTGGGGCATGAGTTAAATAGTCCCCTTTAAACATTTCACGCATTTACGATTATCTTCTTCTTCTTCTTCTTCACTTCCTGGTTTAGGCAAGAGTTGCCTGTTCCGTCTTCACTAATAGATCTAAGACCATCTCTTCCGAGGACGTCCGACATCTCTTCTTCCTCTCGGAAAATAATGTAAGATTTTATTTGGTAATCTTCTTTCTTCCATTCTTTCTACATGTTCTTTCCACTGTATCTTGTTAAATATCTTTTCTTTTATGGAGTAGATCTGCAGTTCTTCGCGGATATCCTCGTTTCTTATCTGGTCCATTCTAGTGCAGCCTTTTACTCTTCTTAAAAAATTCATCTCGGCTGCTTGGATTTTACTTTCTTGTTTGGTAGTGGTAATCCAAGATTCACTCCCATACAAAAGGACAGGGACAGCCATTGTTTTATAAAATTTTAATTTTGTTTGTTTATGGGCTTTATTATTCAATGTTCTATTTATTGTATCACAAAAAGCTTGAAACTGATGTGTTTTGTGTTCAATATCTTTATCATACCCATAGCTGATGTCACATCCTAAATATTTAAAGTGGGATACTTGTTCAATAATTTCGTCTCTAATTACTATTTTTGCACGCAGAGTATTTCTTCCACAAAATGCCATTACTTTTGTTTTACTTATAGAAATTTTAAAATTATAATCGCTACATATTGCATTTAGTTTGTAAGCAGCCAATTGTAACAGATCTTCATCATGGTGTAATAAGACCAAATCATCGGCGAAAAGTAAGTTATTAATACTTGAGTTATTGTTCAATCTAAGGCCATTGTCCATTATAATTTTCCATTGTTTCATAATGTCGTCGATATATCATTTACGATTATAATTAAATTAAATTAATTGGTTGAATAATTTATTTGATTTATTGTTAAATTGGTTTCATAACTTGGATGCACGATTTCCAATTACTAGGTTCTATGTGAAGAGGAATTTCGTTGCTCCTAAAGGTTTAATATTTAAATTTGCGTTTGGCATTGGTCAGAAAACGGGCGTAGGCTTAGGAACTGGGAAGACGCACTCTGCTAATTATGTGGTAAACCTTGTACCAACCATATGGGGATCAAGGATGTTACGTGTTGTGAGAGTGAGCTTTAGCAAGCAAGCTCATTTCAAAGATTCATATCTATTTATCATGTTCTTCTCCCTCCCAGTTTATTAACATAGGTCATACACTAGATTCCCTTTCTCTTGCGTAGTATTTCCAATGTTCTCTTATTTCGTTATTAGGGCAAACATTTATTGTTTTCGATTCTATGTTTTACTTATTTGAAATTTATTTACACAGACTATTTAACTCAGGCCCCAAATAGGAGTCAATGATCTATCACATTTCAATGATTTTTTATTTACAACCAATCACAGTCGTGTTTCGCCTAAAATTTACCAACTAAAGTTTATCATAATAAAGAAAACACCTCCTTTTTAACATTCTGAATAGGTCATAGCATTAATTTGCAATGACTGACCCTTTAAGAAATACGGCTACCAGATTGTATATATAGTGCATGAATGTCAACACGTAGCGCATACGAGAGATAATATAAAAACATTTGCAACAATTGATTATACCACAAAAAAAACCACTGTTTGCACTTTCTTAAACGCATTATTTTCCAGGAAATGACGCAGAAAAAATATAATTGACATATTTACATCCTAGGACATCAGAAATTAATTAATACCTATAACGTTGGTTATAAATGTCTCCACTAGGGTGCATTCTTACAACATTGTGATCTTTTGGCAATAAATAATATTATGATCTGGTTGCAGTGATCGAATAAAAGAAACAAATGAAGAGTGCCAATCGTTTCTCATTTGTTTTCAAACATCGCCGTTTACATTAAATATATACATATTTTAAAATAACTATAGTTAAATAATGATTTGTGAGTAAACAGCTTAATTTTATTCGTTAAATAGTCCTAACAAATGCCACTCTTGATTTCCAAATTCTCTAGATAAATTCACTCCTCACTTCGTGGGTCGTGAATTTATCGATAATTTGGAACCACTCGTGGCATTACTTATGATAACATTTTTCAAAATTGAATAGTTGCCCCGAAAAAAGATCCAACCCACAAACTTCAAATTGTTAGGGGAAAAAATGTATAATGTTCATTTTGAGGCTATTGCCTTTATTACATCATATACATTTTAATCTCTCATCCTATTGGAATCATATACAGCCAATTTGAATGCAAAACAACATGCTAATAACTAAATATTAACAATTTAATACAGAATTGAGTGCAAAAGTGATCTATCTCTATAGAGTGAGAAATGATCTAACTCATACTTAACTAAAAATTCTATACTAAGAAATAGAAAATACGTATTGAACACTGATTCAGTTAGAAAAACTTCTAACTTAATCAGTTTTCAGTATTTATTTTCCATTTAATGTTATTTTGTTACATTCTTCGTGTATTTCTTATTTTCACTCAGTTTCTCTAAGATAAGTAGGCCTAACTAACTAACTCACTGGCACTATCGAACCCGAAGGTTCATGGCCGCGCGGACATAAACTCTCCATACATCCCTATCCTGAGCTAATGCTTTCCAACCATTCCCTGTATAATCTACTTCCCTCAAATCATAGTTAATGTTGTTCTCCCACCTCATTCTTGGTCTACCAATTGGACGTTTTCCCTCTGGCTTTCCTACAAGAAGCTTCCATGCACGTCTTTCATTCCCCATACGCGCAACATGTCCTGCCCATCGCAGTCTACGAGACTTAACTGTTCTTATTATATCTGGCTTCATATAAAGACCATGTAGTTCATTGTTATGTAGTCTTCTCCATTCACCTGTCTGTTCATCTCTCTTTGGTCCAAAAATTTTCCTAAGAACTTTATTCTCAAATACTCGTAATCTCCTTTCCTCCCTTAAAGTAAGAGTCCAGGTTTCGCATCCATATAATATAACTAGTAGAATAATAGTTTTATATATTTTCAGCTTAACGTTTTTTGAAAGGAGTTGGGACATCAAAAGTCTCTGCAATGCATAATAACATGCATTTCCAGAATTGAGCCTATGTTTAATTTCTTTTTGCATCTCATTCCTATTTGTGATTATTGTTCCTAGGTATTTGAATTCAGCCACTTCCTCAAAATTTCCCTCATTTGTCATTAGCTGTCCATTTCCATAATATACTGAATTTCTACGTGTGACCATATATTTAGTTTTACTGATATTTATTTCCAGTCCTAATTTCTTAGTGTTACTCAATAGTGTGTGTGTGTTGGCCTTCTGATTAGAATTCACGGAACTGTGGTGGAATGAATTTGCACATGTGCAATAATTGTTTTTCTGCACTGTTATTAATGACTTGACTGATTCCGCCATTTTGTTACATATAGCTCACTATTCGCTTGAAAGCCATCTTTTAAAAATAAATAAAACAGGTCTGGAAGAGAGTATGGATAATTTTACATGATACTCTCTGGATAGATCACTAATCCATTGAAAACTCAACTTTCGAATTTTTGTGTGTTAGATCTCTTTTCGAGGCAACTATTCAATTATTTCCCCCAACTGTTAATGGTATCTGAATTATACTTATAGCATTGTTATTTTCTTCTTCTTCTTTTATCCAAGGTAGACAAGGTGTCTGTTCCTCTTCAATGTATTGCCCATCTTTTCTTCGGGCGTCCAATATTTATTTTCCCAGTTGGGAATTTATCCTTAGCCATTTTAACTATTCTGTCGTTTGACATTCTACTTACATGTTCATTGCATTATTTCCTTCTTTTGTTTATCCAATTTGAAATGTATTCTATTTGTAAATGATCTCTTATCTTATCACTTCTAATGTGATCCCTTAATGTTATGTTTTCTATTGTTCTCAGAACTTTCATTCCACGTGCTTCCAGTAGGCGTCGAGTATCACTTGTTTCTGGTCTAGTTTCTGCTGCTTATGTATAAAGTGGTCTGATTACCAATTTATATATTTTAATTTTAGTATCTTTTCTTAGATATTTACTTTTTCCAAATGGTTTATTTTAAACAGCCTGAAACTCTATTGGCTTTGATTAATAACTTATTTTAAACTTGCATAGCTGATGACATTTACACCCAGCTAATTGAAATTTGATACTTGCTCTATTATGTTGTCATCTACAGCACCCATCTTATGGGAGCATTGTTATTTTAACTAACTCATTTGGAAATCAAGAGTGGCATTTGTTAGGACCATTTAACGAATAAAATTAAGCTGTTTACTCACATATCATTATTTAACTATAGTTATTTTAAAATATTTATATATTTCATGTAAACGGCGATGTTTGAAAACAAATGAGAAACGATAGGTACGCTTCATCTGCTTCTTTTGTTTATCACTGCAACCAGATCATACTATTTATTGCCAAAGGAACGCAATATTGTAATAATGCTCTCTAGCGGAGAAAAAATGAAACACATCAAACTGTATATTAATTCATTTCTGAAGTCGTATGATGTAAATATGACAATTATATTTTTCTGGATTGTTACCTGGGAAAAAATAAATTTAAGAAAGTGCAAACAGTGGTTTCTTTTTTTGGTGGTATAATCAATTGCTACAAATGTTTTATATTAACTCCTGCAAGCGCTATGTGTTGACATCTATGCACTATATATACAATATGGTAGCCATATTTCTTATTGGCTCAGTCACTGCAAAATAATGGTCAGACCTGTTCAGAATATTAAAAAGGAGGAGCTTTCTTTAATATGGTAAATTTAACACTGATAAATATTTCGTGAAACACGACTCTGATTGGTTCTAAAACAGAAATCATTGAAACGTGATTGGTCATTGACTCCCATTTGGGGCATGAGTTAAATAGTCAGAGAAAATACGAACTTTCAAAATTATTATATTAAAAATAAGACAATTAAAATGGTTTGAAACAATTTTATCAGAGAAAATACGAACTTTCAAAATTATTATATTAAAAATAGACAATTAAAATGGTTTGAAACAATTTTATCAGAGAAAATACGAACATGTTCTGGAGGCTTTGGTATGGGCAATTCTTCGCAGTGTGGAACTGGTCTCATTGCAGATTGCAAGTCAGGGTACATCACTGTATGTTTTTATTTTGACGTAATCCCTTTAATGTTTGTTAAGCAGAAAATAATTATTTAAATCCATTAATTGAAATTGAAATAAAACAAACTGTGGGTGATGGAGAAATTCCGAATACATATTTGAAAACACAATAAAAAACTGCATTAAGTACAAGTATTGGTACTCATGAGAAAAAATCAGGTTGACCAGTGTAATCGAAAAAAAAAAAACTAAAGGAGTTGACTCAAGCGATAGCATTTAAGACTCGTATTCGGGAGATCTGGGTTCAAACCCCAGTGCCGACCGATTTCATTGACGTTTTCCTCAGTTATCAAAGCAAATACGGGACTGGAATTTCATTAACACGACCCATATTCATCATTTCGTATTACCATTATAAATAAATAAATAGAAGCGCTGTGATCTTACATAATAAACAAAATCCTCCTGTAATAAAACAATGTTTACAAACAATCGGTAAGCGATAAGAGAGAGAGACAGCTGTTTTGAATGGCTTCCAACATCTCGCCTACCAAAACTAAGTCCGCCTTGGCTGGCAAAAATATTTTATTACGCAATGTTTCTGGCCAAGAGGCTTATTTCTCATCACAGTTGATTTTGATCTTGAGCTACCTACATGCTAATTTAAAATCTAGGCATCTTACAGCCAGAACATCGCTAAATTCGCAAACATTTTCTGAAACACTGTGATATTTTTTTATAAATAACGAGGAAATCTCTAAATTCATATTTTGATTAGTTAGCTTTTAGAAAAAAAAATTGCGATAATAAAATTTTATAAATAACGAGGAAATCTCTAAAATCATATTCTGATTAGTTAGTTTTAGAAAAACTATTGCGATAATAAACTTTTATAAATAACAAGGAAATCCCTAAATTCATATTTTGATTAGTTTGTCTTTAGAAAAAAATTGTGATAATAAAATTTTATAAATAACGAGGAAATCTCTAAATTCATAATGCCACCGGCCGCGGTGGACTAGTGGTTATGCTCCTTGCCTCTGGTCCCGAGGGTCGCGGGTTCAAACCCGGCCGAGGTCGATGGATTTTTTTAGGACGGAAAAATCCAAGGAGCAAGTCCTCCGGGAGGGACTTTAAGCCGTGGGTCCCGAGTCTGAAGATTTTCAGGCTCGTAAAAAATCCTTAAGCCTGAATGAAAAGGCCTCTAAGCAAAATTTACCGAATTTTCTCGTCCTAGTACTACCTTGGTTTCCTAGATGTCAGTATGAGGCGGAACGCTGACCACGGACCACTTAAAATGACATCTATACGAAATAAAGTGTAACTAAATTAGTATGGTTCAAATTCTGCTCTGTAGGGGGAGAGCGCCTAAATCTCTGTAAAGGGAAAACATAGGCTTACAATACAAAAATTAGTTTGTTTTCAGAAAAAAATTGTGATAATAAAATTTTAGAAATAACCAGGAAATCTCTAAATTCATATTTTGATTAATTAGTTCAGGAAATTTTTTGAGCCAAAAAGAGACGAACATGATCTTTATGGGAAATCAGGTGTAATAAGATCAGTTAAGTCTCGTAGACCACAATGTGCAGGACACGTGGCACGAATGGGGAATAAAACTATAATTATAGACTGTGTGCTGTCATTGTGTCAAAATCCAAGACACTTATTAAAATGAGTTAACGCTTTCCCAATTACATCGACAAAATGTTGTATTTTTATTTTAACACGACCTTTAAGGTTATCATAAGTAATGCCACGAGCGATTTCCAAATTATCGATAAATTCACGACTCACGAAGTGAGGAGTGAATTTATCTAGAGAATTTGGAAATCAAGAGTGGCATTTGTTAGCACTATTTAACGAATAAAATTAAGTTGTTTACTCACAAATCATTATTTAACTATGGTTATTTTAAAATATTTATATATTTAATGTAAACGGCGATGTTTGAAAACAAATGAGAAACGATTGGTACGCTTCATTTGTTCATCACTCCAACCAGATCATAATATTATTTATTGCCAAAGGATCGCAATATTGTAAGAATGCACCCTAGTGGAGAAATTTATAACCAACGTTATAGGTATTAATTAATTTGATGTCCTATGATGTAAATATGTCAATTATATTTTCTGCAATGTCATTTCGTGGAAAATAATTCGTTTAAGAAAGTGCAGTGTTTTTTGTGGTATAATCAATTGTTACAAATGTTTTTATATTATTTATCGCATGCGCTTTCTGCTGACATTCATGCACTATATATACAATCTGGTAGCCGTATTTCTTAGAGGGTCCGTCACTGCAAAATAATGCTATGACTTATTCAGAATGTTAAAAAGGAGGTGCTTTCTTTATTATGACTATTTAACTCATGCCCCAAATGGGAGTCAATGACCAATCACGTTTCAATGATTTCTGTATTACAACCAATCAGAGACGTGTTTCACGAAATAATTATCAACGTTAGGATTATCATATATTAAGCAAAGCTCCTCCTTTTTAATATTCTGAACAGGTCTGACCGTTATTTTGCAGTGACTGAGCCTATAACAAATACGGCTACCAGATTGTATATAATAGTGCTTACATGTCAACATTTGTAGCAATTGATTATACCACCAAAAAAAGAAAACACTGTTTGCACTTTCTTAAATGTATACGACATCAAAAATGAATTAATATACAGATTGATGTGTTTCATTTTTTCTCCACTAGAGAGCATTCTTACAATATTGCGTTCCTTTGGCAATAAATAGTATGATCTGGTTGCAGTGATAAACAAAAGAAGCAGTAGAAGCGTAGGCTACCTATCGTTTCTCATTAGTTTTCAAACATCACCGTTTACTTTAAATATAAAAATATTTTTAAATAACTGTAGTTAAATAATGATTTGTGAGTAAACAGCTTTATTTTATTCGTTAAATAGTCCTAACAAATGCCACTCTTGATTTCCAAATTCTCTAGATAAATTCACTCCTCACTTCGTGAGTCGTGAATTTATCGATAATTTGGAAATCACTCGTGGCATTACTTATGATAAACTTTAGTTGGTAAATTTTAGGCGAAACACGACTGTGATTGGTTGTAAATAAAAAATCATTGAAATGTGATTGGCCATTGACTCCCATTTGGGGCATGAGTTAAATAGTCTTGGGAAAGCACATATGTACATCAGGCATTTTTTAAATTTTTGTACATTGTTTTAATCTTTGACAACTTTTGATAACAAAAATGCGTTAAAATAATTATTACGTCATTGTATGTATAAAAGGATACTTGTTTTCTTTGAGAACATAACGATTTACATTTATAAATTAAATTTACATAATCATGCTATAGGTAACTTTATTAGCAACTTTCAGGTTACGTACTATTACTAATTGCATTACACGACCCGTGTAATGTTTCCGGTGAAACAAACAATACAGTTATCTTGTAGGGGTCAATAAGGTTAGAACAGAGTGGACTTTCTGCTCATAATATTACTGATTTTCTGGGCATATCGTTTTGACATTAATAATAATCATCGTCGACATCAAGGTTTAGACCTTTTGGCGTGTTCCGGCTTAAAACTGGTCAGGCATTCTGTTCATAGGTCGGCAAACACTTCTTTTTCCTATAGGAATATAATTCAGGATGGCTTTTGCTGTTCTAGTTGGTGATATGCGTGGACATGGTAACTCCAATTGGGCCTACATTTTTCGATCATTGCCGTAATAATTACAACCAATTATTGGTTGTATTGACGATTTTATTATTAATTTAACACTTCTCATTGAAGGATAAATTATATTTGAAGAGAGAAATTTTCGCCTAGACCGGGACTCGAACCCGGGACCCTTGGCTTTTCGGGCCAAGTGCTCTACCAACTGAGCTACCGAGGCGAGTTACGATCTAGACCCAAATTTTTCTCTTATGTACGTTGTAATTCCCTCGCGCCAAATGCTTGAAACCATAGCTTCTATCTTTGCAAATGGCGGCTTCTTAGTTAAGAAGACATTTATTGGGAATTTAACACTACTTTATAGCCAGTAGGGCTTCTATTGACGATTTTATTATTAATTTAACACTTCTCATTGAAGGATAAATTATATTTGAGGAGAAAAATTTTCGCCTAGACCGGGACTCGAACCCGGGACCCTTGGCTTTCCGGGCCAAGTGCTCTACCAACTGAGCTACCGAGGCGAGTTACGATCTAGACGCAAATTTTTCTCTTATGTACGTTGTAATTCCCTCGCGCCAAATGCTTGAAACCATAGCTTCTATCTTTGCTATAAAGTAGTGTTAAATTCCCAATAAATGTCTTCTTAACTAAGAAGCCGCCATTTGCAAAGATAGAAGCTATGGTTTCAAGCATTTGGTGCGAGGGAATTACAACGTACATAAGAGAAAAATTTGCGTCTAGATCGTAACTCGCCTCGGTAGCTCAGTTGGTAGAGCACTTGGCCCGGAAAGCCAAGGGTCCCGGTCTAGGCGAAAATTTTTCTCTTCAAATATTGGTTGTATATTCAGTTCATTCCTAATGTCTATGCTTCTTGTATGATCTAACATCGTAGGCCTAAAAACCTGCCACAAATCTAAGAAAACTTATTTCTGAAGACTATTTTGTTTTAATTGTTCTGCAATTTATTGTATCAATATATGGGTGGTAGAGTCGGCCGCGGTGGACTAGTGGTTACGCTCCTTGACTCTGGTTCCAAGGATCGTGGGTTCAAACCCGGCCGGAGTCGATGGATTTTTTTGGGGTGGAAAAATCCAAGGAGCAAGTCCTCCGGGAGAGACTTTAAATCATGGATCCCGAGTCTGAAGATTTTCAAGCTCGAGAGACTTTAAATCATGGATCCCGAGTCTGAAGATTTTCAAGCTCGTAAAAGATCAGCAAGCCTGAATAAAAAGGACTCTAAGCAAAATTTACCGAATTTTCCCGTCCTGGTACTATCTTGGTTTCCTAGATGTAACTATGAGGCGGAACGCTGACCCGGGCCTCTCAATGACATCTATCCAAAAACAAATGTAAATAAATTAGTATGGTTGAATTTCTCCCCTGTAGGGAGAGAACGCCTAAGCCTCGTTGAGAGGCACAAGGGCTTACAATAAATAAATAATATATCCACCGCTGTGGTCTCGAGGTAGCGTGCTGCATTGTTAGGCAGCGGGCCCGGGTTCGATTCCCGGTTGGGACAGGCTCCTGGGTGACGTTTGGGGTTTTTCATCATCTATAAGACAAATGTCAGTAAGCTTAGGGCCAACGGTCCCCGAAAATCATCCGGCCGCCATCATCATCCTTCATCGGAAAGCTACTACACCTGTAATTCCATAGTAAAGCATAGCATGAAAATGCTATGATTGCAGTGAAAGGCTGCCCCCGGGCAGAATGACTACGTATGTATGTATATATATCTCAGTGGTAGGTCTTTTCCGAATTCACATTGGCCATGCTTATTAGTATTGCACTTGTCAGTAGATTCGAAAATCACGGGTCCAAACTGAATTTTACATTTCGAGTACATTTCACATAAATTACATGTATAAAGTAAGTTAAAAGTTGAGGTAAAGGTCTAAGGGCCAGTTTTACCAAGAGAGGTAACTGTATTACGCCATTTTAAGCTATGCATTATACATGGGGAAAACTGGCGTAATACAGTTACCTCTCTTGGTGAAACTGACCTTAAGTTGTTAATTTTTTTTTCACAAAAGCATAAATGTCTGTTTAAACAATTTTAATATAAAATGAAATAGGACATAAATGTATTACGAAGTAATGGTTACTTTATTTGTTATGTGAAATAACGGATGTATTAGATAATTTTAGGAGATAATATTTTTAGTTTGTACTACGTATTTTATCTAAATAGAGGAACTCGTTCAGTTAGAAGTGTTTAATGGCATATTTTAAGAATTATGATCCTCCTGTTCTACAATGACTCAATTGGAAACTTGACAAAAAGCATTTCCATAATATTGCTCCTTGACCTAATTCATTTGATGACATGCTCGAATTAAAATAACAGGTCAGCCTAAAAATATTCTTATATTGCCCTTCATCATTTAAATAGACATTTCAACTGTTACAGTTTTTGAAGATAGGCATGTGATAATAACATTTTGTCAATTTTTTGAAGATCGATTTAACCAATGGCTACGTTGCTGGAGAAAAATTGTATGCCTTCTTTCCCAGCCTGTTATTAGACCAATATTAGGTGGCAACTTTAATGCTACCCAGTATGGGGCAGGGATCTAAAATCATGTTATCACAACAAAATTAGCATCTAAGTAATTTTGGAAATAATTAAAGTAATAATAATTTTAATAGCAAAAACAGAGGACGAGCTACAAAGAATGCTATATAAACTAAACGAAATATCAAAAAAATACAACATGGAAATATCCTCACAAAAATAAAAAACAATGGCCTTCAAGGGTGCTCATCCAGTTCGGACAAAGATAATATTAGAAAATAAACCAATAGAACAAGTAGTAAGATATAACTTCCTAGGTTGCGAAATATCATACTCGGCGGAAACAGATATAAATAACAAACTAAATAAGTTTAATTATATATAACAGAAACACTAAAAAGAACTTTGAAAAATAAAGCCAGGAAAGACTCTATAATGAAATTATACAAGACAATGGCAGTCCCTATTATTACTTATGGATCCGAAACATGGACAGTGACAACACAACAATCTGTCAGAATACAAGCTGCTGAAATGAAATTCCTCAGACCAATAGCAGGATATCAAAGAACAGACAAAAAACACAACACAGAAATAAGACAACTAAAAGTAGAAGAATTAAACACAACAATAGAGAAATACAGAACAAACTGGAAAGAACACTTGGCAAGGATGACTGAGAATAGAATACCAAAAGCATACAACTATTCACCACGAGGAAAAAGAAGTTTGGAAAGACCAAAGAAAAGATGGAAAGAGCAGCAATTTTGGAGCCGGAACAGGCTAATAAATAAGCCTAAACCGTGAAGAAGAAGAAGAAGAAGAATTTTAACAATATTTCATACGGAGTCATGTCCCTATAGTCCCGCGCCGTAGCCGAGTGGTATTATTATAGTCCCGCGCCGTAGCCGAGTGGTTAAGGAAATATGCCTTGGCGCCTTGCGCTGGTTTGAGTTCCCATGGGAGAATAAATTATCAATGAAATTTCGGCCAGTATGGGACCGGTGCCAGTAAAGCTAATAATAACATGTACACAATATATAATGCATGCATAAACATAAGATTTTAATCACAATTGGAGCCAAATGTTAGTGGGTAGAACAGATGAATTTATGCTGTGGATAAAGACACAAACAACATTTTAGAAGTGAAAAATTGGAAAAGGGGATATTCTGCATACAAATTTGGAGAGAAATTATTCAGGGAGCCAAGGCCAGATATCGGGATCAGCGCCAAGGAATAAGTGGTGGCAGTAGTGTTAGTAGTTTTAACAATATACTAAGAATCCACTACCAATGATTGTGTAAATACAAGAGAACCAGAAAGGGACAAAATTTTGTCCAACATTTCATTAAAAAATAAACAACTAAAAATTGAACATTATCAGATGAAGGGTAAAAAAAAAAATCGGTATTGGTAAGTCAGTTTTTCCTTGAAACCTAGAAAACGTACTTTTAGTTGTATAACATCCATATATCCTTACCCAATACTTATCTGTATATTTTACTGTTTCTCACTTTTAAGTGATAATGCGTTCTATGGGGAATCTAATAACATCTCAAATTTCATTTCGACAAAAAATGACTTACCTAGTTCTTTCCCTGTACTCTTCATATGTAATAAACTGATTTAGCAATACGCACCGTGTCCACAAATATAGTATCATACTTTAAACTACTACTACATCGCTTTGGATAATCGTATCTAAATGAAATTGGTGACAATCAAAAGAGAAACTCAAAAAACGTTTTGCTATAGCCTACCTCATAGACATTGAATGTGGCCCCACGACTGACGCTGCAGACATCTAAATATCTAAATAGCCAACAATTAACCCATCGATCACAAAAAAACATGATTAAATTTAATTTAGTTTCTGTATTGTTGTCCATTATTCTCCATTGTTGACATTGTTAACATGCACAAAACTTTTTGAGTTTCTCTTTTGATGGTCACAAATTTAGATATGATTATCCAAAGCGACGCAGTAGTAGTTTAAAGTATGATACTATATTTGTGGACGCGTTGTAAAATACATTTCACATATATTAATAAGAATATAAGTACTAATTATGCATATTAATGACGGTTATATTGTGTAATGTTGAACTCCCTAATTGAAATTCATTCAAGCATCAATTTAAGCACATTTATTCTCTCCCTCTCTCTCTCTCTCTCTCTCTCTCTCACTCTCTCTCTCTCTCTCTCTCCCTCTCTCTCTCTCTCTCTCTCTCTCTCTCTCTCCCTCTCTCTCTCTCTCTCTCTCTCACACACACATACATAACTTGGGCCGAAATAAGAGAAATTGAATTATCAGGAATTATAGAATATAAAATATGTTAATTAAAATATGAATGTAATATGGTAATTTACAACATAATTATAACATTCCGGAATAATATTATTAAAAATTATATTCCAGAGTACAGTCTTTATTTAGGTACAATTCCTATTTCTTGAGATAATTTCAAAAGTAGCGTAGTGGTTAAGGCACTGCGCTACCGGCCGGAAGGTCGAGGGTTCAAGTCCCGTGGGGTCAGGATTTTTAAACTGACCCAAACCTTCTGACGGCACTATGGGCCTGGGGTCAACTCAGCCTCTAACGGAAATGAGTACCAGACGCTTGTTCTGGGGGCAAAGGCGGCCGTCACGCAGGGCTGACAACCCGGCTGATATCAAGTGCCGATTGTCTAGAAAAAGTGGGGGCCTTAACCTCCTACTACCCCAAGGGCCTCCTGAGGCCTGTCGTGGGATCACTTTACATCATTCGGATATGAATAAAGTTAAGGCAAGAAAAGGTAACTTATTAAATCATACGATACCTATATTTGTTTTAATCAAACAACGTAGTTATTGATTGTGGTTTAGTTCAGATAATGAACATTATTAATTCATTCGCTGATAAGCGAAAACATATTTATGAATGTCTTGATTAAAATATCGTTATCACAACACCTACTGTATTTTTAAATACTTATTAAATAACAGCAGTGTCCACTTTTAAAAATATGTTTGAAATGCTTATTAAATTTTATTTTTCAAAAGTTAACACACAATTAAAATTTACTTTTTTAAATAATATGTAAGTAAAGTGATCCCACAACAGACCCGGAGGCCCTTGGGGTAGTAGGAGGTTAAGGCTCCCACTTTTTCTTGACAATCGGCACTTTATGTCAGCCGGGTTGTCAGCCCTGCGTGACGGCCGTCTTTACCCCCAGAACAAGCGTCTGGTACTCATTTCCGTGAGAGGCTGAGTCGACCCCAGGACCACAGTGCCGCCAGAGGGTTTAGGTCAGTTTAAAAATCCTGACCCCAACGGGACTTCAACCTTCGACCCTCCAGCTTGTAGCTCAGTGCCTTAACCACTACGCTACGGCGTGCCCCAAATAATATGTAGTTTAACATATTTTAAAGACAAGGCTTTTTTTTAATTTGATTTAATATCAGTTTGATTTGGACAACACACATGCATACACAAGACATAAACAGCCTGCTGATGAATACCCTAGACGTGATATGACCAAATTATATTCAAGCATCTCACGTTCAAATTAAAATGTTATATATATATAGCTTTTCGAGGGTATCAGCCAATAAGAGTAAAACTCCAATTAGAGAATAAAATAATATAACAGGTGAGCAATTTAAACTGCCTGGGATACAATGTGTCATATAGAAAAAGAGAAGACATTGAAAACAAAATAAGTAAATGTAATTATATGTGTAGCACCATAAAACGAAGTCTCAAAGGAACTAGAAAGGAGACACTTTTAAAATTCTATAAAACAATGGAGGTTCCAACACTACTATATGGATCGGAGCACTGAGTCTTAACAAAAAACCAGGAACGAAGAATAGAAACGTGAGAAATGAGGTTTCTGAGGAGTGTGGCTGGCTATACAACAACAAATCGAAAACAAAATCAAAATATTCAAAGTGAACTAAATATATTCAAACTATTAAAATTGCACAATACAGAGATGAACGGATGGACCACATCAATAGAATTCCGGAACAGATTCTTCATTACAAACTACTATGACGAAAAAATGTTGGAAGACCAAGTAAAAGATGGACAGAGCAATAATTCTAGCATGAGATCGGAACAGACCTTAAGGTCTAATCCTTGATGCTGCTGCTGATGATGATAAATAAATAAATAAATAAACATATATATAGTTTATCAACAATTGCAGTTACCGTAGCAACAAATCTTTTTTTCTTCTTCTTCTTTTCCTTCTTTCATCCAATGTAGACAAGGTTCCTCTTCAATGCATTGCCTCAATTGTATCTTCGGGCGTCCAATATTTCTTTTCCCAGTTGGAAATTTATCCCTAGCTATTTTAACTATTCTGTCGTTGACATTCTATTTATATGTTCATTCCATTATTTCCATCTTTACTTACTTACTCATTGACACTATCGAACCCGTAGGTTCATGGCCGCGCGGACATAAACTCTCCATACATCCATATCCTGAGCTAATGTTTTCCAATCGTTTCCTGTATAATCCACCTCCCTCAAACCATAGTTAATGTTATTATCCCACCTCATTCTTGGTCTACCAACTGGGCGTTTTCCCTCTGGTTTTTCTACAAGAAGCCTCCATTCACGTCTTTCATTCCCAATATGTGTCACATGTCCTGCCCACCGCAGTCTACGAGACATAACTGTTCTTATTATATCTGTCTTTCCATCTTTTGTTTACCCAATTTGAAATTTGTTCTATTTGTAAATTTTCTCTTATCTTATCACTTATAATGTGATACCTTAATGTTATGTTTTCTATTGTTCTCAGAACTTTCATTTTACATGCTTCCATTAGGCATCGAGTATCACTTGTTTGTGGTCTAGTTTCTGCTCTATATGTACCCAATTATATATTTTAGTTTTAGCGTTTTTTCTTAGATATTTACTTTTCCAAACGGTTTTTTTTAAAAAAAGCAACCGGAGGGTAAAATTTCAGGTCATATATTATCTGTATGTATAAAAACTAAATATTTCACTGATAGAAAAATACGCTCCAAGGTCGATAATGTTTTGGGCCAGTTTCGTGAAAGATTTAGATAACCTTTGATCAAAACTATAGTTATGTTGTCATATAGCTGTCTGTAGCCATTTGTTAAAATATTTGCTCAAGATATTGGATACATTGATCAATCTTTATGAAAATTTTGATTTTTGTTGAAAAAAAAGAACCAGGTGGGTATTTAGACAATCCTGGTTTCTCTCCTGGCATGCGCGGACTTGTAACCCCACTGCTGATGGTTTGAGGCGCCTGGAAGGAGGGAATTAGGGTTGCCCCGATGATATGATGAGGTGATGATGATGATAATGATGCGACCAGGAGAGTCCATTAATCCTAAGAGAAAAATGAATGATGATGATTGCGATGGCCATATGATTTCGGGGGACGTTTTGGCCTTAAAGTTTTCCTGACATTTGCCTTATAGGTGAGGAAAAACCCCGATAAAAACCTCACCCCAGAAAAAATGTCCCGACCGGGGATCGAACCCGGGCCCGCTGCGTGAAAACCCCCTCGCGGAAGAACGTTAACCCGGAGGACCACAGCGGTGGAACCAAATGTTGATATTGTAGATTAACTAGCTTCACGGATAGGATTAATAATTTAAACATATGATGTTAATTTTTCTTCAGTGACGCGTCGCAGAAAGACACAACGAAAGGAAAAGATATTGATTTTTTAATAAAATGAAGGTCCAAACTCAACGTTAAAAATATTTGGTGTAAAATTTTAAGTAGGAGTAGGGAGATGACATGTAATTGTGCAGGAATACAATAAGCCTATATTGTCTGACCGCGTTCGATTCCCGGTCGGGACAGGGCTTCTGGGTGAGGTTTTCTTTTAGGGGGGTTTTTCTTCAACTGTAAGACAAAATATCATGGAAGCTTAGGGCCCAAAGGGTAGACCGAAAATTCATCCGGCAATCATCATTACTTCAACGGTGGAAGAAACAGCGGGAAGCTACCACACCCCATACAATTTCCATAGTAAAGCTGCAAAGCAGAGAATGGAGGGATATTGTCTGATTGACTGTGATTAGTACTAAAAATCGTCACATTAATTACGTTCAAAAAATGAGAATAATGAGGAATATTTTAAGAAATCAATTATATGAGGTATTATCGCCTCACTATGATGCTTAACATTCAAGCGGCTCGCTTTGTTTCCCCGCAGCTGTTATATGTTATTAAAATATAAAGATCTCGACTGCGCGACTACCACGATGTTGCCACATTGCTGTTCTTCCCTCTAGTGTCCCCCCGAATTCTGAAACAAACTCGGAACGTGGAGCAGTCGAAACAGTTATAAAATTTATACCGTAATTAATTGTTATAATTATCAGTGATTTATTGTGAAGTAGCTCGAATAATAATAAAATATCTGCATATTATATTTGATTAATATATAAGTGATTTCAACATGTGACGGCCATGGGAAAATATTTAACACCGAACAGTTAATAATAATAATAAAGATAATAATAATAATAATAATAATAATAATAATAATATTTTCAGCAATATGTTGTATGGATATTAAATTTATGTAGACCGACAAGCTATATAATGTAGTAAGGTAAATGTATTTAATAAATAAATACTTATAGTAATTCTAATTTTAAAAGTTAAACAATACCAAATTAATACCAAAACATATAATAAAAATAATATTAATAAATGTCATTCTGTGCCCTGAAGGTGGGGGCCTAAATGTAATAAAGCCAATAGCGCTTTGAGAAACGTGACAACACCTCATGTCAAGCATTGCCGCGCGGCACCCGCTTTTATATAAACGGTTAACCATCAGAGTGAGGCAGGCGATAATAACATTGAATAGTCTTGAAATCTGTGCTGGTGGATTTGTCGTTACCATGTTTGCCTCTGGTTCCGAGATTCAAGAACGGATTTAATGAATCTTTAAGGTCATAAAATTCTTCTTCGATCTGCGCCGTAGCCGAGTGGTCAAGACAAGATGCATTGGTGCAGAGCCACCAGACTTGCGCTGCGCTGGTCCGAGTCTCCGTGGGGGAAGAAATTTTCTCATGGAATTTCAGCCAGTATGTAATGGTGCCCACCCAACATCGTGAAGAATTTGGGGAGCTGCAATAACCTGCGACTCCAGGTCGAGAAAACATCTATAACGGCTGGGGGACCCGACATGCTGACCACATGTCAGCCTTACACAGGCTGATCTTTTACATCTATGATTAGCACATGTGGATGTGAGGCCAGCATTCAAGGGCCTTTAGGCCTATCGCGCCATGGAGTTTTAATTATTTTTTAGTGTACCTTCCTTCAAAAGGAAATATAAAGCTGTGGGTCATGTATCGTAGAATTGCAGCACATAAAAATAACACCAGACATCTAAGCAATATTCGTCTGCCTTTTCAAGACCAGATTTGAATCCCGACACTAAGGGCCGCATGCAAATACATTAGTCTCTGGTGAGTTGAGTTTTCCATGAGCACGTGCAAAGTTCGAATTAGCGACCCACTAACTGGTCCTGCATGAAGTAGTTTTTTTTCGTAATATTGGCAAGAAATTACCCAGAATTCTCAGCGATAAAACCACTTCTGTTATTTTCGTCTGCTAGAGGAACGCATTTACGCTTGCGTCGCGCAAATAAAACCGTATACGACGACATCTGCGTCGCGCGATATTACGCCGATTCTTCTGTTCTTCCAGTTGAATTCTTTGGTAGACTCTATCAAATTCCTCTTCTCCGCGTATACCGAAAACATGATCGAAGTTTTCAAGGTCCGACATCTTGGTTCAGCAGCACGATTTCAAACTACATCGGTTACCATCGGTTCCCATCGGGTTGCTAACGATTCGTTCTCTGCAAAGTTACCTCGCCAGGTAGCTTAGGAATGTCGACAATTATTATCGCATGAACAGGTTTTTGAGTACGCAAAAACGTCTTTGGGTGCAACTTTCTCAGCAGAGAACGACTTTTACGGTCTAATGCGTTCATAGATACGACCCTAAGGGTCGAATGTTTGAACGCATTAAACAGTAAAAGGCGTTCTCTGCTGAGAAATGTTTATCCAAATACATTTTGCTTACTCAGAAATCTATTCATGCGATAATAATTGTAAGCTACCTGACGAGGTACCTTAAGATCATAGCTCAAGATAGAAACTTATCGTGAAAATCCCGAAGGGAACCGATGTAGTTTGAAACCTTTGCAGCTTTATCCAAGATGTCAGACCTTGAAGACTTCGATCATGTTTTCGGTATACGCGGAGAAGAGGAATTTGATAGAGTCTACCAAAGAATTCAACTGGAAGAACAGGAGAATCGGCGTAATATTGCGCGACGCAGACGTCGTTATATACGGTATTATTTGCGGGACGCAAGCGTAAATGCATGCCTCTATAGCAGACGAAAATAACGGAAGTGGTTTTATCGCTGAGAATTCTCGGTAATTCGTTGCCAATATTACGAAAACGTCAACTTTCATGCATGACCGGTAAGTCGGCCGTTAATTCGATCTCAGCAATTGCTCACGGTGAGTCAGCTCACCAGTGATTGGAAATAATTTGAGTAGAGACTAATGTATTTGCATGCGACCCTAAGACTTGAATTATTAAAGATCGTCATTAAATAAATTACTAAGAAACCTAAAATAAATAGAAGATTTATAACACCCTACACTGATTAGATTTAAAAAAAAAGAGGCCAAAATTTTGCTAGGTAAGAGGTATGTGTTTTCATGAGAGTAAGCTGTTCATAATTTAAGACTATTTAACTCATGTCCCAAATGGTAGTCAATGACCAATCACGTTTCAATGAATGTTGTTTTACAACCAATCACAGTCGTGTTTCACCTCGCTCTTTATCGATTTCTCTTTATCAGCTCCTGCTTTTGTGATAAAGAAAGCTCCTCCTTTTTAATGTTCTGAACAGGTCAAAGCATTATTTTTCTTCAACAAATACATTGAATATAGCTTCTTCTTCTTCTTCACTTCCTGGTTTAGGCAAGAGTTGCCTGTTTCGTCTTCACTAATAGATCTAAGACCATCTCTTCCGAGGACGTCCGACATCTCTTCTTCCTCTTGGAAAATAATGGAAGATTTTATATTGAATACAGCAAATAATGAAAATATTCCTTGATTTTACTGAGTTGTTTATTAAAAAATTAATTAATAACTCGTAATGTTGTTTATGATATATAGTCTGATGTGTTTCATTATTTCTCCACTTGGGTGCACTCTTATAATATTGCGATCTTATTTGGCAATAAATAATATGATCAAACAGCAGTTAATGAACATAACCTCACATTTCTGATTTGTTTTCAAACATCGCCGTTTACATTAAAATATATAAATATTTTGAAATAACTATAGTTAAACAATGATTTGTGAGTAAACAGCTTAATTTTATTCGTTAAATAGTCCTAACAAATGCCACTCTTGATTTCCAAATTCTCTAGATAAATTCATTCCTCACTTCATGAGTCGTGAATTTATCGATAATTTGGAAATCACTCGTAGCATTACTTATGATAAAGATCTACTGTATATCACTGGATAGTTGATGAAGGAGAAGAGTACTTTGTGAGGCTATCTTTTTAAGTAGGACTTAAGTTTTTTTTTTTTGGAAACATGTAAATGGTGCTTACCGTAAGCGTTATCTCGTGCGATAGAAAGTCTACCCTCTCACGTTTTGTTTATCTCATCACAATATTACTATTTCCTCCAATGTTAATTCATTTCCGGTAATTATGCTGAGCTACCGGAAATTCTGATTTTTTACTCTAAAATGTGTCAGTTCTGTTGAGTACTACTTTTTCTACACTGTAAATCCGTGACTTTATGACCTTTCTTCAACTTAATGTTCAGTCACGAAATGCTTTTTATTTCGTTCTCAAGTTCATCGCCAAAATCTATCCAAATTGCACTTATAATTAGTGCTAGTTCGAAAACTCTGGATTCCTTAATAATTGATCTTGGATTTTTAAACTGACCCAAACCTTCTGCCCGAGAGTAGGTCTTTCACTGTGCGGTAGCTTCCCGTTGCTTTCCACACCGGTGAAGGATGATGATGATAATGATTTCTGGTAATGTGATTTCAGGTAATGCTTGCCAGAAAACGTTTGCACCATTTCTATATAAAAAAATAGTCCGTATTTTACACCATATTTTGAGTAGGCCTATGCTTTAGTCCATGCGTCTGCATATATTTAACATTTTTATTACATATAAATCCTAGCCTTGATAATACCTTTAATAACAAACGATCATATAACTGTTTAAACACTAACTTACAACTTAGATTAGATTAGATTAGATTTATTTAGCCTGGTGGAGTTAAGACCATGTGGCCTTCTCTTCCACTCACCAGGACAAACATATATTACATCAGAATATAACAATCACAATTAATTCTAATATTAAATACTAAATAAAAATTTGATCATAAAGATAATATCTACTATATTACGATTTATAATGCAACCAGATAATGTTAGTTAAAAGTAAGACTAAAACTAATAATAAAGTGTATACAAGCAAGACATATTAAATTGTCCCTGTCTAATGTTTATAAAAAAACAAAGAAAAATAATGAGATATAGAAAACTAATTTTACGTTTGTACAATATTTAAAACAAAACAAAAGAAAATATTTGTTAATCTTAATATTATTTTCATAGATAATTAAATTTATTAATTGTTAAAAGAATACTATCAGTGAGGTGTATAAGTTAGTTTGTTATTAAATAATTCTTTAATTTGTTTTTGAAGGGTGTTATAGTTTGATAGTCTCTGACATAGGGCGGAAGGGAATTCCATGTTTTGGCAAGTGAGACCGTAAAAGATAATGAATAATATACAGTGTGATGAGGAGGGATATAAAGGACAATGTGCTGATGGGATCGAGTGTCAAGATTATGTGTGTCGGATAGTCTGATGAAGCGGCGTGATAAATAATTAGGCGATGATGTGTGAAGGATTTTATAGAGAAGGGATAGGGAATGGACAGTTCTACGATCTCTTAGACGAAGCCACGATAATTGTTTCAGGGACGGTGGTAACATGGTCAAATTTGCGAATACCACAAATAAAACGTGTGCAAGAATTATGAACACGTTGAAGTCTTGAGTGTAAATAATATTTAAGTCTGTAAAAAGAGTGTCACATTAATATCTCGAGTGAGAATATCTGCTTTCTGAACTTTAGAAAATATCCGTTGTATTTGAAATTGTGATCATTCGCCCTATTTTGTATTAAATAAAACATTGTATTACAAACGCAATCAAAATTTAAATTATTTTCTAAAAATTATACATTTTTTATTACCTGATTTCATAGACCACACGATTAACACATAAAAATGAAAGTCTTCTCGTTATTTTCCTCAAGGATATACATGATGTAGGTCTATAAAGATAAGTGACTTCACTTGTTAAAAAAAAAAGAACATTATGCATGATAGTACATGACGTGTAAAAATGGCGGGTACAAGTATTTTAAATACCCTATAAGGAATCAGTCATTAACAGATCCGGGAATATAAAACTGGTGATTTATCAGGAAAATCCTCAATAAATTGTATGTAAGTAAAAGGTAGGCGAATAAAGAGAGAGAGAGAGAGGGAGAGAGTTTACAAATTGAGAATTAGGCTCAAACGGTAGAGTATGACATTCGTATTTGAAAGTGTCCGGGTTCAAACACCGACAGTTTATTCCTGGTTTTCCTCAATGATCAAGACATATGTTGGACTGGAATTTCATCACCAGATTACAAATATTTTGAAAAAGCATTCGACACAGTCAAGAGATCAAAACTCTTAAATATAGGCCTATTGGAAGACAGAAATATACCAAATTTACTTCGGCAGAACATACAAAATATTTACAAAGACAACACCATAAAGATTAAATTAAATAACAGATTTTCTGAAGAAGGAATTATAAATCGTGGTGTGAGACAAGGCTGCCCCCTATCCCCTACACTCTGTGCAATTTATATCAATGAAGTAATATGTTGCTGGAAGTAAAGTAAAGTGATCCCGCAACAGACCCGGAGGTCCTTGGGGTAGTAGAAGGTTAAGGCTCCCACTTTTTCTAGACAATCGGCACTTTATGTCAGCCGGGTTGTCAGCCCTGCGTGACGGCCGCCTTTACCCCCAGAACAAGCGTCTGGTACTCATTTACGTTAGAGGCTGAGTCAACCCCAGGGCCATAGTGCCGCCAGAGGGTTTGGGTCAGTTTAAAAATCCTGACCCCAACGGGACTTGAACCCTCGACCCTCCGGCTTGTAGCTCAGTGCCTTAACCACTACGCTACGGCGTGCCCCCCTATACAAAAAATATAAATTTGGAATAAGAATATCAGAAAATAGAAAATTAAACACCATATTGTTTGCATATGACCAAATAATAATAGCAAATTCCGAAGATAATCTACAGAAAGGTCTGTATGAACTTAACAAAATTACAGAAGAATATGGATTAAAGATATCTAGAGAAAAAACAAAAATTCAAGGTGTAGATTCTGTCAGAAGTAATATTGTACTGGACAATAAAATGTTGGAGCAGATGAATAATTTTACATATCTAGGATGCAATATCTCATATGAAGAAGAAAAAATATCTAAATTTTTAATAAATTCTATCTTCAAGTCACAGTTAGTCCAAAAGCATTCAAGACTGAAAGTGTATAAAACACTGGCTCTTCCAACTCTTTTGTATGGTAGCGAAGTATGGACGTTGAAACAGAAGGATATACAGAGACTTAGATCTGCTGAAATGAGATATCTTCGGAGGACTGCAGGATACACACTATTAGATCACAAAAAAAATGAAGACATCTTATAAGAATTACACATGGAATCTTTAGAAAACAAAATTTCTGATTATAAGTCAAGATGGATGCAACATGTTCATCGAATGGAAGATCACAGAATACCCAAACAAATGTTAAGATATCAACCTGCAGGAAGAAGAAGACCAGGACGTCCACTCAAAAGACTTTTGGATGGTGTTTCTCTTGAGGCCGAAACAGGTCAACAAATGGCCTAAATTCGTGAATGTACTATGATGATGATGATGATGATTGCAGTTCATCATATTTACTATTTCATAATATGCCCCATCATTAAAAAAATAATTAGCATATATAAAGGATAATCGTTAGAAATAGGCTACATAGCCTTCAATACTAATAAAATTCATTGTGAAAACCGTTGAGGTGGAGAGTCATAAAATAAAATAAGTTAAAATACACCTTCTTAGGTAAGATCCGTCGTCCTCAACTTATAAAATATGTATTCTTTATGCCTGTAGGCCTTTCAGAACATCCGTTCCATCTTCAACAGGTCCTTCTTCGCTACAATATCTAGTATGATGGTTGATGCTGCTGATCCTAATGTGGTGTTGTCGTCAGGAAGAAGCTTTAGTCACAACACCACATTAGGACCAGCAGCATCAACCATCATACTAGATATTGTAGCGAAGAAGGACCTGTTGAAGATGGAACGGATGTTCTGAAAGGCCTACAGGCATAAAGAATACATATTTTATAAGTTGAGGACGACGGATCTTACCTAAGAAGGTATATTTTAACTTATTTTATTTTATACATAGCCTGCTAGATACATGTAGACGCAATAATAGCTTAAATACTTCAAATGAGAAAGAACTTAAAATATCCTTCACAATTGGATGATGTGTGGCAAGTGAACGTTTCAGTAGTCAATCAATGGCCAGCAAATATTAAAATATTACGGTAATTAATTTTAAAATTAAACAATTTAGGATAATATGAACTTTCTTCATGAATATTATAACTGCAAATAAGTATTATTATTTTATTAGCAGTTATACATTATACTAATATTATATTACTAGCTAATAGCCGGCGTGCTCTGCTGCACCTAAATAAATGATAATACGATTTTGCATTTAGTTAAATAAGTAAAAGGAAAGATAAAATAAATTTATATCGTTATTGCTTTTAGATACCCCTTGCTGATTACCCGGCGTTTCCCGGGAATCTACGCAACCCAATGTACTTGGCAAGACAAAAATCGTTATTTTGAGTTATCCGTAAAAGAATACCCGCTGTGCGCTGCTATGCTTGCCCGGGAATCTACTTATCCCGATTCTCTTGGCATCAATGAAAGACAAAAATGGTTATTGTGAGTTATCCTTAAAAGATGAGCATAAGCAGCCGCGGAGTTATTTGAGGAGATTTTTCAGATATTCAATTCCGTATACAATAATGTTGTGTATTTGTTATGGTTTACGCAGCGTAAGCGTGTTAAGGGTAAAAAAGGGACTTTTTCACGTTTTTTACTATAAAGGGTGTTTTTAACGGTGTAGGAGTTGAGTATCTAAACTCTCTTATAGCTTATGTTTATCCCGGGAATCTCCTGAACATTTTGCAAAGAACCCCATCACAATCGGATCAACGATATGGCTGCGCATAAAGTACTAACAAACAAACAAACAAACATTCATTTTAAATATTATATATTATATTACAGTCCACCGCTGTGGTCTCGAGGTAGCGTGCTACTTTGTCACGCAGCGGGTCCGGGTTCGATCCCCGGTCGGGGCAGTTTTTCTGGGTGAGGTTTTTATCGGGGGTTTTTCCTCGCCTGTAAGACAAATGTCAGGAAACTTTAAGGCCCAAACGGTCCCCGAAATCATATGGCTATCATCATCATCATCACCCTTATCATTATCATCATCGTCCTTCACCGGTGTTGAAAGCAACGGGAAGCTACCACACCTACAATTCCCTAGTAAAGCTGCAAGCATAGTATGAAAAATGCTATGATTGCAGTGAAGGACCTGCCTTCGGGCAGAATTACTATGGATGGATGGATATTATATTATGTAAAAATACTATAGGTTTTTAAATTTTCACAAAAATAAAATAGGATTTTTGTTTGAATAAAAACTAGCGTCAAGGTTAACAGTAAAATGAAAATTAATTCTATAAACAAAAGTTATGTAGTAACTAATCAGTATGCAAGAGGGTTCGCGACCCTGGCCCACATGCGCTTTAACATTCTCCAGAAAGAATGCCAAACTACCGCACAACTATAATACGTAACTAATAACTTTCATGTTTTTTTTTCAAAATCATCATCAGCATCATCAAAGATTAGACCTTAAGGTCTGTTCCGACCTCATACTAATATTGGTCTGCCCATCTTTTACTGGGTTCCAGTATTTCTTCGTCCAAATGGTTTGTAATGAAGAATCTGTTTCGGAATTCAATTGTTACCCGGCCGGGGTCGATGGATTTTTAGGACGGAAAAATCCAACGAGCAAGTCCTCCGGGAGGGACTTTAAGCCGTGGGTCCCGAGTCTGAAGATTTTCAGGCTTGTTAAAAATCCTTAAGCCTGAATGAAAAGGCCTCTAAGCAAAATTTACCGAATTTTCCCGTCCTAGTACTACATTGGTTTCCTAGATGTCAGTATGAGGCGGAACGCTGACCACGTACCACTCAAAATGACATCTATACGAAAACAAGTGTAACTAATAGTATGGTTCAAATTCTTCCCTGTAGGGGGAGAGCGCCTAAATATATGTAATGGGGAAAACATAGGCTTACAATACAATGCATCCATCCTATTGATGTGGTCCATCCATTCATCTCTGTATTATGCAATCCTATCTAATTATTTTTAATAAAAAATAAATACAATATTATAATATTAAAAAAAGTCTTGAGTGTAGTTAAAAACTAATTCTAATTTCACGTTTTCATTATCATCGTCATCATCATATGGGCTGATAACATAACATTTGATGGGGAGATCCGTAAGGTATAGAATGCTAAGAATTATATATAGAGCCTATTTTAAATAACCTTAGAACAATAATGTTAGAGGGCACGCCGTAGCGTAGTGGTTAAGGCACTGCGCTACAAACCGGAAGGACGAGGGTTCGAGTCCCGGTGGGATCAGGATTTTTAAACGGACCCAAACCTTCTGACGGCTCTATGGCTCTGGGGTCATTCTAACGGAAATGAGTACTACACGCTTGTTCTGGGGGTAAAGGCGGCCGTCACGCAGGACTGACAACCCGGCTGACATCAAGTGCCGATTGTCCAGAAAAAGTGGGAGCATTAAACTCCTAAGACCCCAAGGGCCTGCCTGAGGTCTTTTCTTGTAATGGGATCACTCTACTTTACAATTTAACGTTTATATTATAAAATGCTAAAAAAATAAAAATTATCTGCAGCATATATATATATATAAATATATATATATATATATATATATATATCCATCCATAGTAATTCTGCCCGAAGGCAGATCCTTCATTGCAATCATAGCATTTTCATGCTATGCTTGCAGTTTTACTAGGGAATTGTGTAGGTGTGGTAGCTTCCCGTTGTTTTCCACATATATATATATATTACTGTATAGTAGATAAACGGGACTTGCGCTGGTTCGAGTCTCCATGGCGGAAGTAATTTTCTCATGGAATTTCTGTCAGTATGGGACTGGTGCCCATGCAGCTTTTGAGGCATTTGAGTAGCTACCATAAGTAGCGGCTCCAGGTTGAGAAAATCAGCTACAGCGGCTGGGGGACCCGACATGCTGACATGTCACCCCTACACTGGCTGTATAATCGTCTACCTCTGTGACGAACATATGTGGATGTGATGTGAGGCCAGCAGCCGGATGGTAGGCCAAGGGACCTCTAGGCCTGTCGCACCATGGAGTTTAACTTGTATTTTTAATATCACCTCATCATTGTCGTTTAAATTATCGGCTGTATAATTCAGATAAGTGAAGTTGAGTTTTTTCACAACACTTTTTCAGTATATTCTCTTTCCAGTTTCTTTTCTAACTACTTATACTTTTCTTTTTGTCCAAATCATCTTCTGCCACAACATGTACAATTTTTTGTTTTTTGAAATATTTAACAATAACCTCAACGGTGCAAAATATTTCTTAATAGTAGCCTAGCAAGACCTCCTAGCAGAGCTCCAAGCTAATAAGAAAGAAATCTTGATAGAATTTTACGCAATGGTAAATCGAACGTGGATGGCTACAAACCAAGATCGCCATTTTCTAAATTCTCTAGCAACACATGGAAACCATCACAAAGTGTGTAAAGTGAAGACCTACCACGACCAAAACGCAACATGCGTATATGAATTCTGTGAACTGTCTTGTGATCGTTACCACATCACAGCATGTAAAAAACGACCCAAATCATTAATTGAGAGCTGCCTAGATTCTTAACAACTGTGAAAGCAAAGTAAACTAGTTAACTCTATGGCATTTTTGTTTAATAATAAAAGTATTCAAATCATCTACGATGTCATACATTTTCATTTTCCATATTTTCTCTATGTTAATGTGGAAGTCTTCTTATAAAATGAATATATGCAGTTATTTATTGCAATAATATTACTTTTATAAGATTCATGGTGTGTTCCGTTGAGGTATTATTCAAAATTAAAATATAAAATTATGGAATATTCACCTGAAAGGTCCGCCTCCTCAACTTAATTATTTAACAGTGAAACACCAGTTTTGAATCCTGCTGATGATGGGACAAGTCTCGAAAGCGCTACAGTTAAATAATTAATTAAGTTGAGGAGACGGACCTTTCAGGTGAATATTCCATAATTTTATATTTTAATTTTCATAAGTAATGCCACGAGTGATTTCCAAATTATCGATAAATTCACGACTCACGAAGTGAGGAGTGAATTTATCTAGAAAATTTGGAAATCAAGAGTGGCATTTGTTAGGACTATTTAACGAATAAAATTTGGCTATTTACTCACACAATCATTATTTAAATATAGTTACTTTAAAATATTTATTTATTTAATGTAAACGGCGATGTTTGAAAACAAATGAGAAACGTTATGTTTCGTTTCTCCATCCACTGCAACAAGATCATATAATGTTATATATTGCCATCTGGCGTGGGAAACTTGAAATATCATCACAATATTATAAGAATGCATCCTAGCGGAGAAAAAATTAAACACATCAAACTGTATATTATAACCAAAATTATAGGTTATTAATTTATTTTTTAGTAAACAACTCGGTAAAATCATTATTTAAAAACACAATTATAGAACACAGAATTATCAAAAATAACTCGGTAATATCATTATTTAAAAACACAATTGTCAAATTTGTATTTCGTCTATAACTTATTTTGAAGCACACCCAAATCTTGTTTCTGCAATTTTGAACATTCAAATATGGCGGCTTTACTGTTCACTCAGTCACTGCAAAATAATGGTCAGACCTGTTCAGAATATTAAAAAGGAGGAGCTTTCTTTAATATGGTAATTATAACACTGATAAATATTTCGTGAAACACGACTCTGATTGGTTGTAAAACAGAAATCATTGAAACGTGATTGGTCATTGACTCCCATTTGGGGCATGAGTTAAATAGTCAATAATATTACATTGTGCTCTTATTGATTTGACCGAATATTTTCCTTAATATCTATCGGAAGCTTCAGAGTGCGCAACAAGTAGTACAGTACAGTATATAATTTTGCAGATGGGTTTCTGCAGTATAGAAGACAGTGACCTTATACGAAGAGTTATTGCCTGTGTTCCGGGTTTAAATCATTTCCTGAGCAACTTTTTTTTATAAAAATGAAGATCTCGTGTTTTTTAAGGATTTTTTCTTCAGTGTATGGTATATTAATAGATCTACAGCAATTATTTACTGAAACTGGATGCTACATTACTGTTTTATTTAATGTCGCTTTTTAAAAGCTTGGGTCATTAGCGACGCAATTAAAATCTGGGCGTGAAAGCACCGACAAATTTGGTCTCAGGAGCCTATTTTTTTCAGGCTTGAAGTTATTTTAAGTGCGTATATATACGACACGGGATCCACGACTTTAGTTTCTTTTCGAAAAAACTCATACTCTGAATTTTAGGCCCTTAAAAATGCAACAGTCGGCCGCGGTGGACTAGTGGTTATGCTCCTTGCCTCTGGTCCCAAGGGTCGCGGGTTCAAACCCGGCCGGGGTCGATGGATTTTTTAGGACGGAAAAATCCAAGGAGGAAGTCCTCCGGGAGGGACTTTAAGCCGTGGGTCCCGAGTCTGAAGATTTTGAGGCTCGTAAAAAATCCTTAAGCCTGAATGAAAAGGCCTCTAAGCAAAATTTACCTAATTTTCCCGTCCTAGTATTACCTTGGTTTCCTAGATGTCAGTATGAGGCGGAACGCTGACCACGTAACACTCAAAATGACATCTATACGAAAACAAGTGTAACTAAATTAGTATGGTTCAAATTCTTCCCTGTAGGGGGAGAGCGCATAAATCTCTGTAAAGGGAAAACATAGGCTTACGATACAATACAAAAAAAATGCATCAAAATTAAAAATTGCAAATGAAACTAGACTAGAATCAAAGACTCCGCTGGGCAGGACACGTGGCACGTATGGGGAACGGAAGACATGCGTGGAAACTTCTTGTAGAAAAACCAGAGGGAAAACGACCAGTTGGTAGACCAAGAATGATGTGGGAGAATAACATTAACTATGATTTGAGGGAAGTAGATTATATAGGGAATGATTGGAAAGCATTAGCTCAGAATAGGGATATATGGAGAGCTTATGTCCGCGCGGCCATGAACCTATGGATTCGATAGTGCCAGTGAGAAAGTAAGTAAGTAAGAGTTAGGCCTATTCAATAAGAACAAAATAACGTATTCTGTAACTGTTACGATTCAAAAAGAATGATCAACTTTCGTTTTCCATAAATAATAAATTAAAAAAAAAACAATATTCACCTTAGTTTGGTTACAATAATATTCCTGTAGGGTTTTTAATGTCTAAAAGGTGGTATTGCTCTTATGGGAACGCTGTTGCCACTTGACGCCGCAGATTGAGAGACAGAGATGGAAATATAATTGTATCCAAATTTCATTGAAAGATGATAGTCCAATGGTATCTCCTCTAGCCGCTGTTCCGGTAATTGAAATCACGCCTAACTTTATTAAATATGTGGGTGATATACTTATAACACTGGTCAACATGATTTTTGTCTCATGACTACCAATAGTTGTACTTAATGCAGTTTTTTTATCGTGTTTTCAAATATGCATTAGAATTTCTCCATCACCCACAGTTTTTTCTATTTCAATTTCAGTTAATGGATTTAAATAATTATTTTTTAATAAACCTAGATTTCTTCCCGGAAAATCTTGGCGCAGTGAGCGATGAGCACAGGGAACACTTTCATCAGGAGATTTCAGCTATGGAAAAGAGATATCAAGGCAAATGGAATCCTGATATGCTGGCCGATTATTGTTGGACCATCAAGAGGGATGCTCCACAGGCGAAATATAGCAGAAAATCGTCATTTCTTACTTTCTAGGCGAGTCCGAATATTCGAATATTGTATAGTTACGAATGTAGAAAATATTGAAGTGTTTGAAATTATAAATTCCTGTCTCTCGGAAACCTTGCGTGATGGAAAAAAAAAAAAAAAAAAAAAAAGATATCATATTTGAATTCAGGAGAAAAAATACTATCAGAATCGCGTATTTTTCTTTCTGAGACAAAAAATGTTTATTTTTTGTTGCTTAGTATATACGTTCCATAATGGGATTTTTTTTTCCATAAATCGGGTACCCACATTTTTGGCAAAGTTGTGGTGAAACAATTTAACCAAAGTATTTATTTCAAATGAATTAACTAATAAATCAATCTCACATGAAAATACACGTTTACTAGCAAGAATTGCTCCATAAGAACAAAGCTGTTTTCTAGACGTGGAAACCCCTATAGGAGTAACTCATTGCTTTGAGAGTATGCAATCTTGTAATATTTTGAATAATGCAAACTTTTATGAATGGAGAAAATCGCCCGAGTTGTTTTCTTTTTTTCTTGGATTTATAGTTCAACGTCCTTATAAATGAGGTTGTTTGTTTTCCCCCACAAGTTAGAACCCCTGCGCCTCGCCGATCGATGTTGTTGCCGAGTCCTCGACCTTACAGAGTTGTGAGGGTTGCTATCACAAAAATGTCCAGTGCTGGCTATTTCAGTCACACACGCAAGAGCTGGCACCAGTTCCTTACTGCAAACTTATTTGGATCCTTTGTTTCATAAGTTGCATAACAACGCCATTTTTAAAATAACTTACATAATTTGTATCGCATAATATTTAATGTCTTAATAATCTAAACGAATTTATTGCTAATGAAATACATTTTCTTACGTTAAAAAACATCGAGATGGCAGTAAAAATAGTAGAGCTGCTGTTATCAATAACTTGTTCTTACAAAAACCATTAGCATTAAAATAGCATTTATTAATGTTCGAAAGTATTTTGAATTATATATTCTAAGTTAGAGGGAAATTTTGAGGAAGTGGCTGAATTCAAATACCTTACTTACTTACTTACTCACTGGCACTATCGAACCCGTAGGTTCATGGCCGCGCGGACATAAGCTCTCCTGAGCCTTTGGCATAGGTTCTCTGAAGTAGTCCCCGCCCGGAGAACCGAATGGGGGACTATTTGACCTCCGGATAATTTTACCCCAGTTGAACCCATGTCCGCATTTCTTGACAGTTGTATTTTTACGGTGAAAGATCGTCACTCTTTCGACCAAGGTACTTTTTAATCGTCTGGCTTATCACCTTTGACCAGTCCTGCATGGGTAACCCTATCGGCAGCAATGCTACCGCCGGCATAGCTCTCAGGATCATTTAAAACTATTATTCTACCTGTTATATTATATGGAGTGAAACATGGACTCTTACTTTCAGGGAGGAGAAAAGACCACGAGTATTTGAGAATAAAGTTCTTAGGAAAAGTTTTGGATCAAAGTGTCTAAATGGCACAAAGAGTATGGTGCGTGTAGGCAGTTTTCGGATAGTTTTGAAAATCACAATGGGTTAAGGCAAGGAGATGAACTATCTCCTCTACTATTCTGTTTTGTACTAGAGCACGCCATTAAAATTTTGGAGAATGAAGAAGGCTTACAACTCAATGGTAATAACAGACTGTTAGTTTATGCCAATGATATAGTACATATAACTGAGTGATAACGAGGAGATACTAAGGGCCAACACGCACACTCTATCCCTATGCACTCTATTGAGTAACACTAGGAACAATAATCACAAATAGGAATGAGATGCACAAAGAAATTAAACATAGGCTCAATTCTGGAAATGCGTGCTATTATGCATTGCAGAGACTCTTGACGTCTCAACTCCTTTCAAAAAACGTTAAACTGAAAATATATAAAACTATTATTCTACCAGTTATATTATATGGGTGCGAAACATGGACTCTTGCTTTAAGGGAGAAAAGGAGATTACAAGTATTTGATAATAAACTTCTTAGGAAAATTTTTGGACCAAAGAGAGATGAACAAACAGGTGAATGGAGAAGACTTCATAACAATGAACTATATGGTCTTTATAGGAAGCCAGATATAATAAGAACAGTTAAGTCTCGTAGACTGCGATGGGCAGGACATGTTGCACGTATGGGGAATGAAAGACTTGCATGGAAGCTTCTTGTAGGAAAACCAGAGGGAAAACGCCCAGTTGGTAGACCAAGAATGAGGTGGGAGAATAACATTATCTGTGATTTGAGGGAAGTAGATTATACAGGAATGGTTGGAAACCATTAGCTCAGGATAGGGATGTATGGAGAGCTACGGGTTCGATAGTGCCAGTGAATAAGTAAGTAGGTAAGTTAGAAATGTCACAACAGTGATTCAAATTCACCTTTTGATAAACTTTTATTATATATTAATAGGAAATTCATATTTCATTTGTCACTAATGGGTTTGTTAATTGTTAATATTTTTTTTTAATTCAATGCGTTTTAAGGCGATGTTGCGTCTAGAATATATTATTATACCCAATAGGTTTTGTACTTTTATTGAAATGTTTGTTAATTATTTTGATGGTGCCGAAATTATCAAAATTGTTCTTTGTAGCGTTTCTGTTATATAATTAAACTTATATAGTTTGTTATTTATATCTGTTTCCGTTGTGTATGATATTTCGCAACCTAGGAAGTTATATCTTACCACTTGTTCTATTGGTTTATTTTCTAATATTATCTTTGTCCGAACTGGATGAGCGCCCTTGAAAGCCATTGTTTTTTTTTTCTGATGATATTTCAATATTGTAATTTTTTGATATTTCATTTAGTTTATATAGCATTCTTTGTAATTCGTCTTCTGTTTTTTGCTATTAAAATCTGGTCATCTGCAAAGGCTACTCTGTTTTATTACTATATTTCCTAAGTTAATATCCCCAGGAGAGTCCCTAATCCTAAGCCTAATCTAAGACGAATATGAATGAAGATGATTGCGATGGCCATATGATTTCGGGGACCATTTGGGCCTTCAAGGCAGCACGCTACCTCGAGACCACAGCGGTGGACACATTACATATAATTTCCTTAAATACAGCGAATAAAATCGCTACATATAAGGTAAAGGTTCCTATGACAGGTCAAAGAGAATGCTAAAATCTATCTTAAAAAAATAGCTGTCACAAAAAACTGTGCCTAATGGAAAAATTCTGTCTACAAATCTGAATTCAGTATGAAAAAATGCACTAGATTCACTAATCAGATTTCTTGTGAAGAAAACCTTGTCGACCAGTGTTATCAGAGGATTGGAGGAAGATCAATGGATGGCCAAAGAGGAATGGCCTTTGGTTTCCGGAAGACGGCGGCAGCTGTCATAATACCGGATGATGATGATAGTGTAGAACTAAAAAACAGACTTTAATAGAGTCAATGGCAACATTTTCTAAATGGCATAATTAATCAATAAACTAATTGCCACTCCAATAATAACAAAAAAAATAGTACTTGTTCGAGCTATCGGTATCATTTATATCATTTTCTCAAAATATGCATAAAGAAATGAAAAAAAAAAAGATTTTTTAATGCAACTAGTTGCTCAATTGAACTGGAAAAAGCGATAGCTGTGATTATATTACTTGGCTTAATACATTATGGTTTACAGAACTTGTACATGCATATTTATGCAATTATGATTATAATTATATGTATAGTAAATTTCAAATGATATGCGGAACTATACATAAAACATTAAAGAATAAAACAAGAAGAGATACTAGATTGAAGTTTTATAAAACATTGGCAGTTCCTGCATTACTTTATGGGAGCGAAACTTGGGTAATGACCAAAAAATTGCAAAGTAGAATACAAAGCGCAGAAATGAACTTCCTTAGAAGAACAAAAGGCTGCACAAGATTGGATTGGATAAGGAATGAAGATATAAGAACAGAGTTAAATATATATCCATTGGATGAGAAAATCAGAGAATATAGAGAGATATGGTTTACACATGTGGAAAGAATGAATGTATCAAGATTACCAAGAGCAGCATTCAACTACAAGCCAAGAGGTTCAAGGAATGTAGAAACGCCAGTGAAAATATGGACAGAACAACTGTGAGGCGGAACAGGCAATTTGCCTAACCCGTGAAGTGAAGAAGAAGAAGAAGAAGCTCCTTATTCGCGCGGGATATGTTCCGCAGATATGTCGCGAATACAGTAATCGCTAATATGTGTGGGTATATAGGGGATACGTTCCAAGGTTATAGAATAAAATAAAAATTATCAAAATAAAATCAATTAATGAGAGATTTTGAACATTTTCTATTCTATTAAATATTGCTGTCAGGTTTAGGTAAGGATTTACGGAACTTATTAATTTTTTACTGTTTTGCCGCTTTTAAAAGGTCCTTCAATTAAGATTGATATTCAGCTGTGAATTCCTCATTTTGTCTTCGGATTTATTGATTCATTAACATTGAAACAGCGTGATATAGACGCAAACGACTCGCCAACGCGTATAAACAGTCAAGCATTTATATTTTTACTTTAAGCGGCAACACTATTTTTTTTCTCTTCGGTACTACTTTTTCTTTCCTTTTGCTGAACATTATAAACTGGGAACAAAGCACAAGAGACACGTGTTATTCAAACAAAATTATTGCAACGAATGACAAGTTGAAACAATAATATACCGATCGTGGCGATGGAGGCATTTATCAAAGTACATATCATGAAATACAACAGCTTTTAACCCTTAAATTCGTAATGTATCCTTTTGGATACATCAGTTGGTTTCATTAATTTGATATTTTAGATAAATCAGAAGAAAACGAACAAGAAAAAATCACTTAAATATGTGTCTAATTATACAATATACCTAGTAATAACAGTTGTACAAGATTCCGTTTTCACTGCGGTCCGCCACATTCAAATAACTAACACAAGAAATCTGTGTTTTGCCAATTTAAGGGTTAACAATGAACTTTAGGGTTAGTGACAATAATGTTTGTTTTGTTATTCATTTGTCCCTTTGGTTTGAATCACTATTTGTAAAAGCCGCCTTGGCACCTGCCTGCAGTAAAAAAAAAACTGCTGATGATTAATAAAGGACACTAATACTTCTAATACACCGACTGGATCCGCGAATAAAGACATGTTTAGCCGCGAATACAGGAACTGTGTCGCAATTTTTTAACCCGCGAATAAGAGCTTTTATTGTATAATGATTTTTAGAAGACAGTTACTAAATTGGCCATATTTAAAGTGCCTCTACTTAGACTATATGAAGACTACAAAGGAAAAATAATCAAAGTCCACTTTTTACAAAAATTGAGTTATGGGTATATTATCATTCCTGGTGAGTCCGCCGCTGTGGTCTCGAGGTAACGTGCTGCCTTGTCACGCAGCGGGCCCGGGTTCGATCCCCGGTCGGGGTCCTCACAATGTCAGGCCCAAACGGCCATCATCATCCTTCACCGGTGTGGAAAGCAACGGGAAGCTACCACACCTACAATTCCCTAGTAAAGCTGCAGGCATAGCATGAAAATGCTACGATTGCAGTGAAGGACCTGCCTTCGGGCAGAATTACTATGGATGGATCATTCCTGGTATAGAGTACTACTATTTTAAATGTCAATACATGGAAATATCATTCGTAGTTCACGTAAAATTGGCTTCAAAATAAAATGTAAAGAGAAATCAAAAGTCCCACAGTTGTATGTTAAATCAGACCACCCAGTTATAAATAAGAAATATTATAACTTACTGTATTTTCGTTATAAATGTTAAACCAGAACTTTAATTATTGAAAAGGGAAAACATTGTGTTAATTTGTACAAGATGCCCATCCCAGTAACAAGAGAGAGATATAACAACTTACAAGAACTGAAAAAGATCTGCTCTCATACAGCCCAAGACTTTTTCTCAAATTTAAACTATGACACGTAACATTTCTGTTGTGTTTGCATTGAAACAGTGGCGTATTTTTCTATGCGTGTTTTTAAAAGCATTTAATAAATAAAACTATCAAAGTTTTATATGCCATAAGATACATTTGTTTACACGGTTGACTATACACATAAATAGAAAGTTTATTTGTATTTACGACGTCACCTGATGAAGATAGTGAAACAGCTGTTATTCAATGTCAAATAAAATAAATATTTATGACAATCATATAAAATGTTGATAATTTTATTTAATAGATACATCAAGGATTTTCATCAAGCAAACACCAAATTAATTGATGGCTATATAAAGGCTCTCTGTGACATTATAACATTTCTACACATTATAAGAGATACAACTCAAACACAGGGATCCATCCATAGTAATTCTGCCCGAAGACAGGTCCTTCACTGCAATCATAGCATTTTCATGCTATGCTTGCAGCTTTACTAGGGAATTGTGTAGGTGTGGTAGCTTACCGTTGCTTTCCACACCGGTGAAGGATGATGATAATGATAATGGTAAGGATGATAACGATAAGGATGATGGCCATATGATTTCGGGGACCGTTTGGGCCTTAAAGTTTTCCTGACATTTGTCTTACAGGTGAGGAAAAACCCCGATAAAAACCTCACCCAGAAAAACTGCCCCGACCGGGGATCGAACCCGGGCCCGCTGCGTGACAAGGCAGCACGCTACCTCGAGACCACAGCGGTGGACGAACACAGGGATAATATCCATATATTTTCATTCTGAGACAGGTTAATTCGAATAATCAACTGTTTTTGAGTCCACCGCTGTGGTCTCGAGGTAGCATGCTGCCTTGTCACGCAGCGGGCCCGGGTTCGATTCCCGATCGGGACAGGCTCCTGGGCGAGGTTTTTTCTCGGTTTTTTTTCTCTCACCTGTAAGGAAAATGTCAGAAAGCTTAGGGCCCAACGGTCTCCGAAAATCATCCGGCCATCATCCTTATCATTATCATCATCACCGGTGTGGAAAGCAACGGGAATTCCTTAGTAAGCTGCAAAGCATAGCATGAAAATGCTATGATTGCAGTGAAAGACCTGCCCTCGGGCAGAATTACTGTAGAATAGAATTATTATACAGTATATAACTTTCTTCATTAGAGGATTGCCTCAGGGACAAAGTGATACAGACAATTAATTTTCGAAATTGATGAAATCTTCTTCTTCGTCAGGCTCTACGACTTCCAGTGGAATGTCTTGGCCTTCTCAACCAGTTTACGCCACTTCTTCCTATCTTGTGCAGTAGATTTCAAATAAAAAATCCCCATCTCTCTCAAATCCTCAATTACGTCATCCTCCCATCGATCCTTGGGTCTTCCCCTTGGTCTTGTTCCCTGTGGCTTCCAATTCAAAATATCATTCGGCAATCTTCCCTTTGGCATTCTTAGTGTATGTCCAAACCATTGTAATCTTTTGGATTTGATTAAACTAACTATATTTTCTTTATTATTCTTGAGGTATAATTCGTCATTCCTTCTCAACCTCCAATTTCCATTTTCCTTTACTGGACCTAGCACTCTTCTAAATAGTTTCCTCTCAAACGTTAATAGTCTTAATTTATCTGCTTCTTTTAGTACCCAGGTTTCAGCTCCATAACATATGAATTGATGAAATACATTTTGTAAATACGTTAAAAAATTTTAAATTGCAATTGAAGTATACATACTATAAAGTAGAAATTTTGTAAAGATGGTTTCTTAAAATTGAAATTGATCCTCTAATGGCAGCGATGGCAATTTTAGAAAGATACACTCTGTCCAAATCTAAGAAATTCCAAAATTTAGCTAAGAATCCTGGTATAGTACCTCTTGACCCAATTATCAATCCTGTGACAGTTATACTATCTAATTGGTATTTATCTTTGTAATAGTGAATTGTTGGCTCATTTTTGTTTGTTGTTTTATTTAATGGTGATCTTCGACAGCTCTGGAGTTTAGCATCGCGATTCAAATCAAAGTGAAAAAAATATATTAATTTTAAGTTTGAGGTTTTTGTACGTGTTTACGTGCTGTATATCTACGGGACGGAAGTCACGACTTTCCCTTCCTCAGTTTTTTTTACACCCTTAAAAACATAGGCGCCAGCTTGCATTCCAACCTATAAACTTCGGAGCCAGATGCTAGCGTCTGCCGGAAAACAAACATGACCAACTCTATTTATGGAATTTTTATACACGATTAGACACGGACAATACAAATAACTATTAACTACCATGTCCACAGAATGAATAAAAATAGTCTTAAGTACGAACCTCGAGGCGCCGAGACGTGGGAAAACCAAGACAACACTGGAGGGGTCAAGAACATCCTGTGATTCACAGGAATAGGTCATAATGGACCTATAACTGGATTGTTCATGACGATTATAAATCAATGATTATGGTACAAGGAGTGAAAAAGAAATTAAAGGAAAATATTTCATTTTTATCTTATTTACAAGACTATATATTTTTAATCAATTGAGTTGGTGTTTACTTGATGAAAATCCATATTTATTAATTAAATAAAAATAAAACGTAGTTTTATTTGATTTTCATATTTATTATATAATTCAGTGACAGCTGTTTCGGTATTTAATAAATTTAAAAGTAGTAAAATGCAAAAATATCTAAATTTTAAAGAATTTTAGGGTTAATAAATTCTATCTTCAAGCCACAGTTAGTCCAAAAGCATTCAAGACTGAAAGTGTATAAAACACTGGCTCTTCCAACTCTTTTGTATGGTAGCGAAGTATGGACGTTGAAACAGAAGGATATACAGAGACTTAGATCTGCTGAAATGAGATATCTTCGGAGGACTGCAGGATACACACTACTAGATCACAAAAAAAATGAAGACATCTTAGAAGAATTACACATGGAATCTTTAGAAAACAAAATTTCTGATTATAAGTCAAGATGGATGCAACATGTTCATCGAATGGAAGATCACAGGATACCCAAACAAATGTTAAGATATCAACCTACAAACTCAGTTTGTTTTTAACTGAATTTGTTTATTTATTTATTATCAGTTTTGTCTTCAGTCAATATCTGGTCTTGAGAATGACAGCTTGGCTGTAGAAACTTGTTGGCCATTTTAAAACATTAATTGGTGAAATGGGCATATTGACTGTATATATATTTTAATAACTCTAATATTTGAAATTAACTTTTAAACGTTACATAAAGACAAATTATCATAATCCTATGATATACAGGTACCTAATAACTAGAGACTGGATGTTAGGGAAAATGCCTACAGTTATTTATTATAGAAATTGTAAAAGTGACTTCATATAAGTTCATACCAACGACCCTAGAGTTGTTTTCCATGAAGTTAATTTTGCCTATAAATGCCTATTTCAGCTTACAATGCCTATTTGCCATTTTGTCTCGAAATTAACTTAGTATTTCAATGAAATTAATTGAAATAGACAAACTTCATTACACATACCTATTATTTTTTTATGTTGATAACACTGATTTCAGTCTGTAGTCCTCGTTCACAGACAGGTGCTTCAAAGACAAAGTTCTGCGACAAGAATATGTGGCTCCCCCCCCCCTTTAGAACAGATGCCTCAAAAACGGACAACAGTAAAACAGTAAAAGACAAACTGACCAATTTCGTGAAAGAATTTGGTGCTGATATATTCTCAAGTGACATTGTTTAGCAAATTGTGTAAACTTTAAGTGAATTGCGCGAAGAAGTGCCATGTTTCGCAGCACGTACACACTGTAACTGCAAAACATAAGTGTGCTCTTTGTAAAAGGCAAAACAAGTTTCAAAATAATCTTTTATATCTTCTTATGGTATTGATAGCATGTGTTTATATTCTATACGTAAGACAGTAAAATTATATGTTGTAGTCCATTTTTGTAAGAGCCTATTTTGATGTTTTAAGTGCCTATATTAATTATTTTTAGTGCCTCTTTGCCTGCCTATTTTGAACTTTTTAAGTGCCTAACATCCGGACTCTAATAATAACGGTCCGCAGATCCACGATGAGAGAGCGGGAATGGATGGCCAATGGTAACTAAGAAAACCAATCCACAACAGATTTATTGTAAAAGATATAATAATAATAATAATAATAATAATAATATAATAATAATAATAATAATAATAATAATAATAATAATTCCATGACGCGACAGACCTAGAAGACCCTTGGCCTACCAGCCGGCTGCTGGCCTCACATCCACATGTGCCACTCACAGAGATAGATGATCATCTACCCAATGTAGGGGTGATATGTGGCAGTATGTCGAGTCCCCCAGCCGTTATAGCTGGTTTTCTTAACCTCGAGCCACTACTTATTGTAGCTACCCAAATGCCTCACGATGTTGGGATATACATTCATAAATTAACAATTGTATCTTACAGTTTGAATCGGCCGAAGTGGACTAATGGTTATGCTCCTTGCCTCTGGTCCCGAGGGTCGCGGGTTCAAACCCGGCCGGGGTTGATGGATTTTTTAGGACGGAAAAATCCAAGGAGCAAGTCCTCCGGGTGGGACTTTAAGCCGTGGGTCCCGAGTCTGAAGATTTTCAGGCTCGTAAAAGGTCCTTAAGCCTGAATGAAATGGCATCTAAGCAAAATTTACCGAATTTTCCCGTCCTAGTACTACCTTGGTTTCCTAGATGTCAGTATGAGGCGGAACGCTGACCATGGACCACTCAAATAACATCTATACGAAAATAAGTGTAACTAAATTAGTATGATATTTGAAGAGAAAAATTATACGCTCAGACCGGGACTTGAACCCGGGACCCTTGGTTCCCTAGACCAAGTGCTCTACCAACTGAGCTACCTGAGCAAGTACCGATCTAAACGCAAATCTTTCTCTATATACATTGTAATTCCCGTTCACCAAATGCTATGAAGCCATGCTTCTACTTGCAAATGGCGGCTCCTTTATTAAGAAGACATATTTGGGAATTATACATTACAGCCAGTACGGCTTTTTCCATGTTTTTATTATTGATTTCGTACATCTCAATGATGGATAAATCATATTTGAAGAGAAAAATTATAAAAATTATAATTGCTGTAATGTATAATTCCCAAATATGTCTTCTTAATAAAGGAGCCGCCATTTGCAAGTAAAAGCATGGCTTCACAGCATTTGGTGGATGGGAATTACAATGTATATAGAGAAAGATTTGCGTTTAGATCGGTACTTGCTCAGGTAGCTCAGTTGGTAGAGCACTTGGTCTAGAGAACCAAGGGTCCCGGGTTGAAGTCCCGGTCTGAGCGTATAATTTTTCTCTTCAAATATGATTTATCCATCATTGAGATGTACGAAATCAATAATAAAAATAAATTAGTATGGTTCAAATTCTTCCCCTGTAGGGGGAGAGCGCCTAAATCTCTGTTAAGGGAAACATGGGCTTACAAGAAGACCTTACAGTTTGCACGTTCCTCCTCCACAACACGGCAGACCTAACATGCACATGTGTTAATTACAGAGGTGAAGGATTATCTAGCCAGTACAGATTTGACATGTGGTCAGCATGTCGAGCCCCCGGTCGTTATAACTGGTTTTATCAACCTGGAGACGTTACATCTTGAAGCTCCCAAATTCTTTATGATGCTGGGTAGGAATCGCCTCCATAGTAAGTATCCGAAATTCCTTGAGAAAATTTCTCCCTCCACTGGGACTCGAACCGGCGCAAGTTCAAGTTCAGTAGCTCTGCACCAAGGCATCATGCCTTAAACTGCTCGGCAACATGGCACAGTTAAAACGTTCGTGAAATAATACCTATGGATGCGAAACCTGGACTCTTACTTTAAGGGAAAAAAAGAAGATTACGAGTATTTGAGAACAAGTTCTTAAGAAAATTTTTGCAGCAAAAAGAGATGAACAGACAGGTGAATGGAGAAAACTACATAATAGTGAGCTACATGATGTGTATCCATCCATAGTAATTCTGCCCGAAGGCAGGTCCTTCACTGCAATCATAGCATTTTCATGCTATGCTTGCAGCTTTACTAGGGAATTGTGTAGGTGTGGTAGCTTCCCGTTGCTTTCCACACCGGTGAAGGATGATGATAATGATAATGGTAAGGATGATAATGATAAGGATGATGGCCATATGATTTCGGGGACCGTTTGGGCCTTAAAGTTTTCCTGACATTTGTCTTACAGGTGAGGAAAAACCCCGATAAAAACCTCACCCAGAAAAACTGCCCCGACCGGGGATCGAATCCGGGCCCGCTGCGTGACAAGGCAGCACACTACCTCGAGACCACAGCGGTGGACATGATGTGTATAGGAAGCCAGATATAATAAGAACAGTTAACTCTCGTAGGCTGCGATGGGTAGGACATGTGGTGCGTATGGGGGATGAAAGAGGTACATGGAAACTTCTGGTAGGAAAACCAGAGGGAAAACGCCCAGTGGGTAGACCAAGAATGAGGTGGGAGAGTAACATTATCCATTAGTTGAGGGAAGTAGATTATACAGGGCGGACTGGAAAACATTAACTCAGGATAGGGATGTATGGAGAGCTTATGTCCGCGCGGTCATGAACCTACGGGTTAGATAGAACTTGTGAGTTAGTTAGTAAGTGAAATAATATCTATAGAATTCTGTTTTAATTTCGTAAGGTATAATGCGAACGCAATAATGCAATGAAACTATAGTTTTTTTTTTTATTTCATGTATTTTTTTGCAGAAAAATGGTTTCGCTATGCAATGATACGATCGGAAAAATTTTAAGTATTCGACCGTTGTACATTTGTAACATGTGATATGATATACATGAAATAATAATAATAATAATAATAATAATAATAATAATAATAATAATAACAGCAATAATAATAATAATAATAATAATAATAATAATAATCATCATCATCATAGTACATTCACGAATTTAGGCCATTTGTTGACCTGTTTCGGCCTCAAGAGAAACACCATCCAGAAGTCTTTTGAGTGGACGTCCTGGTCTTCTTCTTCCTGCAGGTGATATCTTAACATTAGTTTGGGTATTCTGTGATCTTCCATTCGATGAACATGTTGCATCCATCTTGACTTATAATCAGAAATTTTGTTTTCTAAAGATTCCATGTGTAATTCTTCTAAGATGTCTTCATTTTTTTTTTTTTGTGATCTAGTAGTGTGTATCCTGCAGTCCTCCGAAGATATCTCATTTCAGCAGATCTAAGTCTCTGTATATCCTTCTGTTTCAACGTCCATACTTCGCTACCATACAAAAGAGTTGGAAGAGCCAGTGTTTTATACACTTTCAGTCTTGAATGCTTTAATAATAATAATAATAATAATAATAATAATAATAATAATAATAATAATAATAATAATAATAATAATAATAATAAAGGTAAAGTGTATCCACTACAGGCCGTGAGGCCCATGGTGTAGTGGGAGGTTAAGATTCCCACCTTTCTAGACATTCGGCACGAGAGGTCAGTCGGGTACACTGCCCTGCGTGACGTCCGCTTTTACTCCCAGAACAAGCCGACCCGAGGACCAAGGTGACGCCAGAAGATTCAGCCCGGATTACAAATCCTGACCCCAGCGAGACTCGAACCCCGACTTTTCGGCTTGTAACATATTGCCTTAACCAACTACTTTACGGCATGCCTCCAATAATAATAATAATAATAATAATAATAATAATAATAATCAATAATCGTCAAATTCACGGATTAAGTCTTTGCCTGTTCCGATCTCACATCTGTTCAGCCCAGCTCTGTCTTGGTCTTCCTACCGATCTTCATCTTCCAGGATTATACATCAGTGTCATCTTTGGTATTAATAATAATAATAATTATTATTATTATTATTTACTTATATACATATTTTTAATGTTTACACATATTTCTATGCCTAAAATTTTATTTTCCTTCTCCACTCTCTATCCATCCACTTCTTGCCCTCCAGTCCTCTTGTTCTCATACCAGTTCAATAATAATAATAATAATAATAATAATAATAATAATAATAATAATAATAATAATAATAAAATGGATGCGAAACATGGACTCTTACTTTAAGGGAGGAAAGGAGAGTGCGAGTATTTGATAATAAAGTTCTTAGGAATTTTTTTGGACCAAAGAGAGATGAACAGACAGGTGAATTGAGAAGGCTGCATAACAATGAATTACATAGTCTTTATAGGAAGACAGATATAATGAGAACAGTTAAGTCTCGTAGACTGCGATGGGCAGGACATGTGGCACGAATGGGTAATGAAAGATGTGCATGGAAGCTTCTTGTAGGAAAACCAGAGGGAAAACGTCCAGTTGGTAGACCAAGAATGAGGTGGGAGAATAACATTAACTATGATTTGAGGGAAGTAGATTATACAGGGGATGATTGGAAAACATTGGCTCAGTATAGGGATATATGGAGAGCTTATGTCCGCGTGGCCATGAACCTACTGTTTCTATAGTGCCAGTGAGTTATAACAATAATCCATCCATAGTAATTCTGCCCGAAGGCAGGTCCTTCACTGCAATCTTAGCATTTTCATGCTATGCTTGCAGCTTTACTAGGGAATTGTAGGTGTGGTAGCTTCCCGTTGCTTTCCACACCGGTGAAGGATGATGATGATAATGATAAGGATGATGATTATGGCCATATGATTTCGGGGACCGTTTGGGCCTTAAAGTTTTCCTGACATTTGTCTTACAGGTGAGGAAAAACGCCGATAAAAACCTCACCCAGAAAAACTGCCCCGACCGCGGATCGAACCCGGGCCCGCTGCGTGACAAGGCAGCACGCTACCTCGAGACCACAGCGGTGGACATAATAATAATAATAATAATAATAATAATAATAATAATAATAATAATAATAATATTTATTTACATGTTGTCAAATAAACGTCTGAACAAGTAATGATAAGAATGTTTTGGACAAATATACAATCTAGCTTCTATCATATAAAGAGAAGTAGCATATTTACAAACAAAGAAGAGTCGCCGTATCACTTTCATGTACTTTCACAGCCTTATGTACAGCTGCAAGTAGTTTCATCAGCTTTTAAGAAGACAAATAAAAGCATTCATTTCACAGAACTAGTAACATTTTTAATAGCACATTGTTGAATAATTCTTCACCATATCTGATATCATTGTGGTAATAGATCGTTAAATTGATTTGTGACTCACGTCAGACTAATGTATATCGTAGGCGTTTGACTCATTTGATTCGATTCCCGATACCCGGCAATCATAATGCTTCCTCCACCTCCTGTTTTTTTCACAAGTGCATTCTTTATCATTTAGCCCATAACATGAAAATAGACAATATATGCAAGCTAGGATTATCCCTAACAGGCTAATTCTTTTACATAGATTTTCTTTCAGGGAGGGACCTATAGCCTATACAATTGAGGGCATAGGAGTTGGCCAATTTATATTTTAGGATGTGATTACTTTTTTTTATTATTATACCACTTACTAATATATAAAACTATTATTCTACCAGTTATATTATATGGGTGCGAAACATGGACTCTTACTTTAAGGTGGGAAAGGAGATTACAAGTATTTGAGAATATAGTTCTTAGGACAATTTTTGGACCAAAGAGAGATGAACAAACAGGTGAATGGAGAAGACTACATAACAATGAACTACATGGTCTTTATAGGAAGCCAGATATAATAAGAACAGTTAAGTCTCGTAGACTGCGATGGGCAGGACATGTTGCACGTGTGGGGAATGAAAGACGTGCATGGAAGCTTCTTGTAGGAAAGCCAGAGGGAAAACGCCCAGTTGGTAGACCAAGAATGAGGTGGGAGAACAACATTAACTATGATTTGAGGGAAGTAGATTATACAGGGAATGATTGGAAAGCATTAGCTCAGGATAGGGATGTATGGAGAGCTTATGTCCGCGTGGCCATGAACCTACGGGGTCGATGGTGCCAGTGAGTTAGTTAAGCTAGTCCACCGTTGTTGTCTAGTGGTAACGTCGTTGCCTCAGATGCAATGGATCCGAGTTGATCCCCGGTCGGGACACGCAATCCTGGGTGAGGTTTATTTCGGGTTTTATCCCCGCCTGTAAGACATATGTTAGGAAACGAACACCATCTGGTCAGGCTACCACTATCGTCTACACCGGTAGCTATATTCGTCTTGTTCAGCGTGAATATGTGAGTGAATGACGTGCCTTGTCTTAAATGTTTGTGTTGTTTTGGATATGGTCATGGCATTGAGCTAATTATTCATACAGACAGCCTCCAGTTTCTAAACAAGAATTTAAATTCCTCTCCCAACAGGTCATGATTCTGAAAGACCGGGATAGCGTAGGACAAGCACCTACGAAAGGAGATGTCTATCCATCTATAGTAATTCTGCCCAAGGGCAGGTCTTTCACTGCAATCATAGCATTTTCATGCTATGCTTTGCAGCTTTACTAGGAAATTGTAGGTGTGGTAGCTTCCCGTTGCTTTCCACACCGATGGAGGATGATGATAAGGATGAAGATGATAATGGCCATATGATTAAAGTTTTCCTGACATTTGTCTTACAGGTGAGGAAAAACCCCGATAAAAACCTCACCCAGAAAAACTGCCCCGACCGAGGATCGAACCCGGACCCGCTGCGTGACAAGGCAGCACGCTACCTCGAGACGACAGCGGTGGACAAAGGAGATGTATATAAAAATAAATTGTCTGAACCGGTTATCCTCTAGGAAAAACGCATGAAATAAAAATATGATTATTCAACTTTTTGGACACAACTAAAAGATTTTAAGCCCGATAAGACGTTGGATGATAAAAATCTACATTTATAATTGTATACTGGATATTAATTTTAAACAAAGCAATGAAAGCATCATTCCCAATACGAACACATCAACACTGGGACAGATGTTTGGGTAACAAAGAAATTTAAGAGGAACTGCTTAAAATTCCCGAGGTTATCTTCATAAAAAATGTAATTATCCCATCCAAGAAACATATAGCATCTGCGGGACACATAATAACACTGTAACACATTATTTCGTGAACAAATATTAATATTAATAATAAATGTTATGTGAATAAGTGGCAAGTTGACCAAGAGGACAAACCGAAGAAAAAAACTGGAACTTGGACAGATGAGAGAAAACAAGCTCATAGCAAAAGAATGAAAGAAATTTGGGCTCAAAGGAAACGCCTCTAAGTACTTTGCGTAGTCCTACATGGGCTCATTCGCAATCAAAAAATAAATGTTACATAAACATAAACTTATAATGGCAATGATCTACAATCTAAAAATAAATAAATAAATAATATATCAATTAATATGTTTGATAATAAACAGATATTAGTAGAAGTAAAGTCTCTAAGAAGAAAATGTAAAAACCATAAAAAGCACTACATGCTTTTGATGATAAAATTATTTTTTTTTTGTAGATAACTCTAGTTTTATTCTAGATGTGTTGGAGATGATTGTTTTGTTGACCACTTTAATTTTATCCCATGCGTGTTGGAAATTAAAATTATTTTTCATTTTTTTAATTCGGTTTTCTAATAAAGCGTGTTGTTTTAGTTTTTTAAACTGTTGTTTATTTTTTATTTTTAGTTTAATTGATTGTCATAAACCAGAATCCCATGAAAATTTAATTGCTTACTATATGTTTTGTGTCTAGGCACGAATATAATTATATTTTTTAAGTTATTGTTATCTAACATTATTATATTGTGTTTGAATATTTTAATATAGATAAATAGTTGCAGTTAATCGTATCCTCGTATTTTTTTGGATAAATTACAATGTGGTAAGTTTACAAAATTGTCGTTAATATTTTACTGAATAGGTTAAAAATATAAATATCTTTAAATTCCATACTATTCTAGTATGAACTAAAAGTAATACTCTTCTAAAAAAATCCTCCGGGCCGGATTTGAACCAGCGACCTATGGATTACTAAAATTATGTACCACTACAGTCCTCCGCTCTACCAACTGAGCTACCAGAGGATAAAACATTAATATCTTACAACGATGGACTAAAAACTCTGTACGTCCGCAACCTATTATACCGGTCTTTATTTTTTTGACGTCCTGATGATCCTGGCCAGGATTTTAGAAAAAAATTATGAAATTATTGTATTGTCATTGGTCCGTTACAAGTATACAAAGTTTCAAGTCGATCCAACGATTTTAAGTGGGTGAAAATCGCGTTGAAAGATTCCGTCGCATAGATAGATAGACAGATACAGGTCAAGCTAATATAAAGCGTGTAAAAATATAGCATCGCCCACGCACGAAAATAAAATAAATCACAAGGGTTATTACAAGGGTGCACAATGTCACGGACATTATTTAAAATATACATCGATATTATATTACAGGAATGGTCAAAGAAATGTAAACCAATGGGATTAAAATTAAAACAGAATAAATACATACATAACTTATTATTCACAGATGATTAAGTGGTAGTCACTTCAGGATGTGAACTATATGGGTAGGAAACTAGAGGAAGAAGTCTCAAGATGGGGTTTAAAAATTAATTATAATAAAATAGAATATGTAAGCACAGATCTTTTCGAGGAATTATAAATAAATGGAACAAAGATTAAGACAGTAGAATATTTTAAGTATTTGGGATCAATAAATTCAAAATGATGGATCATCGAGAAAAATAATAATAGAGACAAAAAAAGTTATTTGCATATTAATTCTATTTTATGGAGTAAGCATATAATCAAGAGGACTAAATTATTAATATATAACAAACACACTTGTGAAGAGTATTTTATTATATGGTGCGGAAACATGGACGTTGAAGCAAAAACGCAGAAATAAATTATTAGTCACAGAAATTGACTTTTAAGAAGATCGGCAAAAATATCAAAATTGGATAAAGTAAGAAATAATACAATAAGAGAAATAATTAAAGTAGAAAAGGATATTGTATTAGAGATTGAAGAAATTAAACTAAGATGGTATGGACATATAATGAGAAGAAGGTACACAGAAACAAACAAAGAAGTATTGAAATGGATTATATTATTTTTGGTCTGGACATCTTACCTCAATATTAATGTTGTTTTGTTCTTGGACATACGATAAAACAGAATTGTTTTGAAACATGTCCAAGAACAAATCAACATTAATATTGAGGTAAGATGTCCAGACCAAAAATAATATAATCCATTTCAATACTTCTTTCTGTTTTATCGTCAGCTTTCTGGGAAAGCTGACGATAAAACAGAATTGTTTTGAAACATGTCCAAGAACAAATCAACATTAATATTGAGGTAAGATGTCCAGACCAAAGATAATATAATTAAAATAACCTCAAAATATAACTTCCTAATATTAAATATTGAAATGGATACCTCCTGGTAAAGGGAAACGTGGTAGGCCAAAGCCAACGTGGATAAAGTGAATTCAAGACAACATGAAGAAGAGAAATATGACAGAAGCAGACACAAGACCGGTAAGTGTGGAAGACAAAAATCGTATATTTTGGTTGAGGATACCTGTGTAAATAACAGAAACAATTCCTAAAATATAAAAAATAAATATTGGCTCTAATAATGCATACTTCTCCAATAATTGGCCTAGTCATTAGATATACCGGCATTACTTTTATTTTAAAAATAAATTATGTGAATACTTTACCGCAATAAACTAGATCCAATAATTAAATGAAATCGATAGTCTTATGTTTACTATTCTTCATATGTTCACAATTTTATAAAATACGTAACATGTTAAAATCTTATGTTTCAGGTCTAGCCTATAATTAATTCTGTAACATAGATATATTTAATCAGTTGAATTGGTGTTTACTTGATGAAAATCCATAACTTATTTATTTAAATAAAAATAAAATTTAAAATTTTATGTGATTTTCATATTTATTAAAATATAAATTAGTTACAGCTGTTTCGGTACTTTGTACCTTCTTCAGACATGATAAATTAATTAATTTTGTTATTATAGTACATAACTGTAACTATGCATTATTTATTTTTTACAATCTATATTATAAATTTAAAAGAGGAGATTCATTCAAATCTAGTTGGGAATTTAACAGCTTATTACAACTTTTGAATTTAGTTGGACCTTTTAAAACTTGTAGTAAAGTAAAGTGATCCCACAACAGACCCGGAGGCCCTTGGGGTAGTAGGAGGTTAAGGCTCCCACTTTTTCTAGACAATCGGCACTTTGTCAGCCGGGTTGTCAGCCCTGCATGACGGCCGCCTTTACCCCCAGAATAAGCGTCTGGTACTCATTTCCGTTAGAGGCTGAGTCGACCCCAGGGCCATTGTGCCGCCAGAGGGTTTGGGTCAGTTTAAAAATCCTGACCCCAACGGGACTTGAACCTGCGTCCCTCCGGCTTGTAGCTCAGTGCCTTAACCACTACGCTACGGTGTGTTTAGTTGTAGAGATAAATAAATTGAAAAGTGGTAATAAGCTGTTAAATTAACAACTAGATTTGAATGAATCACCTCTTTTAAATTTATAATAGAGATTGTAAAACAAATTGTTACACAGTTACAATTGTTATGTACTATAATAAAATTCATTAATTTGTTATCATGTCTGAAGAAGGTACAAAGTACCGAAACAGTTGGTAAATAATTTATATTTTAATAAATATGAAAATCACATAAAACTTTAAGTTTTATTTTTATTTAATTAAATGGATATATTTATATTTTTTCCTCTGAATTGAATAAATTGCTGACATGATATTAAATTTATTTCATCGGAATAAAATATATATCAGTTTATAGATTTATAAGTAATGTAACGGTAAACGTACGCCCTGAATAGATTAACTAATTCTAATACATTGATTTTTTCCATAACAACACACTTTCTAGACTTATTTATACACACACTGGTGAAATTGGAACGTTACATATTCTGTAAATCTGCAAACAAAACGACTTAAATAAATGAAACAAAATGCTTCCTAAACGTTTTTGAAACATCTTTGTTTGAATTAATGTAACACATATACACGTTTTAATGGATTTTACAAAGTGATAAAATACATTTGAGGAAATGCAGAAAACACTTTAGAACAAAAACACTTCATAAACACAATAATTCAAATGATTTGCTTGTCAGCACACAAACAACAATAAAACATGTTGTTAACACTTTTCTATAAACTACTGTTAGGACACATTTACTCGCCTTTAGGAAGGATTAGGATCGACTCCCGCCCGGGCCGAGTTGAGCTGGTGTAAGCAAAGTTGTCGATGGACTGACAGTCGCTACAGCTGATGTGAAGGGCAGGGTGCAACGGCAGAGGTCAGAGAATTAAAAAAGGTAGTGGGGGGAGAGGGGTCTGGAACAGCTGCTCGACGGCACGCGTGCGCGCTACGTTCATCAACAAAACTTCACGTCTCATAAAGTTCGTATTTGTCATTTAAATGTCTATGTTCGAATGCACTGTTGTTTAAAAAGTAACAGTATTCGATCCAAGTGACATTTCACTTCCAGTATAAATTTACCTCAATAATAATATTTATAAACGCGTTACCATATAGGTCCAGAATACTAGGTCAGTTATTTGATACCGGTTGAACGAGATGGATTTTTCGAAAATAGATGTTATGATTTTTTTCTGATATTATTAATTATTGTTACTAACTAACTAACTTGATGTCCCAACTCCTTTTAAAAAACGTTAAACCAAAAATATATAAAACTATTATTCTACCAGTTATATTATATGGATGCGAAACATGGACTCTTACTTTAAGGGAGGAAAGGAGATTACAAGTATTTGAGAATAAAGTACTTAGGAAAATTTTCGGACCAAAGCGAGATGAACAAACAGGTGAATGGAGAAGACTACATAACAATGAACTACATGGTCTTTATAGGAAGCTAGATATAATAAAAGTCTCTTAGACTGCGATGGGCAGAACATGTTGCACGTATGGGGAATGAAAGACTTGCATGGAAGCTGCTTGTAGGAAAGCCAGAGGGAAAACGGCCAGTTGGTAGACCAAGAATGAGGTGGGAGAATAACATTAACTATGATTTGAGGGAAGTAGATTATACAGGGAATGATTGAAAAGTATTAGCTCAGGATAGGGATGTATGGAGATCTTATGTCCACGCGGCCATGATCCTACGGGTTCCATAGTGCCAGTGAGTAAGTAACTAACTAACTAACTACTTCACTGCCACTATCTAACCCGTAGGCTCATGGCCGCGCGGACATAAACACTCCATACATCCCAATCCTGAGCTAATGTTTTTCCAATCATTCCCTGTATAATTTACTTCCCTCAAATCATGGTTAATATTATTCTCCCACCTCATTCTTGGTCTACCAACTGGGCGTTTTCCCTATGGTTTGCTACAAGAAGCTTCCATGCACCTCTTTCATTTCCCATTCGTGCCACATGCCCCGCCCATCGCAGTCTACGAGACTTAGCTGTTATTATATCTGGCTTCCTATAAAGACCATGTAGTTCACTGTTATGTAGTTTCCTCCATTCACCTGGCTGCTCATTTCTCTTTGGTCCAAAAATGTTCCCGAGAACTTTAATTCTCAAATATTCGTAATCTCCTTTCCTCCCTTAAAGTAAGAGTCCATGTTTCGCACCCATATAATATAACTGGTAGAATAATAGTTTTATATATTTTCAGTTTAACGTTTTTTGAAAGGAGTTGGGACATCAAGAGTCTCTGCAATGCATAACAGCACGCATTTCCAGAATTGAGCCTATGTTTAATTTCTTTGTGCATATCATTTCTATTTGTGATTATTGTTCCTAGGTATTTGAATTCAGCCACTCTTCAAAATTTTCCTCATTATTAATTATTATTATTATTGTTATTATTATTATTATTATTATTATTATTATTATTATTATTATTATTATTATTATTATTATTATTATTAGTTGTAGTAGTAATAGTAGCAGTAGTAGTAAACTATTTAATTTAAAGTTCTAACTCGTGCATCAATTAAAAAACATAGGCCTACCTCAGAGAAAGTAAACTGTTTTTCTTGCAATTCTTGTGATTATTTTATTATTCATTGTTTCAATTGTGTGATTATTTTATTATTAATTAATTAGTACCTCGGTGGTCTAGAAGTTAAGTTCTTTATCTCTGGTCTTGAATGTGTCGATGGATTTTTAGGATGGATAAATCCAAGAGACAAGTATTCTGGGAGGCACTTTAAACCGTGGGTCTCGAGTCTGCAGATTATCGGTCTCGTAAAAGAAGCCCAAATCTAAATTAGAGCCTCTGAGCAAAATTTAATCCGTTCCCATCCAAGTATTAGGCCTACCCTGTTTGATTACTAGGTTCTCTTTGAGGCGATAAGGTAACCACTTGCCACTCATTGACATCTATATGGAAATAAGCTTAACTAAATTAGTTTGGTTAAATAATTCCCGCAAGGGAGCACTCTTGTCCCATGTGGGGATGTGCAGAAACAAACAGACAGTAGGCCTATACTTTTTTTTAGATGCAATTAGTCTTAACGTTTTCCCAGATTATAAAAAAATAGCCATAATGCAAAACACTACCTGCCAAATTATTTTTATTATTATTATTTGTTTTATTCAATCCCACCGCGTTGTCATTTCAACATTCTGGTATTCTCTCCTGGCATGGCGTTACTGTAACCCACTTCTGAGTTTGGGGCGCCTGAAGGCGTAGTTACGCTGCCCCGATGATATATGCTGGCTGATGATAATGATGCGCCAGGAGAGGCCTTAATGAGAAACTTAATTAATATGAACCAGTCCCGGAATAAGTTGTGTTTCCTTAAAAAAATTAATAAATAAATAATTGTTGATTCGTGTATTTGAAGTTTCTTGTGCTGTTTTATAAAGTGGTATTTTTTAAATAATTTATTTGAATTATCTGATTATTAAAAATAATCTTGCCTATAAGTAATCCAAGCTTTTTTGAGTCGACGCACGTAAGCTAGTTTATAAAATATTCTCAGTTAAGAACCAAAGCCAATAATCTAAAATCGTGCTTCCATCCATGATCCACTGAGATGATTAGGACCGAATTTTTATGTAATTAGTAATTACATATTCCATTATCGACCACGGTTGTATAGTGTTATGCTCCTTGCCCCTAGTCCCGAAGATCGCGGGTTCAACCCGGCCTAGGTCATTGGATATTACTGTTATTTATCTAGATCTTCCAACTGCAAAATTTAAAATTATCTTGCCTGAGACAACTCGCTAGATGTTGTCATATTACGGTTCTTTATCTTTACTGCAGATAGAGAACAGTAAATCATCGAATAGATAACAAAAAAAACAGTAATATGACAAACACATTTCAAATAAAACAGCATTAAACTCCGCCGATAATAATTCATGTGAGACAATTCGCTCGATGTTTGTCATTATTACTGTTCTTTATCTACTATGTATATATAACATAGATAACTCCATAACAGTACGGTAATCTGACACGAGTTGTCACAGACAGTATATTTTGAGTCTGACTGGCAATTTATTCGTAATTTTATTTAGTTCTGAAAACAAATCATATGTCGAGTTTTCATTATCACGAATATTTTAAAAACTAGTCAATATTTCATTATTCATTAAAAATTAAATAAATATATATATGTTATGGAATGGATCCCAATAGAAAGGAGGAAGAGAGGAAGACCGAAGAAAACTTGGATAGAAGGGCTACAAGCAGCTATGAATATCAGAGGATTGGAGAAAGATCAATGAATGGACAGAGAGGAATGGCATTTGGTTTCCAGAAGACGGCGGCAGCTGCCATGATACCGGATGATGATGATGATATATATATATATATATATATTATATATATATATATATATATATATATAAGCTAGAGGACAGTGAGACTTGAGTTCTCGCTAACTTTCGTGACAGAAAATATAAATAAAGAAAAAATAAATGTTTGGATAGCGTATTGGTTGCTCACTGAAGTACTAATTCAGAATATAACGGGCTTCCAATATAAACCCGGACCGGCCTCACGGGGTTTCACCCGTCAGGCAGCGCTCTCTCCTCGTCCGCATTTCACTCTGCCAGCCGCTCGTCCTTGAACTAGTCAGTTTACTATCGTTCGACAAGATGAGACGTCAGCTGACATTAGAGCAGCGCATTTGTGTGTAAATGTTATTATAAATACGAATCAGCTGGTCGCGTTCGCGAGGAATTTATTCGGACCTCCTTCCAGATCGACAATCCACGATCTTGTGACTAAATTTGAGACCAGTGGTTCAGTACAAAATAAGAAACACACGCGAAGGCGTACGGTTCTCACCGAAGAAAAATTAGACGAAATTGGCGAAAATTTGTGGGGTAGCCTGAAAGACAAAGTGTACAAAACAAATCCGCACACATTGGAAGAACTGAAGAACAACATCCGATTGCCGATTGAGGGTCTTTCCACTTTTTCAGCGGTTGCCTTTTACCAGCCGGCTGCTGGCCCTTCACATCCACATGTGTCAATCACAGAGGTAGATGATCAACAGCTAGTGCAGGGGTGACATGTGGTTAGCATGTCGAGTCCCCCAGCCGTTATAGCTGGTTCCTCAACCTGGAGCCGCTACTTATTGTAGCTACCCAATTGCCTCACGATGCTGGGTGGGCACCGGTCCCATACTGGCCGAAATACCATGAGAAAATTTCTTCCCCCATGGGAGACTCGAACCAGCGCAAGTCCCGTAGCTCTGCGCCAAGGCTTCCTAACTTAACCGCTCGGCTACGGCGCGGGACAAGAACAACATAAGAAATGAAATCAGAAACTTGACAGTGCCCGAACTACAGCGTGTCAATCTAAATATGTTTACTCGGTATAATGCCTGTTTAACTGCGGGAGGACAACATTTCCAGGATTTTCTATAAGGTAAGAAACAGTTCAAGGACGGGAGGTAGGCAGGGTGAATTGCTGGAGGAAGAGACAGTACTGCGTGCCGGGTGAAACTCCGTGAGGCCGGTCCGGTTTTATATTGGAAGCCCGTGTATATATGACATGGAAAGAAAAATAAATGCCTGAACTGGGATTTGAACCCAGACTTCTGAATTAGTACTTCAGTGAGCAACCAATACGCTATCCAAACATTTATTTTTTCTTTATTTATATTCTCTGTCACGAAAGTTAGCGAGAACTCAAGTCTCACTGCCCTCTAGTGGGCTACTGTAACAAGTAAGCAAATTAAAGAGAATTTTTACTTTATAGCAGTGACGCTTAAAAAAATACATATACGGGCTAAAGCAGATTCGCTAATTATTATCTTCTTTCAGATCTTTTGCTATTGGTGGATTGTGAAAGTCCACCACACAGGAACTGCAAAAACTAAGACAAATCCTCAATAATTCAAATTTATGGTGCAATTTTACTGGTTTGTTGTAATTAAATTGTATGCATCTAGTTGCATTGTGAGAAAACAAACATGGCAGCCACTAAAGTGATTTTTAATTATGACTTTCAGACAAACCCTTTTCTTTAATAATTCAATTATGCTGATTTTTGGAGAATAAGGGGTAGTGACGTGTATATAACCTCTCCTACCCATTTCTCATCCTCACCTTCTCGTGGTACAACCCGTTTTCACAAACGAGGCTCTGAGGACCGAGTCACGGCGGTATAACCGTTCCATCAGGTACTGAGTAAATGCGGTATCCTAATGTCTGTCCAGAGACTAAAAGGTAGCAGCCCTACCACTGGACTACTTAGCGTCGGGCCAGTAACCTGTCCTAAGGAACTTCAAAACGACTTTCAAGTCTCAACACGAAAAAGCCCAGAAGGAATTGAAATATGATTTTAGGGTTAATAAATTCTATCTTCAAGCCACAGTTAGTCCAAAAGCATTCAAGACTGAAAGTGTATAAAACACTGGCTCTTCCAACTCTTTTGTATGGTAGCGAAGTATGGACGTTGAAACAGAAGGATATACAGAGACTTAGATCTGCTGAAATGAGATATCTTCGGAGGACTGCAGGATACACGCTACTAGATCACAAAAAAAAAATGAAGACATCTTAGAAGAATTACACATGGAATCTTTAGAAAACAAAATTTCTGATTATACGTCAAGATGGATACACCGAATACCCAAACTACTGTTAAGATATCAACCTGCAGGAAGAAGAAGACCAGGACGTCCACTCAAAAGATTTCTGGATGGTGTTTCTCTTGAGGCCGAAACAGGTCAACAAATGGCCTAAATTCGTGAATGTACTATGATGATGATGACCTTTGTCATTTTATTTCAGTGGTATTTATTGAGTTTGGTTACCAAAAACTGAAAATTGTGGCTGCTACAATAATTTTAAATTTTTTCTTTAACCTTTTGACCTCTCAATTTCCCTTTTGCTACCTGGGCTATGGGAGCCAGGTTTTTTTAAATGTAAAGTAATACACCATGCTATATAATATAGTATTTATGGATGGCTTAATAAAGTATATTACGTGATATTCCCTCAAATAAATACATTTCGCAGACCTGATAAAAAAAGTACAACAATTTAAAATGCAATTAACTACATGTAATTAATTTAATTTAAATTTCTTAAACGTATTTCCTACTTTTAGTGCTAATGTCGAGCGCTTGACAATTAAATTATTCCCTCTTTCTTACTTTTTGTCACAGGATGTTTTATTTCGTTTTATACATGGACCCATAATGTAATATAAATATAGAAATAAAGAATCGTCAGCATCAGTGGTAATTAGGCCGGTCTTAAAACTCTTAAGTTGAGGAAAACAATTTTGTATCATATAAGCGGTATTAATTTCCGCAATTGATTTTTATTTCAGTTAAAAAAATAAATGTGTTTTGGAATGGAAACCTGAGGGAAGACGAGGCAGAGAAAAACCTAAAAAATATATTTATACATGAGTCCACCGCTGTGGTCTCGAGGTAGCATGCTGCCTTGTCACGCAGCGGGCCCGGGTTCGATCCCCGGTCGGGGCAGTTTTTCTGGGTGAGGTTATTATCGGGGTTTTTCCTCACCTGTAAGACAAATGCCAGGAAAACTTTAAGGCCCAAACCGTCCCCGAAATCATATGGCCATCGCAATCATCATTCATATTCATCTTAGATTAAGCTTAGGATTAGGGACTCTCCTGGCGCACCACTATCATCATCATCACCCATCATATCATCGGGGAAACGTGACCCCGCTTTCCAGGCGTCCCAACCTCAGAAGTGGGTTACAAGTACGCCATGCCAGGAGAGAAACCAGGAATGTCGAAAGACAAACCTAGGGCATTTGAAAAAAAAAAAAGATACATGAAGGAGAAACACCTATAACCAGGAGATTGGATGGACCGACAAAATTGGCTATTAGGAATCGGACGATGTCAAAGACATTAATCAACCGATAATCTATCTTAAAAAATAAGAATACAATATCCATGGTATCTTTACCTTGTCGTGATGGAGTGGTTTGCGTGCTTAAATGATACCGAGAGCTATGCCGGCGGTAGCATTGCTGCCGATAGGGTTACCCATGCCGGACTGGTCCAAGGTGATAAGCCAGACGAAAAAAGTACCTTGGTCGAAAGAGTGACGATCTTTCACCGTAAAAATACAACCGTCAAGAAATGCGGACATGGGATCAACTAGGGCGAGGACTACTTCGGGGAACCCATGCCAAAGGCTCAAACATAGGGTCTTAGGAACATTTTTGGACCAAAGAGAGATGAACAGACAGGTGAATGGAGGACTGCATAACAGTGAATTGCATGTTCTTTATAGGAAGCCAGATATAATGAGAACACTTAAGTCTCGTAGACTGCGATGGGCAGGACATGTGGCACGAATGGGGAATGAAAGATGTGCATGGAAGCTTCTTGTAGGAAAACCAGAGGGAAAACGCTCAGTTGGTAGACCAAGAATGAGGTGGGAGAACAACATTAACTATGATTTGAGTGAAGTATATTATACAGGGGATGATTGGAAAACATTGGCTCAGGATAGGGATGTATGGAGAGCTTATGTCCGCGCGGCCATGAACCTACGGGTTCGATAGTGCCAGTGAGTTAGTTATTAAAATTACTTTAAAATATTCTCGGATTATTTTCATTAAATTAAAAGTTAATTCTAGTCAAAAGCCAGGCTTTACTCCGTTCGGTTATCATGCTTACATTGCAAATTTTTAATCTATAATTTGTAAAACAAACTGTATTATAATATCAATGCATCTGAACCATAGAGAACCGATCTGAACCGGATAAGAATTGAGCAGGTCCACACATGTATTTTAAACACAGAAAGGGGTTTTTACATCAGACTGCCCTTCAGACGCGAGTCTCGACAAGATGCCCTCTTTCAGACAACCTTGAACTCCTGCAGTCAGAACCCGGGATCTGTGTCAGAACTCATATACATGGTCCTAAATTTACCACAAATGTTTATTTGTTAAGTCTTTGTCATCACAGTAATGTTAACACAATGAACCTATTTTGTTTTTTAATTAACATGTTGTAAATTACATCGACATTTATTATTATTATTATTATTATTATTATTATTATTATTATTATTATTATTATTATTATTATTATTATTATTATTATTATTATTATTATTATTATTTTCCGAAAAGTACGTCCAGATACAATTCTAAAATTTTATAAAACAATGGCAACTCTACTTTATGGTTCTGAAACCTGGACTCTTACTACAGATAAATTAAATAGGATAGTAGCTGCAGAAATTAAGTTATTAAGACCTTTAGCGGGTTATACGCTTTATGATCACATGCGTAATGAAGATATCCGCAAAGCTCTCAACACACCAGCAATAACTGAAACCATTAAGAAATATCAAAATAATTGGCATGAACACTTTCTTAGAATGTCAAACACTAGATTACCTCTGCAGCTATTGAACTACAGACCCACAGGGCGAAGAGACCCAGGAAGACCTAAGAAGAGATGGAGGGATCAATTTCTTTCCTGAAGCGGAACAGGCCAATGGCCTAATCCATGCCTGCCATTGATTATGATGATTATTATTATTATCATCATCATCATAGACATTGAGATAACTAAATACATGTGTATAGGAGAAGAAATGGAAAACATAAATTTCAACAATGGAGAAGAACTAAAATCTAGTATTGAATGCACTTATTTAGGAACAAAATTAGACCATTCAGGCGATAACGCAGTAGAAATTAAAAATAGAATCGCACAAACAAAACAAGCAATAAATGCTTTAAACTCTGTTTGGCGGAGCAAAAATATTACAAAAAATAGAAAATTACAAATACATCAAACCATAATTCAGAGCATTTTAACATATGGTGCTGAAGTCTGGCAAATTCCTACCAGGGAAATGAAAAGAATTTTAAGTACAGAAATGGATGTTTTAAAAAGATCAGCTGGAAAATCTAGAATGGATAGAATACGAAATAAAGAAATAAGGGAAATTATGGGTGTACAGGAGGAGCCGGACATCATAGACATCATAGAAAAGAAAAGATTGCAGTGGTATGGTCATGTCAAACGAATGCCAGAGCAAAGATTGCCAAAAATTGTTATGGAATGGATCCCAATGGAAAGGAGGAAGAGAGGAAGACCGAAGAAAATTTGGATAGAAGGGGTACAAGCAGCTATGAATATCAGAGGAATGGAGGAAGATCAATGGATGGATAGAGAGGAATGGTGGTTGGTTTCCGGAAGACGGCGGCAGCTGCCATGATGATTTATTGCGAATTTAAACACTACTTTATAAAGGAAGTAAAGCTTATTTTTGTGTTTTTATTATTAATTTAATAAAACCCCAGTATGAGCGCTTAATTTTTCTCTTCAAATATAATTTGTCCTTCAGTGAGAAGTGTTAAATTAATAATAAAAACTCTGAAAGAAGCCCTACTGGCTTTATAAAGTACCTTCTTTCTTGTAAGCCCATGTTTCCCTTAACAGAGATTTAGGCGCTCTACCCCTACAGGGAAGAATTTGAACCATACTAATTTCTTACACTTGTTTTCGTATAGATGTCATTTGAGCGGTCCGTGATCAGCGTTCCGCCTCATACTGACATCTAGGAAACCAAGGTAGTACTAGGACGGGGAAATTCGGTAAATTTTGCTTAGAGACCTTTTCATTCAGGCTTAAGGATCTTTTACGAGCCTGAAAATCTCCAGACTCGGGACCCATGGCTTTCCATCCTAAAAAATCCATCGATCCCGGCCGGGTTTGAACCCGCGACCCTCAGGACCAGAGGCAAGGAGCATTAACCACTAGTCCACCGCGGCCGATTACTACTCTATCCTATATCCCTATTAAAATTTAATACAGGATTATGAGTAACAAATGTAAACAATTTTAACAACTGACAACTCTAACTTTTTTTTTTTGAGACCCTGATTTCCTTACCTCAAATTGTTTTCTGCAAGTCCTCTATAACATTTATATAAATTTCCTTAGTTTAGTTCATTCACACCTGCTATTTGTTTATATATAGGCCTATATATATATATATATATGCGTGAGCGCTCGCGCGTGTGTGTAGAATGTGTTATTTTCTTAGATAAGCCGGCTTAAGATAAAACTCTTATAATGAACACGCTAGAAATGTTTTGTTAACAGAAAAATTCATTGGATGGCTTCCAAGCACAAATCAAATTCTCTGTCTAAAATATTTTACTTGGAAAGCTAACAACATGATATACAATAAAAATAATATTTACAATTTCAGAACTTAAATACTCATATCTTACATTATTTATATAAATTCTATTTACAAAATAAGTCTTGACATCTATTTTAGAAAATAATTCTTTTTTTAAAGCACGGTAATTAATTTAGAAAATGTATATAACTTAAAATAATAAATAATTACATGTCCTTGAATATATTAAATTAGTCCACCATCCACAGTAATTCTGCCCGAGGGCAGGTCTTTCACTGCAATGATAGCATTTCCATGCTATGCTTGGAGCTTTACTAGGGAATTGTAGGTGTGGTAGCTTCCCGTTACTTTCCACACCGGTGAAGGATGACGATGATGATAAGAATGATGATGATGGCCATATTATTTCGGGGACCGTTTGGGCCTTAGTTTTCCTGACATTTGTCTTACAGGTGACGAAAAACCCCGATAAAAACCTCACCCAGAAAAACTGTCCCGAGCGGGGATCGAACCCGGGCCCGCTGCGTGACAAGGCAGCACGCTACCTCGAGACTACAGCGGTGGATATTGAATTAACTGTATATAACTTCAAACACTCATTGCTAAGCGTCATTGCACCATGAGGAAAACCGTATCTCTATTTACCACAATAAGTAAAATTAGGAACAAATGTCATATTCAAGACATAACCAAATGTATTATAGGTAGACGAAACTATTGGAAAGGTCACATAGAAAGAATTTGAAGACAACCGACTTGCAAAAAGAGCTAAAGAAGATAGACCAATGGACGGGAGAATAACAAGAGGAAGACCAGCCAAGAGATGGATTGACAGTGGATCACATCCAATACGTCTTCCTCCGAGGAGTGATTTTGGAAATAAACAGGATGAAAATCCTACAAATTATTATTATTATTATTAATAATAATAATAATAATAATAATAATAATAATAATAATAATAATAATAATAATAATAGGGGGCACGCCGTAGCGTAATGGTTAAGGCATTGCGCTACAAGCCGGAAGGTCGAGGGTTCAAGCCCCGGTGGGGTCAGGATTTTTAATCTGATCCAAACCTTTTAGCGGCACTATGTCCCTGGGGTCGACTCAGCCTCTAACTGAAATGAGTACCAGACGCTTGTTCTGGGTGTGAAGGCGGCCGTCACGCAGGGCTGACAACCCGGCTGACATCAAGTGCCGATTGTCTAGAAAAAGTGGGAGCCTTAACCTCCTACTACCCCAATGGCCTCCTGAGGCCTGTAGTGGGACTACTTTACTTTTAAGAAGTATTGTTGAAGCCATTAAAATTTGTAAAATGTATTTTACATAATATGGCCAGTCCTGGAAAAGTACATACACTCAATGTTTGATATCACGAATTTAAATCGAAGGTAATACGAACATTTCTACCGATGAAATAGTAATTGCACGAGCTCAAACCCATACATTGCGTGCTTACAGGTTGAGGGGAAGAGTGGGATACATACATACAATCCACACCAAAAGTATTACAAAATACAAGGTAAATTCAATATGACAAACTCTTTCAGATTTATGACCTCTTGCTTTAGACTGTGGTAAGCCCATGTTTCCTTAACAGATATTTAGGCGTTTTCCCCCTACAGGGAAGAATTTGAACCATACTAATTTAGTGGACCAGATAAGAAACGAGGATATCCGTGAAGAACTGCAGATCTACTCCATAAAAGAAAAGGTATTTAACAAGAAGATACAGTGGAAAGAACATGTAGAAAGAATGGAAGAAAGTAGATTACCAAATAAAATCTTACATTATTTTCCAAGAGGAAGAAGAGATGTCGGACGTCCTCGGAAGAGATGGTCTTAGATCTATCAGTGAAGACGGAACAGACAACTCTTGCCTAAACCAGGAAGTGAAGAAGACTAATTTAGTTACACTTGTTTTCGTATAGATGTCATTTGAGTGGTCTGTGGTCAGCGTTCCGCCTCATATTGACATATAGGAAACCAAGGTAGTACTAGGACGGGAAAATTCGGTAAATTTTGCTTAGAGGCCTTTTCATTCAGGCTTAAGGATCTTTTACGAGTCTGAAAATCTTCAGACTCGGGACCCACGGCTTAAAGTCCCTCCCGAAGGACTTGCTCCTTGGATTTTTCCATCCTAAAAAAATCCATCGACCCCGGCCAGGTTTGAACCCGCGACCCTCGGGACCAGAGGCAAAGAACATAACCACTAGTCCACCGCGGTTTATAACCAAGACAAAATAACCTATCTAACTGCATTAAACCAGTGTTCGAGACTTGTATTCGAAAGGTCCTGATTACAAATAAGGCCCGGCACATTTACTTTTTTTTGCGGTTTTCATATAGCTCGGGACCCAGCTCCGTGTGTCTGAAAGGAATTTGCTGTCTCGGCTATTAGTACCATGAGAAGCAGAGAAGTGTACCTCCTCCCACTCCCCACACTTCCCCCCGCAAACACACAGAGCTTGGACTCGAGCTGTTCATAAGTCCTCGGGATAAGTATCGTTGGATTTGCATTGTTATATGTCATTTAATAATAATTTCAATTTTAAAAATTGTTTGTACCTTATAAAGACATGCTTCATCCTCAGGAATTCTTATGACACTGAAATTATTTGTATATTTCGTATAGAGGGCTTTGGTTGTTCGGTGTGTTCTCATTTAGCATATAATAACTTCTGTTATAAACTTCGTCACACTATTAACAACTGATGAATTAGCAAGAACAACACCTGTTAAGCCCCAACTGTAAAAAGTAATACAAATCCTAGTGATCATAAGCAAGGGGCTCATTCAAGGCCTTTCAAAGACATGCTTCATCCCCAGGAATTCTTATGGTACTGAAATTGAATGAGTCATTTCGAAAAGGGATCGTCTACTATTTTTCTGAAATTCACTTATTTCATTATTCCATGTTTAGATACCTACTTTCATCGCGATGGATCGTTTCCGTGTGAGAATGAATCAACTACACTATTCCTTTACCACTTTCCGACTTTATTCAGTAGCAATTTCAGATTCAATGCTTATCCTGAGCAAGTTCAATCAGTTTTTTTTTTTTTTTTCCTCTCCTGTAAAATTTGATCAGCTGTAGATGATCCCTTTTCGAAATGTCTCATTCAATTATTTATACATTTCATATAGAGGGCTTTAGTTGTTCGGTGTGTTCTCATTTAGCATATTTTTATTTTCTGCTTCCTTGATACTTTCGATCTCTTCCAGGATATTGATTTTTTGTCTATTGTTTTCCGTGTGGATTATCGACATTGTTTTATATATTTTGTTAAATTGATGGCCGGTTTCAGAAATGTGTTCAGCAAAACTTGATTTTCCTTCTACTTTAAATAAAGTCTGAGAAATGTTCATTAAATCTTATTTTAGAACTTCTTGATGTTCTGCCTACATAACAGTTTTCACAGTCGTTACACTTGAGTTTATATGCACCTTTACTTTAAAACAATAGACAAAACGTCAATATCCTGGAAGAGATTGAAATGTGAATATTCACAGTCGAGTCTACGACAATGGAACATAGCACTCGCCACTGAAGATGCCCTCCGCAGTTGAGGGAGAAACGTCTGGAAGAAACGCCAATTATAGACCACGGCCACATTGCACGGCATCTTTTAATATTATGATTACTGGCCGTGAAAGCCTGCATTCCACGAAAAATTAAATAATTATATTTTGGATATCCTTATGGGTGTACAAGAGGAGCCGGACATCGTAGACATTATAGAAAAAGAAAAGATTACAGTGGTATGGTCATGTCAAAAGAATGCCAGAGCAAAGATTGCCAAAAATTGTTATGAAATGGAAAGGAGGAAGACCGAAGAAAACTTGGATAGAAGGGTTACAAGGAGCTATGAATATCAGAGGAATGGAGGAAGATCAATGGATGGACAGAGAGGAATGGCGTTTGGTTTCCGGAAGACGGCGGTAGCTGCCATGATACCGGATGATGATGATGATTTTGGATATCTATTATTTAAATCTAGTTCTGATAATTTCTTAGGATAAAAATTAATTTATGAATATTTAGTTTGGTCATGGATTATTGTAAAAATTGTAATATAAACCCACAACTGAATACTGAAGTCGAGAAAACTGAAATTTCCCCAACGATGTTTGATAAACAAAGTGACTTAAAAATAAATGCCTGAGTCGGGATTTGAACCCGAGTCTCTAAACTCTGTACGTTTAGCGCTCTAACCATCTGAACCACTCAGGGTATCCTAACACAAATATTAATAAATATTTATTTTCTTATATATGTAGTATTCTCAATTTACACGAGAGGTAGCGGTCAAAAATATAGTTATAATATATATATATATATATATATATATATATATATATATATTACAATGTTTTATTATCTCTCATTAGGAAACAAAATTCGTTTTCATCTCCACATTATTAGTTTTCATTAAGTGCAATGAATACGTGAATACATTTAAGTCAATTTTAAATATAATACAATATGAAAAAGGAAATCTTCTCTTTATTCATGGAATATACTACAAAAAGTTTTTAATTTTATGAAGTCTGAAATTTTCCGAGAACTCTCAAGGCTATTTTGAGCATCAGTTTGAAAAAGAGAAATATTAGATATGCTCTATATTAGCAATAAATTAAAGCAATTTTCAAAAGTTGTGAATATTGTAATGAATCTCTTTCGCTTTCGATTCTAATTAGATGTCGGTAGCAGTGTTCTAATGGCTAGTATGGTAACCTCTGAATCCGAGGTTCGTGAGTTCAAATTCAGTCTGGTCGATGAATTTTTTTTCCAGGAATAAAAAAATCACGACTTGACTTCTTTCAGAAAGGGAGAAAAAGCCATTGGTCCCATGTCTTAAATTTACTGCACATAAAAGAAACTTCAAATTTGAAATAAGAGATTTCTGTACAACATTATTTGGCCATTTTACACCAGATTTGAATTTCAACGCCAATGATCTCAGATGTTAAAGAATTAGTTAATATATATATATATCATCGGTTGATTAATGTCTTTGACATCGTCCGATTCCTGATAGCCAATTTTATCGGTCCATCCAATCTCCTGGTTGTAGATGTTTCTCCTTCATATATAAACATATTCCCTGACTCCAGGAGGTATTAGGTCTTCCGCTGCTTCGTCTTCCCTCAGGTTTCCATTCCAAAACAGATATATATATAAAATTTTCCCCAATGCCCCATGTTGTCGTTTCGACATTTCTGGTGTTCTCTCTTGGCATGGCGTATTTTAACCCACTTCTGAGATTGGGGTGCCTGGAAGGCGGGATTACGCTGCCCCGGTGATATGAGAGTTGATGATGAAGGTAATGATGTGCCAGGAGAGGCCTTAAACTGAACTTAACCTAATTAGGCGAATATGATATTGATATAACGATGGTCAGATGGTGTTCGGGGATCGTTTGGGCCTTAAAGTTTCCTAACATAATCTTAAGGGTGAGGAAAAAGCCCGAAAAAAACCTCACCCAGGAAACCTGTCCGGACCGGGATCGAACCCGGGCCCGCTGCGTGACAAGGCAGCACGCTACCTCGAGACCACAGCGGTGAACAATTTAAATGTTTGATTAAATACATCATTTATCCCGTTGTTGAGCATCGTAATTTGACATCATTTATCCCTTTTTTTTAATGGTCTCGAATTTGGATTGAAATTCACAGACATTGATAAACTGATATTGACTGATGTTAAAAAAAAATGTATTGAAATATTACTTTTGAACGTTAATGTACTGAACAATGACGCAAGAGCAGGAGTCTTTGTTCAGCGCCCTGCAAAACAGACGGTGACGTCACTTCACCAATAAAGTATCATTGTGACACATTTTTTTTGTCGCACTAGATTAGAATAAATAATGTTTTTATCTGTGCAATCATTAATCACTGTAATCTAATGCATTGTGTTTCTAGTGATTGTTTTGGCTGATGACATCTTATGAAATACACGTGAATATTACATGGAGACTTATATACTGTAGATAATATACTGTATGTAATGTGTTTCTGTGTGACTGTGTCACTAGGTCGAGTTTGTATCCACAAACATGGACAATGCACTATGAAATCAATGTTTATGAAAAATTTTATCTCATTTCTTTCTCAAAATATATGGAACACTGACCTTTTAAATTTAGTCACATTTAGAAATGATATGTATAAGGATTTTTCCATCCCAGGCATGTTAGTGTAAGAGACTATTTAACTCATGTCACAAATGGTAGTCAATGACCAATCACGTTTCAATGATTTCTGTTTTACAACCAATCAGAGTCGTGTTTCACCAAATATTTATCAGTGTTATAATTACCATATTAAAGAAAGCTCCTCCTTTTTAATATTCTGAACAGGTCTGACGTCCCGCGCCGTAGCCGAGCGGTTAAGGTAGGAAGCCTTGGCGCAGAGCTACGGGACTTGCGCTGGTTCGAGTCTCCATGGGGGAAGAAATTTTCTCATGGTATTTCGGCCAGTATGGGACCGGTGCCCACCCAGCATCGTGAGGCAATTGGGTAGCTACAATAAGTGGCGGCTCCAGGTTGAGGAACCAGCTATAACGGCTGGGGGACTCGACATGCTAACCACATGTCACCCCTACACTGGCTGTTGATCATCTACCTCTGTGATTGACACATGTAGATGTGAAGGGCCAGCAGCCGGCTGGTAAAAGGGCAACCGCTGAAAAGTGGAAAGACACTCAATCGGAACAGGTCTGACCATTATTTTGCAGTGACTGAGCCCGTGAGAAATACGGCCACCAGATTGTATATATAGTGCATGAATGTCAACACATGCCGCATGCAGGAGTTAATATAAAAAAAATTGTAGCAATTGATTATACCACCAAAAAAAGAAACCACTGTTTGCACTTTCTTAAATGTATTTTTTCCCAGGTAACAATCCAGAAAAATATAGTTGTCATATTTACATCATACGACATCAGAAATTAATTAATATACAGTTTGATGTGTTTCATTTTTTCTCCACTAGAGAGAATTCTTACAATATTGCGTTCCTCTGGCAATAAATAGTATGATCTGGTTGTAGTGATAAACAAAAGAAGCAGATGAAGCGTACCTATCGTTTCTCATTTGTTTTCAAACATCGCAGTTTACATTAAATATATAAATATTTTAAAATAAATATAGTTAAATAATGATTTGTGAGTAAACAGCTTAATTTTATTCGTTAAATAGTACTAACAAATGCCACTCTTGATTTCCAAATTCTCTAGATAAATTCACTCCTCACTTCGTGAGTCGTGAATAATCACTCGTGGCATTACTTATGATAAACACTTCGAGGAGGAATAAAATTACTACAGTTGTTAATATCCTTTGGGAAAACTCGGTAAAAATGTAAAAGGTAAGTGAGCCGAAATGCTATTTTGGATACAGAGATAATGTTACGAAAAAAGCCTGATATTGTACTGTAGATATCTGATCGAAGCCAGGCTTAAACACTGGCAATTTCATGTTTTGCATCTGAGTTACATAGTTTTATTAACAAGAAATTTTTGAGAAATTAAGGAAATAGTAACACCACAATCCGAAGAAAAGGCACAGTTAGGAAGAGATAGGGACCCAAAATAAGTTAACCCATAAAATGGAGAAAGGGCAGTAATGGAAAACGGAGGATGGTAGGACAAAACAAAAGGAAAGATAAAAATGATCCAGAAGAAAAGATAAGTCTTAACTGAAATAAAATGTGGAAGTCAAAAGTGAAAGTGATGGAAAGTGGGAATTAAAGGTGAAGAAAAACGTAAAAATTCAGCGAAGAAAATATGCGAGCGAAGGATATTGAAAGATAGGAGCGAAAGGTACACACACACACACACACATATATATATATATATATATATATATATATATATATATATATATAGCCTAAGTCCACCGCTGTGGTCTCGAGGTAGCGTGCTGCCTTGTCACGCAGCGGACCGCGGTTCGATCCCCGGTCGGGGCAGTTTTTCTGGGTGAGGTTTTTCCTCACTGTAAGACAAATGTCAGGAAAACTTTAAGGCCCAAACGGTCCCCGAAATCATATGGCCATCATCCTTATCATTATCATCATCATCCTTCACCGGTGTGGAAAGCAACGGGAAGCTACCACACCTACAATCCCCTAGTAAAGCAGCAAGCATAGCATGAAAATGCTATGAATTACTATGGATGGATATATATATATATATATATATATATATATATATATATATATATATACGTTAAGTCACTAAGAGAAAAAATGTATAGGATATAAAGCAAATGAAGATGCGTTTTACTGTAAAACGAAGGAAACAGGATAAAAAGTAATAGGGCCTATAAAAACACAAAGAAAGTTAGGACTAAAAGCGATTAAGAATAAAATAAAAAACGTTGAAGAGAGGCTAATATAACGTGAAGAAAATTATAAAAATCAGAAAAAAAGGATTAAAAAACAATAAGAGATAGGAAAAAGATAAAAAAAAGGCGACTAAAAGTAGAGAACAGTTATTCTCACAGTTATATGGATGTTAAACATGGACTCTTACTTTAAGGTAGGAAAGGAGATTACGAGTATTTGAGAATATAGTTCTTAGAAAAAATTTTGGACCAAAGAGAGATGAACAGACAGATGAATTGGATTATTTAATAGTGAACTACATGGTCTTTATAAGAACCCAGATATAGTAACAATAGTTAAGTCTCATAGAGTGCGATGGGCAGGACATATGGCACGAATGGAAATGAAAGACGTGTATGGAAGCTTCTTGTAGGAAAAGCAGAAGGAAAACATCCAGTTCGTAGACCAAGAATGAGATGGGAGAATTGTATTGTATTGTAAGCCTTTTTTTTTTCCTTTACAGAGATTTAGGCGCTCTCCCCCAACAGGGAAGAATTTGAACCATACTAATTTAGTTACACTTGTTTTCGTATAGATGTCATTTTGAGTGGTCCGTGGTCAGCGTTCCGCCTCATACTGACATCTAGGAAACCAAGGTAGTACTAGGATGGGAAAATTCGGTAAATTTTGCTTAGAGGCCTTTTCATTCAGGCTTAAGGATTTTTTACGAGGCTGATGATCTTCAGACTCGGGACCCACGGCTTAAAGTCCCTCCCGGAGGACTTGCTCCTTGGAATTTTCCATCCTAAAAAATCCATCGACCCCGGCCGGATTTGAACCCGCGACCCTCGGGACCAGAAGCAAGGAGCATAACCACTAGTCCACCGCGGCCGACTAGATGGGAGAATAACATTAACTATGATTTGAGGGAAGTAGATTATACAGGGAATGATTGGAAAACATTAGCTCAGGATAGTGATGTATGTAGGGCTTAAGTCCGCGCGGCCATGAACCTACGGGTTCGATAGTGCCAGTGAGTTAGTTCGTTAACTAAAAGGAGAGAAAAATACAATGAAGGATAGTCCATAATACAAGATATATGCCAGAAAATGGGAGAATAAAATAGGGGCCTATAACCAGAGCGTCTAGAAATTATTCTTTAAAATAAACTCTTAAGAAGTGATATTTCAGGAATTATAAGGAAACTTTAGAGAAGCTATACTTCTAAGTTATTATCTTGATTCTTGAGAAACTCGACACGTGTAACTGACGTCAAACAGTCTGGCAAGACTCGCAATTAGCTCCATAACACGCGGAATCCAGCTATTCCATATCACATACGGTTTTTCGCTGATAACAGTCCACATAAAAAAAAACGTAATATGCAAACCGTGCATGCACATTAACCTCTGATACATTTTCATTACTTCATAATATTAATTTAAAATATTTCGGATAAATTGAAAATACAGTACAGAAGAATAACAGCTGACAAAGCTACTTGTAGGTCAGAGAGAAAACGTTCTCCCCTTCTCTTTGTGTCCCACGTCATCCGAGCCTCAGAGCGGTGAACACATGTAAAACAAATAAATAATAGTTTTAAAAAACTAAAACAACACGCTTTATTAGAAAACAGAACTAAAAATGAAATATAATTTTAATTTCCAACACGCTTGGGATAAAATTAAAGTGCTAAACAAAAAAATCATCTCCAACACATCTAGAATGAAACTAGAGTTACCCACAAAAAATAATGTTACCATCAAAAGCGTGGGGTGCTCTATATCAATTAATATATTTGATAATAGACTGATATTGGTAAAAGTAAAGTCTCTAAGAAGAAAACGTAAAAATCATAAAAAGCACCCCACACTTTTGATAGTAAAATTATTATTTTTTTGTACATAACTCTACTTTTGTTCTAGATGTGTTGGAGATGATTTCTTTGTTGACCACTTTAATTTTATCTCAAGCGTGTTGGAAATTAAAATTATTTTTCATTTTTTAGTTAGGTTTTCTAATAAAGCGTGTTTTAGTTTTTTTAAACTATTATTATTTTTTTAAATTTTTAGTTTGGTTTTATAAGAAAGCGTGTTGTTTTAGTTTTTTTAAACTATTATTTGTTTTTTTTTTAGTTTAATTGATTATCATCAACCGGAATCCCATTAAAATTTAATTGCTTACGATATTTTTAGTTTTAAAAAAATCCTCCGGGCCGGATTTGAATCAGCGACCTATGGATTACTGAAATTATATACCACTACAGTCCACCGCTCTACCAACTGAGCTACCAGAGGATATAGTATTAACTTCTTATAACGATGGACTAAAAAGTTGATAAGTCCACAACCTATTATACCGGTCTTTATTTTTTTTAATGTCCTGATGATCCTGCCTGGCTAGGATCATTATGAAATTATTGTATTGTCATCGGTCCTTTACAAGTATACAAAGTGTCAAGTCGATCCAATGTTTTTAAGTGGGTGAAAATCGTGTTGAAAGATTCCGTTACATAGACAGATACAGATCAAGCTAATATAAAGCGTGTAAAAAATACCCCGAAGTGAAATGTAAGTTCTAATTTGAACTTTCTTTAGTTCTAAATTACTATCCAATTTAATTTCATTCGAATTTAACATTCACTATTTCTGAAATTCTGTACCAGTGTTATTTCTTATGTGTAATATCGAGTGTTAATTTATACATTACAAACTAACTGTAGATATATTTATAGTCCAAGATACGGCTGCAAGATTACTATGTTCATCGAGTGTATGAACAAAATCTCTTTTTTTCATAAAATTGTGAATGACTGAATACATTGCCTATTAAAGTTTAGCCGCCAGTATGTTTAATTAAAATATAATTTATTTATTTATTCGAAATAATTTGATTCACTTGTTATTCAAATAAATTATAATCCAGTTAGCAGAAATAGATGTGTGGAGCTTGAAAAGTTTTTATTGTCATTGCAAACTTGGCCGTAAACCTCCTCGCGGCTACAGTAGGCTCTGACACCAATCAGTTATAAAATGGCGGTAAGTACGTACTTATTATTTTATATTGTTTCAAATAAAGTTCAGTACATTTAAAATGCTGTGATTTGTTTCGTATAATGTATATTAACACTACCTTTTGGATTTATTTTCTTTATATGTTGTACGTAGAATTCATAAAGGGCAATGGTTTTACTTCCCGCTGCGAGGAGGTTACGGCCAAGTGTGCAATGGCAACCAAAACTCTATGGCAACTCAAGCTCTATACATCGATTTCTGCGAACTGGATTATAATTTACTTTAATAACAAGTGAATCAAATTATTTCGAATAAATTAATTAATTATTGCATGGAAGCTTCTTGTAGGAAAGCCAGAGGGAAAACGCCCAGTTGGTAGACCAAGAATGAGGTGGGAGAACAACATTAACTATGATTTGAGGGAAATAGATTATACAGGGAATGATTAGAAAGCATTAGCTCAGGATAGGGATGTATGGAGAGCTTATGTCCGCGCGGCCATGAACCTACGGGTTTGATAGTGCCAGTGAGTAAGTAAGTAAGTATACTGGCGGCCGAATTTGAATAGCAACTCGGCAAAAATGTATTCAGTCGTTCACAATTTTATGAAAAAAAAATAGATTTTGTTCATAAACTCGATGAACGTTGCAATCTTGCAGCCGGATCTTGGAGTATTATAACTGAGTGCATTTTAATATTACACTAACTCACTGGCACTATAGAACCCGTAGGTTCATGGCCGCGCGGACTTAATGTCTCGATACATCCCTATCCTGAGCTAATGATTTCCAATCATTCCCTGTATAATCTACTTCCCTCAAATCATAATTAATGTCATTCTCCCACATCATTCTTGGCCTACCCACTGACCGTTTTCCCTCTGGTTTTCCTACAAGGAATTTCCATGCTCCTCTTTCATTCCCCATTCGTGCCACATGTCCTGCACATCTCAGTTTACGAGACTCAACTATTCTTTATATATCTGGTTTCCAATAAGGATCATGTAGGATATACGTTACATATTTTATTTTTGATTTTTAAATAAATATAATATATTCATATGCACTTTTTTATATACACGGAAATTTCGTATTTTGCGTTTGATTGCTCAGATACTGTTGAAGGTACGACATGTTGATAAACCATTCCATGAATATTAAAAAAAAAATTCAGATGGTGGCCATAACTTTTTCAGCAGAAGAAACCACTCTTGCTGTTTTTTGGGGATTGAAGATGAAGGAGCTTGCTGTTTGCTTTCAGGATAGAAATGATGAAGACAAGTTTCATCAACAGTGATTACTAGGGCTAGGATTTTTATGATAAATCTAACTCACTGGCACTATCGAACCCATAGGTTCATGGCCGCACGGACATAAGCTATCCATACATCCCTATCATGTAAAGTAAAGTAAAGTTATCCCACAACAGGCCCGGAGGCCCTTGGGGTAGTAGGAAGTTAAGGCTTCCACTTTTTCTAGACAATCGGCACTTTATGTCAGCCGGGTGACGGCCGCCTTTACCCCCAGAACAAGCGTCTGGTACTCATTTCCGTTAGAGGCGAGTCGACCCCAGGGCCATAGTGCCGCCAGAGGGTTTGGGTCAGTTTAAAAATCCTGGCCCCAACGGGACTTGAACCCTCGACCCTCCGGCTTGTAGCTCAGTGCCTTAACCACTACGCTACGGCGTGCCCCCACATCTCTATCATGAGCCAATGTTTTCCTATCATTCCCTGTATAATCTACTTCCCTCAAATCATAGTTAATGTTATTCTTTCACCTCATTCTTGGTATACCAAATGGGCGTTTTCCCTCTGGTTTTCATATAAGGAGCTTCCCCATTCCCCATTCGTGCCACATGTCCTGCCCATCGCAGTCTACGAGACTTAACTGTTCTCATTATATCTGGCTTCCTATAAAGACCATGTAGTTCATTGTTATGTAGTCTTCTCCATTCACCTGTCCGTTCATCTCTCTTTGGTCCAAAAATTTACCCAAGAACTGTATTCTCAATTATTCGTAATCCCCTTTCCTCCCTTAAAGTAAGTCCATGTTTCGCAACCATACAATACAACTGGTAGAATAATAGTTTTATATATTTTCAGTTTAACGTTTTTTGAAAGGAGTTGGGACATCAAGAGTCTCTACAATGCATTATAGCACGCATTTCCAGAATTGAGCCTATGTTTAATTTCTTTGTGCATCTCATTCCTATTTGTGATTATTGTTCCTAGGTATTTGAATTCATCCATTTCCTCAAAATTTCCCTCATTTGTCATTAGCTGTCCATTTCCATTATATAATGTATTTCTATATTTAGTTTTATTGATATTTACTTCCAGTCCCAATTTCTTAGTGTTACTCAGTAGTAGGATTTTTATGATATAGTTTATATTTTTTGATAAGAGTGATATGTTTCTTAAATATGCATAAATGATTTTTATACAAAAACTAATTGATTTAAAGTACTTTGTTACGTCATAGCCATGCATATTTGGTCATTTATATGCGACAGAGCACATTAATTTATTGGTCATATTCGTCATATTTTCGCTCTTGTAAGAAGAAAAGAACTTTTTTCTTACCATTTCTTTATTCCGTGTTCATTTGAGTTGTTAAATTCCTCATAATTTTGTTTCTTCTAAAATCTGTCGTCCTCTCATATTTCGTTTCAATTCACAGTATATATTCTTTTCCCTTACGTATAGTATATACCTGAACAAAATATGTGTTTGTCTCGCGACAAGCAGGTAGCTATTGATAATTTTAATAAAATAAAAAGCATGCAACAATATCAAATTCCATATTTTAGTTTGATTCTTATTTGCATTTTATTCTTAAATAAATAGTTCTCAAAAAACTGATTTACTACTTGATTTTACAACTGAAATTATTACATAATTATTGTCATATTTTTATGTTACAGTGCATATTTTCATAATTTTTAGGTCATAAGCGCATTTTTTGCATATTTTGGTGTTTTTAGGTAATAAAAATCCTAGCCCTAGTAATTACTATACACTAGTTTACCATTGAAAGAAACTCTGGGTCACCTACACTGTAGGCATGCATAGAGAACCGAAGGTAGGCATGGGCATAGCATGTATTGAACATGTCTCAACTTGCACACCACTCACAGAGAGGAACAGAGGAGAGAGTGATGGCATTGAAATTTGTACCATGTGTTAATGACGCATTAAAGCTAACAAATACCGTAAACACATTTTTGCAGTAAACATTATGGCCGTAAAAATATGAATCATTGTTTATTGAACAACTCTTTTTTTTTTTTTCCTCTTTTTCCGTTTGCAATGTTTTCCCTCTTGTTTTTACCTTTTCGTTTATTTTATTTTATTCACACACACACACCCACCCAGACCCAGGGTGGAGATTTAAAATCCCTTACCCCGCCGGGAAAAGAACCCGGGTCGCCGGAGTGAAAGGTAGGGACTCTACCGAGTATGCCACGGCGACGGACAGTGCTCTCATATATATAATTGAGATGAAACTACTATGATACACAAATGTTATTGCTCATAACCACAAAAAAAATGTGCAAGCTACAGAGATCTCGGATCACCACCTATGCAATGCAAACTGCAAGTAACATATATGTTTGAAGTAGGTGTAAATTTACAATATGGCATTTGTTTCAAGGACTAAGAAAATTCCCTAAAAGCTCTCTCTTTAACACACGCGCGCATATATATACATATTCATCCATAGTAATTCTGCCCGAGGTCAGGTCTTTCACTGCAATTATTGCATTTACATGCTATAGTTTGCAGCTGGAATGGAAGAAAACCGGCTTGCAAAAAGAGCTAAAGAAGATACACCAATGGACGGGAGAAGAACAAGAGGAAGACTAGCCAAGAGATGGATAGACAGTGAATGCACATCCAGTACGTCTTCCTCCGAGGAGTGATTTTCGAAATAAACAGGATGAAAATCCTACAAATTAAGTTTAAGAAGAAGAAGAAGAAGGTTTGCAGCTTTACTAGGGAATTGTAGATGTGGTAGCTTCCCGTTGCTTTTCACACCGGTGAAGGATGATGATGATGATGATGATTGCCGGATGATTTTCGGGGACCGTTGGACCCTAAGCTTCCTGACATTTGTCTTACAGGTAAGGAAAAACCCCGAAAAAACTTCACCCAGGAGCCTGTCACGACCGGCAATCGAACCCGGGCCAGCTGCGTGACAAGGCAGCACGCTACCTCGAGACCACAGCGGTGGACATTTATATATATTGTATACGCCTATAATTGTATCTTTATGACTGTATATAAGGAAAGAAAAATGAATGTATACAGGGTGCATAAGTTGGTATTTCACTGACGTATAAATTTAGAAATCTCGAGTTAAAATCCGTTCAGGCGTTATTTTTCTTTTCATGTCATATATATCCATCCATAGTAATTCTGCCCGAAGGCAGGTCCTTCATTGCAATCATAGCATTTTCATGCTATGCTTGCAGCTTTACTAGGGAATTGTAGGTGTGGTAGCTTCCCGTTGCTTTCCACACCGGTGAAGGATGATGATAATGGTAAGGATGATAATGATAAGGGTGATGGCCATATGATTTCGGGGACCGTTTGGGCCTTAAAGTTTTCCTGACATTTGTCTTACAGGTGCGGAAAAACCCCGATAAAAACCTCACCCAGAAAAACTGCTCCGACCGGGGATCGAACCCGGGCCCGCTGCGTGACAAGGCAGCACGCTACCTCGAGACCACAGCGGTGGACGTCATATATATATATATATATATATATATATATATATATAACATAAAGTGATCTCACTACAGGCCATAGGAGGCTCTTGGGGTAGTGGGAGGTTAAGACTCCCACTTTTTCTAGACACTTGATGTCAGCCCTGCATGACGGCCACCTTTACCCCCAGAACAAGCGTCTGGTACTCGTTTCAATTAGAGGCTGAGTCGCCCCAGAGCCATGGTACTACCAGAAGGTTTGGGTCAGTTTAAAAATTCTGACCCACCGGGACTTGAACCCTCGATCTTCCGGTTTGTAGCATATTGCATTAACCATCTACATACGGCGTACCCCCATATAATGTATGACAGCGTCGGAGAGCTGAAGTTATTGAAGAGATTGTGACTGAGTAATAATAAACATAGCGTGACGCAATCGTTCAATCTTAGTTTCAGTTTATCATCTTCTTCGTCTTCTTCTTCTTCTTCCGTATGCAGTATTGGGTGATGATGCCCGTTCTGCGACTACAAAAACTGATCTTTCCATCGGTTGAAGGGTCTTCCGAGGTCTCTTTTGCCTTTAGGGTTGAGGTGATAAATCATCTTTGGTAAACGGGAATTTGACATTCTCTGGACGTGTTGAAACTATTTAATCTGATAATTTTGTATATGTTCAGCCATTTCCCTACTATTCCACTGCATCCTTATCTCATCACTCTTCATTCTATCCCTTAATGTTACTCCAGTTAGTGATCGGAGGAATCTCATTTGTGAACTATTAATGCGGGATTTATCTTTTGCTCGAAGTGTCCAGCATTCACTTCCGTATAGTAGAGCAGGTTTGGCTATGGCATTATGAAATCTCAATTGGATTTGTTTCCTCATTTTTTGCCAAAATTTCTCCTAATTACACCATTTAGTCTGTTATATTTTTCTAAATTTGTTTCCACATCTTTTTGATTATGAAACTGTGATACATTATTACCTAAATAATTAAAGTGTGTTACTTGTTCTATTGGTTTATTATTTATTATTATTTTTACTCTCGAAAGTCCCTTTCCAGTGATTGCCATGGATTTGGTTTTATTTTCAGATATTTTCATGTTGTATTTTTCCAAGGTATTCTGCAATTTAAACACTGATCTCTGCAAATCATCTTCATTCTCTGCTAGAAGTACTTGATCATCTGCGAAGATTATTGTTTGTATTTGGTTTCCTCTGCATATTTTTACTCCTGGGGGGTTTAGTTTTTTCCACTCCTGGACAATTTCAGTTTATGTAGCCTAATAGTATTTTCTATTACTCGATTAAGGTTGTTTTCGTGAAGCTCAGTTGACACCGTTCTCGATCTAACGTGGGATATTACATAATTATACTATTATATCGGAATCATAATATGCTTCTTATCGAGACAACGTTACATGTGTAGTGTATTATTTAGCTTCAGGTTAATAATAGTACATTACGATGCGAGGTTCGAAAATTAAAAACCTCGCCACCGCTCGGTTTTTAAACATTTTTCCTCGATTCTGTAAAACACTTCACAAACGTGCGTTGTACATCATTTTTTGCGCGATGGAGTTTTCAAAATAATAAATAATATTATTTAATATATTTTAAAATAATATCTTTGTAGGAACTATTTGCGTTCATTATAAACAACTGACTAACGTTAACAGTGTGGGCAATGTTTATCAGTTGAAACAACAGGAGGCCTTGAGAACAATTATTGATAACATGGCCGCAAGTACATATTTGTTTCGTATATTTTTTTACAAATGCCCCAGGTTGTCTTTTCGACATTCCTGGTGTTCTCTCTCGGCATGGCGTACTTGTAACCCACTTCTGAGGTTGGGGCGCCTGGAAGGCGGGGTTATGTTGCCCCGATGACATGAGATGATATGACGGGTGATGATGATAGTGGTGCGCCAGGAGAGTCCCTAATCCTAAGCTTAATCTAAGATGAATATGAAGGATGGTGATTGCGATGGCCATATGATTTCGGGGACCGCTTGGGCCTTAAAGTTTTCCTGACATTTGTCTTAGTCTTACAGATGAGGAAAAACCCCCATAAAACCTCACCCAGGAAAAACTGTCCCGACCGGGGATCGAAACCGGGCCCGCTGCGTGACAAGGCTACCTCGAGACCACAACGGTGGACTGTTTTATATTGTTTCAAATAAAGTTCAGTTCATTTAAAATGCAGTGATTTGTTTCGTATAATGTATATTAACACTATCTTTTGGATATTTTCTGTATATGCATTGTACGTAGTATACATAGAGGGCAGTGGTTTTACTTCCCGCATGTGGGTATAAATGTAATATTACAGTATAGTCATTTATAGGGCAAGGCAATTAATGATTTTGCATCTTTTTCTTATGAAGGTTGAAACATTGCTTGCATATATGAAAATGTACGGCATTAAAAAACGGATTAAATAAAAGCAATTCGTTAGGGCATTTTTTTGCATTTTCTTAACTTTTCAGAGATTTGGCAATTTTTAGGCCATTTTGAGCATTTTCTACACTTTTCCAGAAGGCTGTGACATTATTTGTATTTGATATAAGATTTTTATTATAATTCAGTATTTTTCCTTTCAATACAATTTCTTGGAATTAAGTAGTTCTTTTGCTAACTACTACCCCTATTTTTCAAGGTATGTGCATAATGACCTTGCCCACTTCTAGGAATTTTATTCAATTTCTTAGAGCTTATGCTAGCTTCTACCCTTATTCTGATTATTAACTGCAATTCAAAATTGTTATAAAAGTGCACTGTGTAATTGAAATGGATTTTCTGCAATAAAAGGTACTGTAATATGTATTTTTTAATACTTCTCTTTTAATATTTTGATGTTAAGTTAAATTTTATGTAATTCAGTAATCAAGTGAGTACTTAATCTAATAAATAGTATTTTATTGGTAATTCTTAACTTTTTATTAGTCATTTTTTATTTTGTTAGTCATTTTTTTGCATTTTTTAGGTCATAAATGCAATTTTTATTTTGAATTTTTTACCAATTTATAGGTCATTAAATGCCTTGCCCTAGTTATTTAGATTGGTAACCCCAAAATGTAGGAAGTTAAACTTTCAATAATGGTCGCCATTGCTGATAAGTACGACAAAACGCACCCGCGCAAAAAGTTATGTTACAACTGTGAAAATATAAATTAAAATACTAAAACGGTCTAGGCATTAGGAAAAATAATGTGACCAAGATAAGGCTAAAGGAACTCACATAAAAATCCTATAATTTAAGCTTACATTAAACACAACAGAAAACAAAGAACCGTGTAATAAAGTAACAATCACATTTGTACGTAAGAATTGTTAAAGAACGTTTTGTAACTCACATCTCATGTAATAAATACAGAGTATACACTCTATTTCATGGCCACGAAATTACTCCATGCAGGGACAAAAACCAGTGATGAAGGCGAACCACAAGCTGACTCGTGTACGCGATAACACAGACTGGCTGTCAAACCGCGCAATTCTGCTTTTAGCGAATAATCAGTAGCTATCAGTACGCAGTATGTAGTCAACACAATACTACATTCTGCGCAATTAATTAAAAAACAATGGTTGCTCTAGATTTCTCCTTAAATATATTTAGCATTTAAATAAATAAATATATTTATATATATATATATATCCGACCAGCCTCATGGGCTAGTAGTCCGCGTTCTTGACTACTGTTCATGAAGTCCCGGGTTCGATTCCCGGTCAAACCGTAGGAATTTTCCCTTAAAGGGAATTATTCCTGTGGTTGCCCATGGTCTGGGATTTAGGTTAAGAACTCTCCTGGCGCTTCATTACCATTTATCACCCATCATACCATCGGGGTAACGTAACTCCGCCTTCCAGGTGGATTACAATTCTGTCAATGCCAGGGGAGAAAGCCATAAATATCATATAAGACAACCTGGTGCCATTAGACAAATATATATATATATATATATATATATTTGTCAGGATTGAGCGACCTGATGTACTATGTAGCTCAGCAATTGTTATATATATATATATATATATATATATATATCCATAGTAATTCTGCCCGAGGACAGGTCTTTCTCTGCAATCATAACATTTTCATGCTAAGCTTTGCAGGTTTACTAGGGAATTAAAGGTAGCTTCCCGTTGCTCTCAACACCGATGAAGGATGGTGATGATGATGATGATGGCCGAATGATTTTCGGTAACCGTTGGGCCCTAAACTTCCTGACATTTGTCTTGCAGGTGAGGAAAAACCCCGAAAAAACCTCACCCAGGAGCCTGTCCCGATCGGGAATCGAACCCGGGCCCGCTGTGTGACAAGACAGCACGCTACCTTGAGACCATAGCCATAGTATATATATATATATATATATATATATATATATATAATGTCCACCGCTGTGGTCTCGAGGTAACGTGCTACCTTGTCACGCAGCGGGCCCGGGTTCGATCCCCGGTCGGGGCAGTTTTTCTGGCTGAGGTTTTTATCGGGGTTTTTCCTTACCTGTAAGGAAAACTTTAAGGCCCAAAAGGTCCCCGAAATTATATGGCCATCATCATTATTATCATCATCCTTCACCGGTGTGAAAAGCAACGGGAAGCTGCCACACCTACAATTCCCTAGTAAAGCTGCAAGCATAACATGAAAATGCTATGATTGCAGTGAAGGACCTGCTCTCGGGCAGAATTACTATGGATGGATATATATTTATTGGATGTATCAATAATTCTAAAATTAATTGTAAAACACCTTTGAAGTTATGCAATATAATGTTTAAATATTAAAATAAGTACATGATATGCAGTCGTCCTCAAATAAATTAAACTTATGTTTAAGAACTTCATCAAATGATTAAAACTATGAAGGCCTTTGAAAATTGAGTTTCATCTTCTGCGTTCTATTTGGTACTGAAGTCGGTGCATACGTTTCATCTTCTGTACACCATACACTGACTTCAGTTCCAAATAGAATGCAGAAGATGAAACTTAATTTTGAAAGGCCTTCATAGTTTTAATCACTTGACGAAGTTTCTTAAACATAAGTTTAATTTATTTGAGGACGACTGCTATATCAGGTAGTTACTTATTTCAATATTTTAACATTATGTATTAAATGAAGTAGTCTGCCTATATTTGTTCCTCTCAAATGGCCAAGGTCATTGGAATTTTTCGATAAGCAAGATTCAATACTTCTAAAATTCATTGTGAATCACCGTTGAGGTTATGTACTAAAATATTAAAATAAGTACCCGATATATTTTTCTCTATTTATTTAATTTTATACTATGTCATTAATCTTTTCCTAGTTTTTTTATATATATTGTACATATTATATATTTAATTCGTTAAATTTAGAGTAAATCAAAATACATTATAAATATTAATTGTATTGTATTCATAACTTGTAATCGTTTATATATGTATGTATGTATGTATGTATATATTGTATTTTAGATTTAAGACTTTTCTTTTGTATTTTTTTAAACCTGGTTGAGTGGTAGACAAGGCCTTAAGGCCTTAACTCTGCCAGGTAAAATAAAGCTATTATTATTATTATTATTATTATTATTATTATTATTATTATTATTATTATTATTATTATTATTATTATTATTATTATTATATATCAGTCATCCTCAACTAAAATTAATATCTGTTTAAAAAAGCTCCGTCAAATAGTTAAAACCATGGTTATATTTTAAGGAAGATTCGACGAAACTGCTTCCCATGACGGGAATTAAATCCATAGGTCTCTTGTCACACAGAAGTATGCTACGTTTAGGACTAAGATTTTTATATAATAAAATTTAAGATTGCAATGCAAATAGTATATATTATTCAACTATTTGTATGTGAAACCAAACAAAAAACAGTCTGAAGACTAACTCATCGTTATACTATTCAACTGTTTATGTGTGAAACAAAAACAAAAGGCACTATTCAACTGTTTGTGTGTGAAACCAAACAAAATACAGTCTGAAGACTAACTCATCGTTATACTATTCAACTGTTTATGTGCGAAACAAAAACAAAAGGCACTATACAACTGTTTGTGTGTGAAACAAAAACAAATTGATAGTCTTAAGTCTAACTTCTCAATATACTATGTTGCAATCTTAACTTTTAGTACATAAAAATCCTAGCCCTAGTTATGTTAAAGGACCCTTTGAATATGAAAAGTGCACTCCTGGCAACAGTGGCTATAATTCGTTTGGCTTAACTTTTGCGAAAAATTTGTAGAAAGAGACAGATGTGTTCACCTCTCTCACTCGCACCAGTGTTGTCGGGTTTCTTCACCAGATGTTAAAAGGGAAAAGGGAAGACGAAAACTGACAAGAATGGGTTCTTTCTTTTGTCATCATCATACATGCAAGTATTAGGTCGTGTGGCCTGTTACGGTCTCAAAGAGGAATTTTCCATCCAGCGCTTTTTTGGACGTCCCAGCGATCTTTTGCCTTGGGGGCAGTAACTCCCCAACTTATTTCGCACAGAACGGCCACAGCACGATCGATCTAGTATTCTTTAAAGGAGAAAATCTAAAACTAATCAAACAAAACGGGCTATGGAACTCCGCAGCGGCACCCATACGGAAACACATCCCGATAATGACAAGTTTCCATATGAAAATACCACAAACGAGGAAAGAAGCGAATGGACCAAATATATACACCAGGCAAATACAACAGGAAGTAATAAAACTCAACGAAGAAAACATCGAGAAAGCAAGGGATCTAATAGAAGAAGGCAAACTCGAAGAAGCCCTAGAAATCTCCACCCAAGTGATGAAGAAAGCTATAAAAGTAAGAAAAAGAAGATATGCACAAATATGGTTCGACCAAGAATGCTACAAGGAAAGGAAAGAAACATTGCATGCACTACACATAGCAAAAACCTACAAACGACAGGAAGACCTAACCAAGTACGCAGAAAAGAGAAGGAACTACAAAGGAATACTAAAAAGGAAAAGAGAAGAATATACAGAAAGACAAGGAAGAAAGCTAGCGGAGGACGCAAAATCAAATCCGTTTATAGCATTGAAAAAGAGAATCTCACCCACAACAGGAGAAATTCACATACAAAAATGGGAAAGCCCTTCTCAGACCTACTGAATAAGCAGGACATGGACCGAGCATATGACTTGGACAAAACGAAACTCACACAGATCCAAGAACCGATAACATCACAAGAACTCAGAAAGGCAATAAATGGAGGGAATAACAAAAAATCTGCAGGCCCAGACAACATCTACATGGAACACCTCAAAGAATCGCTCGACAACTTAGAGGAACTATGGAAAGACTTGATGAACAAATGCATACAGAAAGGAGAAATTCCGGAGAGATGGAACACAGCGAACCTAAAGATACTATATAAAGGAAAAGGGGACAGAGCATCACCTGATTCATTCAGAGGAGTAGCGCTAGAAAACGCCTCCTTTAAAGTGTTCACAAAGATCCTCAATGAAAGACTCCTAGAAGCGACCAAGGGACACATCCCGGAAAACCAATTTGGATTTACGAAAGGCAGAAGCACTGTACAAGCAGTGAAATATCTAATGGACCAAATAGAAGACGCCCTAAGACATACAAGAGGGAAGTACCATGCAGTATTCGTCGATTTCAAGAAGGCTTTTGACTCAATAAACAGACAAAAGCTCATTGAGAAACTGAAACAGATGATCGGAAAGGAAGACCCACTAGTGAGAATAATCGAAGCCTGCCTACAGCGAAACATAGTCCAAGTAAACAACAATGTTGAAATTTCGGAAGATATAAGTACAGACGAACGGAGTTCTGCAAGGAGATCCCATGAGCCCCACACTGTTTAACATCTATACAGCAGACGTGAACACCATAATCGAGGAAAACTCAAAAGCAAAACTAATCTTATATGCAGACGATATGGTGATAGGAGCTACAGAAAAGGAGGACATACAAAAAGCAATAAAAAGATTAGAGATCTGGGCACAGGAGAACAACGTGCAGATAAATGAAGAGAAAACAGTCCAGATGACATTTAGAAAAGGGGGAAAATCAACATCAAAAGACAACATAACACTACTCAATCAACCACTACAAAAAGTGGGAAAATACAAATATTTAGGATTCACTCTACAGACAACAGCAACGTCCTTCGGAATACACATCCAAGAAAGAGCAGCGGCAGCCATCCGAACATCATACAATATCCCGAATCTGGCCAACTTATCGACAGGTACAGCAATGCAGTTATTCAAAACGACAGTGGCACCAGTTATTACATATGGAATAGAGATAATTTGGGAAAAACTTAAGATCGGAGATCTGATAAGAATCGAAAAAGTGAAAGCAATGTTCATGAAACGGATCCTGAGAATAGGAAAAACAGCGCCATCTCGTTTTGCTTATGAACTCATGAGAGAGACCTACTTCATAGAGGACATAAGAACCCAATTCTATCTACAATCCACAGAACCATACCAGAAATTCATAAGCATCAGAAATAGGAAGAAGAAGGAAATAGACATAGATTTCTACACCACAACTGCCATGCTGGACGACAGATGGACCAGAGAGTGCAACCCCCAGAGACACGTCACAACACGACTCGCAGTACACGGATTTCACAACAAGATATGTACAAACAAGAAATTCCACGAGCCGACCGAAGAATGCAAGTGTGTGTTGTGTGGACAGAGATGCGGCAAATACCACATCATAACATGTGCGAAAAGGACAAAACCCATTACAGACTACAGCAAAGACTAAACCACCACTAATGCTCAACCTGAGTGCACATTTATTATTATTATTATTATTAAGTATGGCTTTTGGAATTCTATGAGACGGCATTCGTTGAAGATGGGCTTTCCAGTTGTTCTGGTAGTTTTGTATATGGTGAAGAATGGGTTCTACATCCAACTCTTCCATAATTTCCTCATTTCTTTTATGGTCCCACTTTGTGTAGCCTGCTGTACGGCGCATAAATCGCATCTCATTTGCTGTTATTCGGCTTTCATCTCTTCTTCGTATTGTCCATGCTTCACTACCATATCTTAATACTGGTCTTGCGAGAACCTTATAAAAGCCGTAATCTTGTGTTCTTCTGTACTAAAGATGGTTTCATTATACTGTTAATTATCCCCATTGTTTTTTGTAAAATTTGTGATTTTCTTTGATAGCCTGTATCAGCTTCATCTTGAAATGTTAAATTATAATCCAAATAATTAAATTCGTTTACTCGTTGTAAAATTTCATCATCCAAAACAATTTTGCTAGGTATAGGGTATTTCCCATAAAAGGCCATCACTTTAGTTTTCTTTGTATTGTACCTTTTTGCAATTATATTAAAATTGTGTATAGAATACTGTAAATCTGTTTCTTGTTGGAGCTATTAATTTCTTTCTTTTGTACCAGGGTGAAAGCGGTCAAGGATCTACCCTTATATCTCCATCTCTCTCTTTACCAAGTTAAGCCAGATATACAATAAGCCACTGGCATCCTGATTAATCTCACAATAGTTGATATAACTAAATCCCGTCCGCATGCTACAGAAAGTACGCCGAGGTTAGATGTATGGATAGTGTAAGGTCTCTATGGTGTAGGGTGTAGACGGGTCAGAGACATCTTACTCTCGTGGTATAAACAGCGCGCATTAAAAAGTTGCATCATGTACGTATATCCAAAGCTGAATTGTTAAGCTATTTATTTATTGCACATCACTGTATTTAGCCGGTTAGACATATCTCGGCCATGTCGTACTTGTTTTAATTACAGTTATTATTTATGTATTTATTTATTTTACCTGATGGAGTTAAGACAGTAAGGTCTTCTCTTCCACGGCGTTAAATTACACATATAATAATTATGAATTATCTACATGATTAATGATACATAATATAAAGTTGACGATATCGTATAGTGGGTTGTCAGGAAGAAGCTTTAGTCAGGACAAAGCCACATTAGGACCAGCAGCATCAAACATCAACCTGGATGCTGTCGCGAAGAATGAACTGCTGAAGATGGGACGGATGTCCTGAAAGGCCTACAGGCATAAAGATAACATATTTTAAAAGTTGAGGACGACGGACTTTACCTAAGAAGGTATATTTTAACTTATTTTATTTTATGGCTCTCCACCTCAACGGTTTTAACAATGAATTTTATTAGTATTGAATGTCTATGATGTCCGGCTCCTCTTGTACACCCATAATTTCCCTTATTTCTTTATTTCGTATTCTATCCATTCTAGATTTTCCAGCTGATCTTCTTAAAAAATCCATTTCTGTACATATTATATAAAAGATTGTGAATGTCTGTCTGTCTGTCTGTCTGTCTGACTGTTCTTCATAGGCTCAAAAACTACTTGATCGATTTGAATAGGATTTTCTCGCTATAATTTAGAGAAATTTTCTGGGACAATTGACATATATAATATATTACCATACGTACTATAGGGTCGGAGCTAAAAAAATACATTGGTGCACTAAAAAAAGTAGCTTTTTTGGACGCTTAAGTGGCTTACGCTACCTAAACCATAAATACACCAAATCATCGTACACAGAATTGAATATCTCAATATTTAGGATGTGACATCAGCTATGGGTATGATAAAGATATTGAACACAAAACACATCAGTTTCAAGCTATTTGTGGTACAATAAATAGAACATTGAATAATAAAGCCCATAAACAAACAAAATTAAAATTTTATAAAACAATGGCTGTCCCTGTCCTTTTGTATGGGAGTGAATCTTGGATTACCACTACCAAACAAGAAAGTAAAATCCATGCAGCCGAAATGAAATTTTTAAGAATAGTAAAGGGCTGCACTAGAATGGACCAGATAAGAAAACGCGAATAATCCGTGGAAAAGCGAACTGCAGAGCTACTCCATAAAAGAAAACGAAATTTAACAAACAACGATACAGTGGGAAGAACATGTAGAAAAGAATGGAAGAAAGTTAGATTACCAAATAAAATCTTCCCATTATTTTTCCAAGATGAAGAAGAGAGAAGAGATTGTCGAAACGTCCTCGGAAGGAGATGGTCTTCTTTAGGAAATAGATTAGTGAAGAAGGAGAACATGGCAAACTCTTGTCTAAAACCAGGAAGTGAAGAAGAAGAAGAAAGAAAACACTACAAAAAATTCCAGGATAGCATATGGTCTATCTTTTTACGAATAACCCACAATAACCATTTTTGTCTTTGAAGCATCATCGAATTGTGGTATTGTCAAAAATCTCTGGCAAAACCCTAGACTTGCCCCTCTTGACAATCTAAACGAGCACGTTACCCCAGCCCCCTCCATATGAGAGCAATGGTCCTCAACAAAAAAAAAATTAAAATAAATAATGATAGTTTTCTCTCCACCCGTGACAGGTTTTCCAATCTTCTCTTACATTTACACTTGAGGATTTGTTTGAAAAGGTGATCCTACGTAAATTAAATCCATTCTCAGAGGTGTTTGTTAGAAAATATAATATTATCCCTCTTAACTCAAGTCACTTGGCACTATCGGAACCCGTATGTCAATGGCCCGTAGGTCCATGGCCGGTCGGACATAATCTCTTCATAAACCCCTATCCTGAGCTAATGTTTTCCAATCATTTCCTGTATAATCTACTTCCCTCAAATCATAATCACCTCATTCTTGGCCTATCAACTGAGCGTTTTTCCCTCTGGTTTTCCTGCAAGAAGCTTCCATGCACGTCTTTCATTCCCCATTCGTGCCACATGTCCTGTCCATCGCAGTCTACGAGATTTAATTATTCTTATTATATCTGGCTTCCTATAAAGATCATGTAGTTCACTGTTATGCAGTCTTCTACATTCACCTGTCTGTTCAAAAATTTTCCTAAGAACTTTATTATCAAATACTCGTAATCTCCTTTCCTCCCTTAAAAGAGTCCATGTTTCGCACCCATATAATATAACTGGTAGAGTAATAGTTTTATGTATTTTCAGTTTAACGTTTTTTAAAAGGAGTTGGGACATCAAGAGTCCCTGTATTGCATAATAGCACGCACTTCCACAATTGGGCCTATGTTTAATTTCTTTGTGCATATCATTCCTGTTTGTGATTATTGTTCCCAGGTATCTGAATTCAGCCACTACCTCAAAATTTCCCTAATCTGTCATTAGCTCTCCATTTCCATTATATAATGTATTTATATGTGACCATATATTTAGTTTTATTATTATTTACTTCCATTCGCAATTTCTCAGTGTTCCTTCCTACGAAACATAATAGACATAACACATAATCACACCGATCTTGACTCGTATATTTAACGCTTCTACCATTACTGGCAATTACCCGAAACTGTGGAAACTACCATCAACCACCTCAAGACTACCGACCAATCAGTATACTCGCATGTTTGTCCAAATCACTGGTATGTATAATATGAACACAACATATTTCATAGAAGACATCAGGATAACATACCTCCTACCATCTACAGAACCATATCAAAAAGCAGTAAAAGTGAGGGAACAAAAACGGAAGGAAATAAATGAGGAATTTTACACCCCCAGTGCCATGACAGACAGAAACTGGACAAGATAATGTCAGACACTGAGACACGTTGTAACCAGACTAACGATACATGGCTTTCATCACAAGGTCTGCGAAAATAAAAAAATTCCACCAGCCAACTGAAGACTGCAGATGTGCATTGTGCGGTGATAAGTGTAAACTTTATCATATCACAGAGTGTAAAAACAGAACAAAATCAATTAATGAATACAGCAAAGAGTGAATACAAGTGATCAGTGGAAAAGAACGTAAAACTTTCGAAACTAATGCTCTTCTGAGTGCTCCTTTATATTATTATAATACGAACACAGCTGACTACCTCTTTACTTTGACTTATTTGTCAAGCATCAGTCAGGCTTTAGAAAGGGACACCATACAAGTAAAGCCACCACTTATAGGCATCAAAATATCAGACGGTACGACGATGTCCAAGAATTTAACTGAAACAAACAGAGTCCTACAAGGAGATCCAATAAGCCCAATAATGTTCAATATCATGACAGCAGACATCACAAAGATAATCAAAGATACTTCAGCATCACTTATACTATATGCGGACGACATGGCTATAGGCTCAGAAGACAAAGAAGAGCTCCAGGAGGTCCTAAACAGACTTGCCTCATGGGCAGAGAAAAATGACCTACAAATAAACCAAAGCAAGACCAAACAAATGACCTTTAGAAAAGGAGGAAAACATGCATTAAGAAATACAATGACCCTTCATGACAAACATTTAGAAGTAGTCCATAAGTTTAAATATCTGGGAGTGACTCTTCAGACAACACTTTCATCCTTTAAAAATCATGTCACAGAGAGAGCAACTGCAGAAATAAAAGCCATATATAACATTCAGCAACCTCAAAAAATCTCATTGGAAACCTCAGTAAAACTATTTAAGACAGCCATAGCACCAATTGCAACCTATGAGATCAGCATTATCTGGGACAAACTCACAACTAGCGACCTGATAACAATTGAGAAAGTCAAGGCCCGCTACCTGAAACGGATTCTCGGCATTCGGAAAACAGCACCATCGAAACTAACGTACGTACTGTCAAAAGAGAACTTCTTCATCACGGACATCAGAGCATAGTATTTCCTACCATACACCAAAGCCTACGAGGAGACACTCCAATTATTGAACGAGAAGAATAACGCCATCTGGCCCGACTTCTACTTAACAGACGCCATGACAGCAGGCAAACTATGAGCTCCGACACATAGTAACACGATTCGCTTACGCACGGCTTTCATTACAAATTCTGCCAAGACAAGACATTACACCAACCGAATGATGATTGCGTGTGCAAACAGTGTAATAAATACTGTGAAAGATACCATGCACAAAACTGCAAAAGAAGAAAAGTGTCAATAATAAAATTAGGACTAGAATAGTTAAACACCAATATTTTGCACATTGTGCGCATTTTACTATTATTATAGACATTGTCGAGAACACTAGAGAAGCTATGGGCAGAAGAACTTAGGGTGGAATTCATAAAACCATCTTTACGCAAAGAGCGACTCTTTCTCCTCTCTACGTCATAGAGAGGGGGAAAGAGTCGCTCTTTGCGTAAAGTTGGTTTCATGAATTCCGCCCTTAGAGCACTAGTTCTTCTCGATTTCAGTAAAGGTTTCGATAGGCAGACATTGACATATTAATTATTAGCCAGACTAAAAACATTACATGTGTCAGAAAATTGCTTTGATTGGTTTAACTCCCACCTCAAAAATCACCAGTAAATATATTCAAAGTGGTTGCTCGTTTTGGTGAGGAGATCAGGCGTACCCTGGCCAGTTTCTAGCTACATTAATCTTGTCTTGTATCTTGTAAGCCCATGTTTTCCCTTAACAGAGATTTAGGCGCTCTCCCCCTACAGGGAAGAATTTGAACCATACTAAAGTTTGCTTAGAGGCATTTTCGTTCAGGCTTAAGGATATTTTACGAGCCTCAAAATCTTCAGACTCAGGACCCACGGCTTAAAGTCCCACCCGGAGGACATAATAATAATAATACTAATAATAATAATAATGCTTATTTTAGCTGGCAGAGTTAAGGCCATAAGGCCTTCTCATCCACTCAACCAGCGAGAAGTAGAATTATACAAAAATTACGTACATATTACAATTTTAAGATATTATTAAAATACAGACTAAACAAAATACAATAATGATGTGATCTAATACTAGCTAATACTAACAAAAACATAGAATATAATAAAATTAAAATTATATAAAATAAAGTAACTTCCTAGATGATTATTTATAGTTGTTATGCAGTTAATGTTTTCATTGTGTCGAACTTATATCAGTTAATTTGTATTTAAATAATGATACCGATTGATAGTCTCTGACATGACTGGGAAGTGAGTTCCATGCTCTAGTCATAGATATTAACGACATCTCAAACAAAATTACATTTCTACTATAATATTTATGCTGATGACATCTTCATTTACATTAACTTCAAACCTGACGAAATCAACAATTTTAAGATATTATTAATATACAGACCAAACAAAATACAATAATGATGTGATCTAATACTAGCTAATACTAATAAAAACATAGAATATAATAAAATTAAAATTATATAAAATAAAGTAACTTCCTAGATGATTATTTATAGTTGTTATGCAGTTAACGTTTTCATTGTGTCAACTTATGATATTAGTTAATTTGTATTTAAATAATGATACCGATTGACAGTCCCTGACATGACTGGGAAGTGAGTTCCATGCTCTAGTCATAGATATTAACGACATCTCAAACAAAATTACGACATTTCTACTATAATATTTATGCTGATGACATCTTCATTTACATTAACTTCAAACCTGACGAAATCAACAAAAACATCGACTGACAAACTGATCTTATACAAATATCATAGCGATGCAAATATTTTGGACTTAGACTCAATGTAGAGAGAGAAGACCCAAGCGATAATCTTTAGACATCCTAGATTACTGCAACACCATTAACAATATCAATCTGCTGGTCATAATAAAGCAATACCTTATTCATTATTTGTTAAAAGTTTGGATTTTTATCTTGACTTTTATCTAAGATGGAACATCCAAAAAAGCAAATGACAAAAAAGGGATTTTAAACTAAACATAAAAACACATAAATGTTTGAAGAGAAAAATTATACGCTCAGACCGGGACTTGAACCCGGGACCCTTGGTTCTCTAGACCAAGTGCTCTACCAACTGAGCTACCTGAGCAAGTACCGATCTAAACGCAAATCTTTCTCTATATACATTGTAATTCCCATCCACCAAATGCTATGAAGCCATGCTTCTATCTTGCAAATGGCGGCTCCTTTATTAAGAAGACATATTTGGGAATTATACATTACAGCCAGTACGGCTTTTTCCAAGTTTTTATTATTGATTTCGTACATCTCAATGATGGATAAATCATATTTGAAGAGAAAAATTATACGCTCAGATAAAGATTTGCGTTTAGATCGGTACTTGCTCAGGTAGCTCAGTTGGTAGAGCACTTGGTCTAGAGAACCAAGGGTCCCGGGTTCAAGTCCCGGTCTGAGCGTATAATTTTTCTCTTCAAATATGATTTATCCATCATTGAGATGTACGAAATCAATAATAAAAACTTGGAAAAAGCCGTACTGGCTGTAATGTATAATTCCCAAATATGTCTTCTTAATAAAGGAGCCGCCATTTGCAAGATAGAAGCATGGCTTCACAGCATTTGGTGGATGGGAATTACAATGTATATAGAGAAAGATTTGCGTTTAGATCGGTACTTGCTCAGGTAGCTCAGTTGGTAGAGCCCTTGGTCTAGAGAACCAAGGGTGCCGGGTTCAAGTCCCGGTCTGAGCGTATAATTTTTCTCTTCAAATATGATTTATCCATCATGGAGATGTACGAAATCAATAATAAAAACATAAATGTTCATTTATTTAGGCGTAGTAGCGCATGCCTAGTATTAGCTAGTTACATATAAATCCTAGACCTGCTAATTACTGTATGTGGTAAAAACGCTGAACTAAGAAGGCCATGCCATAGAGTAACTGGAAAGTTGTTTAATTGAATGATATCATAGGATTGACCTGAAGTATCAATTTTCTTGTGAAACTGTTACATCCTCGTAAGAGTTCACATCCGAGGTAATTGTAATGTCCTTCGAGGTAGACTTTCACCAATTAGTTCTTCCACGGAATTAAGTTTTACACATTTCAGTAAGCCTAGTGATAAACTTACATTTGTGATTAGCAACAACAGAACAACATGCAATAAAACGGTTACGAATACACATACATCTGGAATAAAATTGTCATAAGTAATGCCACGAGTGATTTCCAATTTATCTATAGAATTTGGAAATCAAGAGTGGCATTTGTTAGGACTATTTAACGAATACAATTAAGCTGTTTACTCACAAATCATTGTTTAACTATAATTATTTTAAAATATTTAAGTATTTAATGTAAACGGCAATGTTTGAAAACAAATCAGAAATGTGAGGTTATGTTCATTCACTGCTGCTTGTTCATATTATTTATTGCCAAATAAGATCGCAATATTGTAAGAGTGCAAACAAGTGGAGAAAAAATGAAACACATCAAACTATATATCATAATCAACATTACGGGTTTTTCATTTATTTTTTAGTAAACAACTCAGTAAAATCAAGGAATCTTTTAATGATTTGCCATATTCAATGTATTTATTGGACAAAAATAATGCTTTGACCTGTTCAGAACATTAAAAAGGAGGAGCTTTCTTTATCACATAAGCAGGAGCTGATAAAGAGAAATCGATAAAGAGCGAGGTGAAACACGACTGTGATTGGTTGTAAATCAAAAATTATTGTAACGTGATTGGTCATTGACTCCCATTTGCGACATGAGTTAAATAGTCATAAGTAATGCCACGAGTGATTTCCAATTTATCTAGAGGATTTGGAAATCAAGAGCTGTATTTATTATGACTATTTAACTCATGTTATAGATATGTAATCCAATATAAAAAATAATATTTATCAATATGATATAATCACTCATGGTCCATTGTTGGCTTATTCAAATTTCGCAGTGCTTGTATATACTTAAAGAAATGATTTCTTCAGATTTGAACAGATCATTACTTAATGATAATTGATAATTATGGCTGCAAAAATTTAGGAGGAAAAACTTATCTTACACAATAACATAATTCATATTTCTTGGAATTCATATTGGCCATAAAACTTAAAATCTATGGAGAGACCATATTTGAGCATGAGAAGGACAGAAAATATTACCTCTATGTTGTGAACTATGTTGCAACCATTTCCCTTTGCAAGAGTGCATGGAGGAAGCAGATATGGCACCATCAGATATGGCAGTTAAAAAGAAGGTGGAATCCGAAAAGTGTTTAAAAACGTATTATGAAAATTTTGCGAATAGAGCTAAAATATCTCCATAATTGATTGAAAATTTTAAATTTCAGTGTTATTTTGCATTATCGTAGATTTTGTGATTAATAAATGCCTTTTTGAGGTTATGGGGAGTGGAGTTAAGAAATGGTACAAGAAAATGATGAAATTATCGCAACTCGCGAACTTCACGGATCTCTACCTAACAGGCTTCCAATATAAAACCGGACCGGCCTCACGGAGTTTCACCCGGCACGCAGTGCTGTCTCTTCCTCCCGCAATTCACCATGTTTACAATGCAGAATATGGACAGGATCACTGAACAAACTCATAAAAGACAAATCATAAACTTATAACTTAATGCTCTTTCGAGTGCCTCTTACCAATTTATATTTAACTCATGCCCCAAATGGGAGTCAATGACCAATCACATTTCAATTTTTTTTTATTTACATCCAATCACAGTCGTGTTTCGCCTAAAATTTACCAACTAAAGTTTATCATAATAAAGAAAGCAGTGACTAACTCTAAGAAATACGGCTACCAGATTGTATATATAGTGCATGAATGTCAACAGAAAGCGAATGCGGGAGATAATATAAAAACATTTGTAACAATTGATTATACCACAAAAAGAAACCACTGTTTGCACTTTCTTAAACGAATTATTTTCCAGGAAATGACGTTGCAGAAAAATATAATTGACATATTTACATCATAGGACATCAGAAATTAATTAATACCTATATCGTTGGTTATAAATTTCTCCACTAGGGTGCATTCTTACAACATTGCGATCATTTGGCAATAAATAATACTAAGGTCTGGTTGCGGTGATGAACAAAAGAAGCAAATGAAGCGTAACAATCGTTTCTCATTTGTTTTCAAACATCGCCGTTTACATTAAATATATAAATATTTTAAAATAACCATAATTAAAGAATGATTTGTGAGTAAACAGCATAATTTTATTCGTTAAATAGTCCTAACAAATGCCACTCTTGATTTCCAAATTCTCAAGATAAATTCACTCGTCACTTCATGAGTCGTGAATTTATCGATAATTTGGAAATCACTAGTGGCATTACTTATGACTATTTAATGAATAAAATTAAGCTGTTTACTCAAAAATCATTATTTAAATATAGTTATTTTAAAATATGTATACATTTAATGTAAATGGCGATGTTTGAAAACAAATTTAAAAAGTTTGGTTAGTTTCATATGTTCATCCACTGCAACTAGATAATATTATTCATTGCCAAATAGGATCGCAATATTGTAAGAATGCAACCTAGTGGAGAAAAAATGAAACACATCAAACTGTATATTATAACATAACCAACTTAATAGGTTATTAATTACTTTTTTTTAGGAAACAACTGTGTAAAATCATTATTTAAAAACACAATTATTGAACACACGATTACATTGGTCGACAAGATTTTTTCACAAGAAATCTGATTAGTGAATCTAGTGCATTTTTTCATAGTGAATTCAAATATGTAGTCAATACTAATAAAATTCATTGTTAAAACCGTTGAGGTGGAGAGTCATAAAATAAAATAAGTTAAAATACCTTCTTAGCTAAAATCCGTCGTCCTCAACTTTTAAAATATGTGATCCTTATGCCTGTAGGCCTTTCAGGACATCGGTCCCATCTTCAGCAGTTCATTCTTCGCTACAGCATCAAACATGAACCTGGATGCTATAGCGAAGAATGAACTGCTGAAGATGGGACGGATGTTCTGAAAGAACTACAGGCATAAAGATCACATATTTTAAAAGTTGAGGACGACGGATTTTACCTAAGAAGGTATTTTAACTTATTTTATTTCAGATATGTGGTCAGAATGTTTCCATCAGACACAGTTTTTTCGTGACAGCTACTTTTTTTAATTGATTTTAACATTTAAATATATTTTTTAATAAACGTTTTTTCATCAATTTGTCCATTGTAAAATAAAACCAAATGAGCTAACTCAAATGGTTTCAGCTATTGAAAAAATATATCAAGTCAAATGGAATCCTAATATGCTGGCCGATTATTGTTGGACTATCAAGAGGGATGCTCCACAGGCGAAATATAGCAGAAAATCGCCATTTCTTACTTTCTAGGTGAGTCCGAGTTACGAATGTAGAAAATATTAAAGTGTTTGAAATTATAAATTCCTGTCTCTCGGAAACCTTGCGTGATGGAGAAAACCCGATATCATATTTGAATTCGGGAGAAAAAATACTATCAGAATGACATTTTTTTTTTCTGAGACAAAAAAAAAGTTGTTTTTTTGTTGCTCAGTGTTATCATTGCAGGAAACACAATTTATCATAAGTAATGCCACGAGTGATTTCCAAATTATCGATAAATTCACGACTCACGAAGTGAGGAGTGAATTTATCTAGAGAATTTGGAAATCAAGAGTGGCATTTGTTAGGACTATTTAACGAATAAAATTAAGCTGTTTACTCACAAATCATTATTTAACTGTAGTTATTTCAAAATATTTATATATTTAATGCAAACGGCGATGTTTGAAAACAAATGAGAAACGATAGGTACGCTTCTACTGCTTCTTTTGTTTATCACTGCAACCACATCATACTATTTATTGCCAAAGGAACGCAATATTGTAAGAATGCTCTCTAGTGGAGAAAAAATGAAACATCAATCTGTATATTAATTCATTTCTGATGTCGTATGATGTAAATATTACAATTATATTTTTCTGGATTATTACCTGGGAAAAAATACATTTAAGAAAGTCAAACAGTGGTTTCTTTTTTTGGTGGTATAATAAATTGCTACAAATGTTGACATGTATGCACTATATATGCAATCTGGTAGCCGTATTTCTTATAGGCTCAGTCACTGCAAAATAACGGTCAGACCTGTTCAGAATATTAAAAACGAGGAGCTTTGTTTAATATATGGTAATTATAACACTGATAAATATTTCGTGAAACACGACTCTGATTGGTTGTAAAACAGAAATCATTGAAACGTGATTGGTCATTGACTCCCATTTGGGGCATGAGTTAAATAGTCATAAGTAATGCCACGAGTGATTTCCAAATTATCGATAAATTCACGACTCACGAAGTGAGGAGTGAATTTATCTAGAGAATTTGGAAATCAAGAGTGGCATTTGTTAGGACTATTTAACGAATAAAATAAAGCTGTTTACTCACAAATCATTATTTAACTACAGTTATTTAAAAATATTTTTATATTTAAAGTAAACGGTGATGTTTGAAAACTAATGAGAAACGATAGGTAGCCTACGCTTCTACTGCTTCTTTTGTTTATCACTGCAACCAGATCATACTATTTATTGCCAAAGGAACGCAATATTGTAAGAATGCTCTCTAGTGGAGAAAAAATGAAACACATCAATCTGTATATTAATTCATTTTTGATGTCGTATACATTTAAGAAAGTGCAAACAGTGGTTTCTTTTTTGGTGGTATAATCAATTGCTACAAATGTTGACATGTAAGCACTATTATATACAATCTGGTAGCCGTATTTGTTATAGGCTCAGTCACTGCAAAATAACGGTCAGACCTGTTCAGAATATTAAAAAGGAGGAGCTTTGCTTAATATATGATAATCCTAACGTTGATAATTATTTCGTGAAACACGTCTCTGATTGGTTGTAATACAGAAATCATTGAAACGTGATTGGTCATTGACTCCCATTTGGGGCATGAGTTAAATAGTCGAGAAAAATATGTAGTAAACATACACAATTTTAAAACACTGTAAAGCATTCAGGTTTTATTTTTTTTAAGTTTAAAAAAAGACAATGCAAAAGCATGATAGGTTAACACTTTAGCCTGCATGATAGACTAATATTATCGGCTTTTGTTTCCTGTTCTGTACTACTAGTATGTGCGGTCACACGCAAATAGCAAACAATATAACTCACTTAACGAGAAAATATTATAAACTTGTTACATTTCCAACGAAATCCCTATCTTTTTTTTAATCAACTTTAATAGGTTACTTGGAAACTTGAACTCATGGATGGGTGCATTCACCCCTGTTAAAAATGTTATTACAAAAACACATCATCATCATCATAGTACATTCACGAATTTAGGCCATTTGTTGACCTGTTTCGGCCTCAAGAGAAACACCATCCAGAAGTCTTTTGAGTGGACGTCCTGGTCTTCTTCTTCCTGCAGGTTGATATCTTAACATTAGTTTGGGTATTCTGTGATCTTCCATTCGATGAACATGTTGTATCCATCTTGACTTATAATCAGAAATTTTGTTTGCTAAAGATTCCATGTGTAATTCTTCTAAGATATCTTCATTTTTTTTTTGTGATCTAGTAGTGTGTATCCTGCAGTCCTCCGAAGATATCTCATTTCAGCAGATCTAAGTCTCTGTATATCCTTCTGTTTCAACGTCCATACTTCGCTACCATACAAAAGAGTTGGAAGAGCCAGTGTTTTATACACTTTCAGTCTTGAATGCTTTTGGACTAACTGTGGCTTGAAGATAGAATTTATTAACCCTAAAATTCTTAAAAATTTAGATATTTTTGCATTTGCATCCTTTTCTTCTTCATATGAGATATTGCATCCTAGATATGGAAAATTATTCACCTGCTCCAAAATTTTATTGTCCAGTACAATTTTACTTCTGACAGGATCTACACCTTGAAATGCCATAATTTTTGTTTTTTCTGTAGATATCTTTAATCCATATTCTTCTGTAATTTTGTTAAGTTCATACAGACCTTTCTGTAGATTATATTCGGAATTTGCTATTATTATTTGGTCATCTGCAAACACATATTAATTAAATAAAAATAAAACGTAGTTTTATTTGATTTTCATATTTATTATATAATTCAGTGACAGCTGTTTCTTCAGACATGTTAGCAAATTATGAATTGTGTTCCAACTGATCTAAGCAACAATACAACAATATTTATTTATTTTTTTTAATTTAACAAAGGGAATTCATTCAAATCAAGTTGAGAATTTAACAGTTTTTTGCTACTTTTAAATTTATTAATTTCTACAGCCTCCAAAAGATCTAACTTCTTACCCTTATCACAAATATGTAAAATTTCAAAATTTGGATCGAAACAATGATTAAATTGGAATAGGTGATTAGCATATTTTGAATTTTCTAAATTTCTGTTATATGCTCTCATGTGTTCCTTTATCCGAGAGATAAAAGGTCTACCAGTTTGTCCTAAATAGACATTGTCACATGTGCCACACTTCAATTTATATACACTTGATAATTTTTCTTTTTTTGTTTTGGTTTTATTGTTTTTTATTATATTTTGTAGAGTTTTATTAGTTTTAAATGCCACATTAATGTTCAACTTTTTAAAGGTTTAGATATTTTATTTGAAAGTGGGCCTATGTATGACATTACGACATATATATTTATGTTTTCTTTGGGTAAAGGAAAAACTTTGTTAATTGTTTTTTGTAATGAACCTTCTTAATTAAACATTCTATAATTTCAGGGTCGTAGCCATTATTAACAGCCAATTGTTTAATAATATTCAATTCATTATTATATTCCAAGGGTGAAAGAGGGATATTTAAAAGTCTATGAATGTAACTATTAAAGGCTGTCATCTTATGAGTATATGGGTGAAGAGAAGAACTATGGATAGTGGTATCAGTATGAGATGGTTTGTGAAAGATACCAAACTCAAACTTATTATCAATGTGTTTTATTGATGCCTCTATTGAATCGTGAATTGAGATATCTGTCTTGGTGTAGGCACATGTATCAGAAAAACTGAAAATTTTAAAAGATTAGCTGATACCCGGCTAATCACAAACAGGAATAAGATGCACAAGGAAATTAAACATAGGCTCAATTCTGCAAATGCGTGCTATTATCATTACAGAAGAGATTCTTGACTTCCCAAGTCCTTTCAAAAAACGTTAAACTGAAAATATATAAAACTATCATTCTACCAGTTATATTATATGGATGTGAAACATGGGAAGAAAGGAGATTACAACTATTTGAGAATAAAGTTCTTAGGAAGACTTTTGGACCAAAGAGAGATGAACAGTCAGATGAAATGAGAAGACTGCATAACAGTGAATTGCATGGTCTTTATAGGAAGCCAGATATAATGAGAACAGTTAAGTCTCGTAGACTGCGATGGGTAGGGCATGTGGCACGAATGGGGAATGAAAGTCTTGCATGGAAGCTTCTTGTAAGAAAACCAGAGGGAAAACGCCCAGTTGGTAGACCAAAAATGAGGTGGGAGAATAACATTAACTAAGATTTGAGGGAAGTAGATTATACAGGGGATGATTGGAAAACATTAGCTCAGGATAGGGATGTATGCAGAGCTTATGTCCGCGCGCCATGAACCTACGGGTTCGATAGTGCCAGTGAGTTAGTTACTCGGTAGGTCTAAATTAATAACTCTTATTTGGCATCTCAGTTCACTGGCATCGATTTAAACCGGGGGATGATTCTGCTCAAAGTTTCACACTAAGTTCTTTTACTGCCACAATCTACGGTTTTCTTATCTTCAGAAAAACTTATTCTGACGTAAGTTTTTGCGTTTTCAAAACCCCGTTGATCCTGGCAGAGTTTGAACCAGAACAATAAGGTTATGGTTCCATAAAACACCAGTTTCTGTGAAATTAGAATGAGCTCTCATTGAAATTATTGGGAGAGTATTGAATTACAACGTACTCAGAAAAAAAATACCCATGTTTCTTCGTAATGTGTACTCTCTAAAAGGTGGTGATTTTTTCATAAAATTGTGAAATAAATCAATAATTAAAATTATTGTATTTATGCAGCATTCGCACATTTGACCATGTTACACCGTCCCTGGAACGATTACCATGGTTTCGTCTAATTCTAATAGATCGTAGGACTGTCCATTCCCTATCCTTTCTCTATAAAATACTTCACACATCATCACCTAATTATTTATCACGCCGCTTCATCAGACTATCCGACACACATAATCTTGACACTCGATCCCATCAGCACAATGTCCTTTATATCCCTCTCACTTACTAAAACATGGAATTCCCTTCCGCCCTATGTCGGAGACTCAAATTATAACATCGTTAAAAAACAAACTTAAAAATTATTTAATAACAAACTAACTTTTACACCTCACTAATAGCATTCTTTTAACAATTAATACATTTAATTATTTATGAAAATAATGTGCACCGCTGTGGTCTCGAGGTAGCGTGTTGCCTTGTCACTCAGCCGGCCCGGGTTCGATCCCCGGTCGGGGCAGTTTTTCTGAGTGAGGTTTTTATCGAGATTTTTCCTCATCTGTAAGACAAATGTCAGGAAAACTTTAACGCCCAAACGGTCCCCGAAATCATATGGCCATCATCATCATTATCATCATCATCCTTCACCGGTGTGGAAAGCAATGGGAAAGCTACCACACCTACAATTCCATATATAAAGCTGCAAGCATAGCATGAAAATGCTATGATCGCAGTGAAGAACCTGCCTTCGTGCAGAATTACTATGGATGGATGAAAATAATATTTAAGATTAACAAATATTTTTATTTGTTTAAAGATTGTATAACTCTAAAATTAGTTTTCTATATCTCATTATTTTTCTTCGTTTTTTATATACATTAGACATGGACCAACAATTTAGTATATCTTGCTTGAATACACTTTATTATTAGTTTTAGTCTTAATTTTAACTATCATTAACTACTTGTATTATAGATCGTAATATAATAGATATTATCTTATTGATCAAATCTTAATTTTTTTTGTAAGCCTACGTTTTCCCTTTACAGAGATTTTAGGCGCTCTTCCCCTACAGGGAAGAATTTGAACCATACATATTTAGTTACACTTGTTTTCGTATAGATGTCATTTTGAGTGGTCCGTGGTCAGCGTTCCGCCTCATACTGATATCCACGAAACCAAGGTAGTACTAAGACGGGAAAATTCGGTAAATTTTGCTTAAAGGCCTCCTCATTCAGGCTTAAGGATTTTTTACGAGCCTGAAAATCTTCAGACTCGGGACCCACGGCTTAAAGTCCCTCCCGGAGGACTTGCTCCTTGGATTTTTCCGTCCTAAAAAATCCATCGACCCCGGCCGGGTTTGAACCCGCGACCTCAGGACCAGAGGCAAGGAGCATAACCACTAGTCCACCGCGACCGACTCAAATCTTAATTTAGTATTTAATATTAGAGTTATTGTGATTGTTATATTCTGATGTAATATATGTTTGTCCTGGTGAGTGTAAGAGAAGGCCACATGGCCTTAACTCCACCAGGATAAATAAACAAATAAAACAAAAAATATATGTAATGTTTATAAAAAAAGCTAAACATAACATTACATTCAGGATCATATCCTAAATATAGGAGTTACAGTGCCCTAAAACTCTACAACTTCGGAGAGTTTATTTTTGGGATCTGGTCCGCAATTCGAAGGAGCTTGCGTTATCCACCTTGCCAATGAAATGTCGACATTGAGCTAAATTTAAAAGACGTTGACCATACTGTTCGCCGCTAAATATCGCTAAAACCACTGAATTAACCCCTTCTAAATGTGTTTGTTTATTCTTCACATTTAAAATATTTTAATATGTATCATGTGCAATCATTAAATGCAATTTTACGACTCTGTTTAAAGTTCATGTTTTATGTTTGCTGAGGAGAGAAAGAGAGGGGAGGAGGGAAGAAGAGAGGGAGAAAAAAAACTTGGCATACAAATTCTTGATAATGAAATCTCCCATAATCGAAGAGCAAAGAAATTCTTCTTTTTTCTTCAGGCGCTACAACTTCAATTATTGATGAATGTCTTGACCTTCTCAACAACCTCTTTCCACAATTTCCTACTCTTAGAGTAAAACTCAACCAGTTTTGCAATTTTCATAATTTTTTTTAGATATTTTATTATTTCACACTCCCATCTTCCTGATCTTTTATTAATTGGCTTCCTTTTCTGTAACTTCTTTACAAATTTCTCTACTAACATTCCGTCAATATGCCCAAACCAGCCTAATCTCTGCGCTTAATTATTTAGGGCATAGGTCTCGACCTAAAGAATGAATCTATCCGAGGGGTCAAAAGAAACATGTTAGAAAGTTAGAACTTAGTGTTTGCAGGTGTAATTTTTTCTATTAACTTATGAGTGGAAATGACAAGATTTTAAGAGCCTATTTTGAAAGTTTTAACATTTGTTATTATTCTTAAAATGCCGATATAAGCGTTTCTTATAAAAGTAAAAGGTAAAGTGATCCCACAACAGGCCTCAGGAGGCCTTTGGGGTAGTAGGAGGTTAAGGCTCCCACTTTTTCTAGACAATCGGCACTTGGTGTCAGCCGGGTTGTCAGCCCTGCGTGACGGCCGCCTTTACCCCAGAACAAGCGTCTGGTACTCATTTCTGTTAGAGGCTGAGTCGACCCCAGGGCCATAGTGCCGCCAGAGGGTTTGGGTCAGTTTAAAAATCCTGACCCCAACGGGACTTGAACCCTCGACCCTCCGGCTTGTAGCTCAGTGCCTTAACCACTACGCTACGGCGTGCCTTATAAGGCTCTTGTAATTGTTGTAATAATAATAATAATAATAATTACTATTGTTATTATAATTTATTTAAACTGGCAGAGTTAAGGCCATAAGGCCTTCTCTTTCAATCAACCAGAGAAACATATTATATACAGAAAATAGAAAGGAAAATTTGTCTGTACGGTTAAGCACATCAGGCCTTTTTACACGCTTTATATTAGCTTGACCTGTATCTATCTATGTAACAGAATCTTTCAACACGATTTTCACCCACTTAAAAACATTGGATCGACTTGAAACTTTGTATACTTGTAAAGGACCAATGACAATACAATAATTTCATAAATAATACATAATATATAATACATAATAGGTTGCGGACTTATCGACTTTTTAGTCCACCGTTGTAAGAAATTGTATCCTCTGGTAGCTCAGTTGGTAGAGTGGTGGACTCTAGTGTTATATAATTTCAGTAATCCATAGGTCGCTTGTTCAAATCCGGCCCGGAGAATTTTTTTAGAAGACTATTACTTTTAACTCATACTACAATAGTATCGAATTTAAAGATATTTACATTTTTAGAAAACCAAACTAAAAAATAAATCATAAATAATAGTTTTAAAAAACTAAAACAACACACTTTATTAGAAAACCGAACTAAAAAATGAAAAATAATTTTAATTTCCAGCACGCTTGGGATAAAAATTGAATTGGTAAACAAAAAAAAATCATCTCCAACACATCTAGAATGAAACTAGAGTTAAAGTAAAGTAATCCCACTACAGGCCTCAGGAGGCCCTTGGGGCAGTAGGAGGTTAAGGCTCCCATTATTTCTGGACAATCGGCACTTGATGTCAGCCGGGTTGTCAGCCCTGCGTGACGGCCGCCTTTACCCCCAGAACAAGCGTCTGGTACTAATTTCCGTTAGAGGCTGAGTCGACCCCAGGGCCATAGTGCCGCCAGAAGGTTTGGGTCAGTTTAAAAATCCTGACCCCACCGGGACTTGAACCCTCGACCTTCCGGCTTGTAGCTCAGTGCCTTAACCACTACGCTACGGCGTGCCCCGAAACTAGAGTTACCTACAAAAAAAATTATTTTACAATCAAAAGCGTGTGGTGCTCTATATCAATTAATATATTTGATAATAAACAGATATTGGTAAAAGTAAAGTCTCTATGAAAAAAACGTAAAAACCATAAAGACACCCCACGCTTTTGATGGTAAAATTATTTTTTTGTAGATAACTCTAATTTTATTCTAGATGTGTTGGAGATGATTTTTTTTTGTTGACCACTTTAATTTTATCAAGATAAGTAGATTCCCGGGCAACACCGGGTAATAAGCACGGGGAATCCTAAAATAATTACGATATACATGTATAATTATTTTTCATTTTACTTATTCAACTAATCATAAGAAGTACAACAATTTTTGTCTTTCAGCTCATTTATGCCAAGGAGATCGGGATGAGTAGATTCCCGGACAACGCCGGGTAATCAGCACGGGCTATCTAAAAAATATAAATGTATAATTGTTTTTCCTTATACTTAATCGACTAAACATAAACGCAGTTAATTTTTATGTATTTAGGCGTAGCAGCGCACGCCGGGTATTAGCTAGTGCAATATAAAATTACTCTATAATGAAAGATATATGCAATTCAGAAACGCATAACTCGTATAACATATTTTTAAATATATTGATGATATATATCTACCATCGGATATGCACAACACTGAAACGCCATAACCCAGAAGAAAGTGCAAGTGCAAATTATGTGGGTCGTACTGCGACCGATAGTACAGTGCAAAAACATAAGAACCTCGATAAGACTTCTGTAAGATCTGAAAATAATTATTGAACGCATAAACACGATCTTTCTACATGACCATTGGCCGCAGTCATCATCATCATCATCTGCATTAGGTCTGTTCACCCGTCCCGACTTCAGCCCATATCTTTCTAGGTCTGCCCACATCTCGGGAGCCTTTAGGTTTTCTATTTTGTTATTTGTTTTGGATATCTATCTTCATTCATTCTGTCTATGGCCGCAATAATATATATTATTGTCCCGTAGCCGAGTGGTTAAGGTAGGAAGCCTTGGCGCAGAGCTACGGGACTTGCGCTGGTTCGAGTCTCCATGGGGGAAGAAATTTTCTCATGGTATTTCGGCCAGTATGGGACCGGTGCCCACCCAGCATCCTGATGCATTTGGCTAGCTACAATAAGTAGCGGCTCCAGGTTGAGAAAACCAGCTATAACGGCTGGGGGACTCGACATGCTGACCACATGTCACCCCTACACTGGCTGATTATCATCTACATATGTGGTTAACACATGTAGATGTGAGGCCAGCAGCCGGCTGGTAGGCTAAGGGCCTTGTAGGCCTGTCGCGCCAGGAGTATATATATATATTATTCTCTCTATCTATCTTCGGGTTTTTACAGCTGCTGCCGTCTTCCCGTGCCAAACCTCCAAAGCCTACGGTCTTGGGCATCTTCGATGCTTAGCCCTCTAGCTTGCATTACTGTCTTCATGTTTTCCTTCCATGTTAACCTTGGTCTTCCTCTTTTGTTCTTTCTGTTTGGATGCCATTCATATAGTTCCTTCGGCCATCTCTCATCTTCCATTCTTAAAACATGTCCTAACCACTTTAATTCCTATTCCTCAATTCTTTCAATTATGCTTTCTTCTGCTTCCATTGTTTCTAATTTCATTATTTGTGACACGTTCTAATTTAGACTTTCTGGCACTTCTTCGTAAATAATCCATTTTTAGAGCTATTAGTCTATTTTTGTGGTACTTATTGATTGTCCATACCTCACTTCCGTACATTGCAACAGATTCCACCAATGTTTTACCAATATATATTTTTGTGTCTTTCCAAATATGCTTATCCCACCATATGGAATTTAATGATGATATTATTTTGCTACTCAATTCAATTCTATGTTTTATGTTCTCTTTTCCTATACCTTCGATTATACTATTATTATTAAATATATTGGTCCCGCGCCGTAGCCGAGCGGTTAAGGTAGGAAGCCTTGGCGCAGAGCTACGGGACTTGCGCCGGTTCGAGTCTCCATGGGGGAAGAAATTTTCTCATGGTATTTCGGCCAGTATGGGACCGGTGCCCACCCAGCATCGTGAGGCAATTGGGTAGCTACAATAAGTAGCGGCTCCAGGTTGAGGAACCAGCTATAACGGCTGGGGGACTCGACATGCTAACCACATGTCACCCCTACACTGGCTGTTGATCATCTACCTCTGTGATTGACACATGTGGATGTGAAGGCCAGCAGCCGGCTGGTAAAAGGGCAACCGCTGAAAAGTGGAAAGACCCTCAATCGGCAATCGGAATTAAATATATTGATGATAGTATATTTGCTAATTGGCTACGCGTTCCATATTCGAACAGCAGCTTTACGGTCGAATGACTAACTGTAGGTGGATTAATGTATATATTTTTATTTGTTTGAATTTTTTAATTATAATTTTTAATTTCATTTGATAATACCAATAACAACATTTAAAATAAATTAATCTGTGCCAAATAGTTCAGAAAATCCTAAGTAGACTGAATTGACTGTTGTTCTGATAAACAAAAAACAAAACAAGGAAACACATGGTTGGCATAATGCAATCTCTCAACATTCATTTCAGTTTTGTTAATTTTATTTCGGAACTTCTCATACTAGGAGGCTTTGTAAACATTGTTCCAGTCAGTATTTTCAAATTTATTAAGAATTCATCACATACTCGTACTTAAAATAATTTTTACACACGAAAATACGATGCACCAGAAAAATCGGTCACCATCTTGATAACTTAAAAGTTGACTAACTGTATCCACATAACTTTAAGGCCAAACCGGATTCGCGCGCCATCCGCTCAAGGAAGTCGCAAAGCCCGCTTCAGAAACCCGCTCGATCTTATTTTCGTGAGTAGAAATTATGTTAAGTATGAATCTTTGATGAATTGTTAATAAATTTGAAAATACAGTTAAAGCAGGGAAACGGCGCGCGCGTCGAATGCAGGTAATGTGGGCGTCGTAGCGGAAAGTGAAAGCACCGCTGGAGTGGTTACACCGTATAACTTAATGTATATGTGAATATATGTATAACGTGAAAAGAAAATTAAATGCCTGAGCCGGGATTTGAACCCAAAACCTCTAAGTCTATACGTTAATGAGCTACCAACTGTACCACTCAGGAATCCTAGCACAAACATTTTTCTTCCTTACATTTTTTTTTTATTATATACAACTTTCCTTATTACAGGATTGCCTCAAGGACAAGTGATACAGACAATTAATTTTCGAAATTGATTAAATACATTTTCTAAATACATTTAAAAATTTCAAATTGTAATTGAAGTATACATGCTATAAAGTAGAAATTTTGTAAATATGGTTTCTTAAAATTCAAATTGATCCTCTAATGGCAGCGATGGCAATTTTTTTTTCCCTGTCCAAATCTAAAAAAAAAATCCAAAATTTAGCTAAGAATCCTGGTATAGTACCTCTTGCCCCGATCATCAATCCTGTGACAATTATACTATCTAGTTGGTATTTATCTTTGTAATAGTCAATTGTTGGCTCATATATGGCTTTCTTTTCACAGTCAACTTCCACAGGTTGGCCACTATGAGTCTCAAAACGGATTGTGGGATCTAATATCATAACAATTTTAGAAGATGGTCTAAATCTAAATGCAATAATATCTATTCGTTACTGTAATTCTCAATTTTATATGTCAATAATATTTATCAATATCTTTGTTTTTTTCTTTTCATGTCATATTTGGCCTTCATCGGTAAATGTAAAAAATTTAGTAATTATTTATTTATATATATATATATATATATATATATATAAATAGCAAGTTTTATGGGGAATAGACGGGTTGGAAGACCGAAAAAACGATGGGAGGATGGTATTAAAGAAGATGCTGCAAACCTACTTAAATGTCGCAACTGGAGGCTGCTGCGCAAAATAGAAATGATTGGCGGCAGAAGTTAAGGGAGGCCAAAGCTCGAATTTGAGCCAATCAGCCATTGGAAGGAAAAGATATATAGGCTATATATATTAAAGAACTAAAGACATGGCAAATCTTGCATATTTTAAGGATGAGTTGCGGAATAATTTATGATAATTCTATATACTTACTTAATATAAATAGCAACAAATATTTTTGTTTGTAAGAATGTGAGAATTGCTTTCCTCACTGAAATTGAAACCAAGACCCGCTTTAGCAACATTAGATATACAACTTTTTTTCTGTCGATAATGCAGTTGTCATGTTCACTCTTTGTCTAGAAATGCTGTCGAAATGTTCGTGCATGCACGAATAGGTAGATCTTTATGTAAGTTATTAGGTTATTACATAGTATACAGCAGTATGACCTATCAATAGAACGTAATTTTTTAAATATATAATATGATTGTAAGGATGGTCTATTATACATGAAATTGTGAAAATCCTAAGTTGGCATCCTCGGTAGTAAAAATAATTTGTATTAAACATAAATGGTCTCAGTGGCTTTATTCAGGGAAAAATATAATAATAATAATAATAATAATAATAATAATAATATCTATCTTCCGGTTTTTACAGCTGCTGCCGTCTTCCCGTGCCAAACCTCCAATGCCTACGATCTTGGGCATCTTCGATGCTTAGCCCTCTAGCTTGCATTACTGTCTTCATGTTTTCCTTCCATGTTAACCTTGGTCTCCCTCTTTTCTTCTTTCTGTTCGGATGCCATTCATATAGTTGCTTCGGCCATCGCTCATCTTCCATTCTTAAAACATGTCCTAACCACTTTAATTCCTTCTCCTCAATTCTTTCAATTATGCTTTCTTCTGCTTCCATTATGTTTCTAATTTCATGGCCGGTCCCAAGCCCGGATGAGAAAGGAGGAGGGGGAGGAGTAACAACCTCGTTAAAAAACCAGCGTTCAGTTGGCTCCGACTGTAAGGGCCCCTAGCCAGGGTTACGGTGAAGACCTCAACGGCAGAGTCGGCGCAGGAGTCCTTTATCACGGCGGATCTGGCGGAAGAGGCAACCCTATCTCTAAGGGAAATAGAGAAACGCTGCCTTGCGGTGAAGAGGGATCTTCAAAGGCTATGGGAGGAAAACCCAGACAGAAATTTTCCTGGTCCTCCAGGTTGGGGTTTATGCTGTGGGCCAGCTCCCCACACATTAGAAAAAAAATGCTAAAAGACCAAATCAATCAAAGCCGGACAGAAAAAAATACTAAAGACAAAAGCAACGAAAACGGACATTGAATATAGGCACGTGAAATGTACGAGGAATTAGAAACAAAGTTAATGAAGTAGCAGGAGAATTATTTCAGAACGATATAGATATTGCAGCAGTGACGGAAACAAAAAAGAAAGGATCGGGAAATTCATATAATAATAATAATAATAATAATAATAATAATAATAATAATAATAATAATAATAATAATAATGCTTTATTTTAGCTGGCAGAGTTAAAGCCATAAGGCCTTCTCTTCCACTCAATCAGCGAATAGTAGAATTATACAAAAATTACATACTTATTACAATTTTTTTTAGATATTATTAAAATACAGACTAGATAAAATACAATAATGATGTGATCTAATACTAGCTAATACTAACAAAAACATAGAATATAATAAAATAAAATTATATAAAATAAAGTAAATAGCTTCGTAGATGATTATTTATAGAATGTTGTATATAGTTGTTATGCAGTTAATGTTTTCATTGTGTCGAACTTAAGATATCAGTTAATTTTAATTTAAATAATGATAGCGATTGACAGTCCCTAACATGACTGGGAAGTGAGTTCCAAGCTCTAGTATATATATATATATATATATATATATATATATATATATATATATATATATATATATATATGGACACACATAGAAATTCATTATATAATGGAAATGGACAGCTAATGACAAATGAGGGAAATTTTAAGGCAGTGGCTGAATTCAAATACCTAGGAACAATAATCACAAATAGGAATGAGATGCACAAAGAAATTATACATAGGCTCAATTCTGGAAATGCATGCTATTATGCATTGCAGAGACTCTTGATGTCCCAACTCCTTTCAAAAAACGTTAAACTGAAAATATATAAAACTATTATTCTACCAGTTATATTATATGGGTGCGAAACATGGACTCTTACCTTAAGGGAGGAAAGGAGATTACAAGTATTTGAGAATAAAGTACTTAGGAAAATTTTTGGACCAAAGAGAGATGAACAGACAGGTGAATGGAGAAGACTTCAAAACAATGAACTACATGGTCTTTATAGGAAGCCAGATATAATAAGAACAGTTAAGTCTCGTAGACTGCGATGGGCAGGACATGTTGCACGTAAGGGGAATGAAAGACTTGCATGGAAGCTTCTTGTAGGAAAGCCAGAGGGAAAACGCCCAGTTGGTAGACCAAGAATGAGGTGGGAGAATAGCATTAACTATGATTTGGGGGAAGTGGATTATACAGGAAATGATTGGAAAGCATTAGCTCAGGATAGGGATGTATGGAGAGCTTATGTCCGTGCGGCCATGAACCTACGGGTTCGATAGTGCCAGTGAGCAAGTAAGTAAGTATATATATATATATATATATATATATATATGTGTGTGTGTGTGTGTTTGTGTGTGTGTGTGAGTGTATGTGTGCTTGTGTCCGAGCTTCTTGTAGGAAAAACAGAGGGAAAACGCCCAGTTGGTAGACCGAGAATGAGATGGGAGAATAACATTAACTATGATTTCAGGGAAGTGGATTATACAGGGGATCACTGGAAAACATTGGCTAAGGATAGGGATGTATGGAGAGCTTATGTCCGCGCGGCCATGAACCTACGGGTTCGGTAGTGCCAGTGAGTAAGTAACCCCGAAATGTAGGAAGTTGAACTTCCAATCAGGTCGCCATTGCTGTTAGTACAACGAAACGCACTATCGCACAACAATTTTTTTTTTCTGTGTAATTTTTTTTCCGAAAGAGGGGTGCAATTTTATTCAAACAGTGACTTGATAAAACAATTCCTATTTTTTTAAATATATCTCAATTTTTTTTCCTGTGTATTTTCTTTCCCGACATGGGATGCACCCTTCGCCCATGATTACACATATATTGCGCAATCCACTGCCTTCCTATGGAGAACTATGAATTCTTCACCTATTGAGAGCATTATGACGCTGGTAAAATGAAGGTCATGAAGGAATATTTCGCCATGCCAATAGTTTCTGATGAAATGTTCACAATTAATGATGAAATGCATAGTCAATCATCAACTGTCAATCAACCTTATGCGTCTCCTTATGACCGTGTCATAATTGGCTGCCCGCATTTTTATTGTTCTGACGACAACACGCAGCAATTAAATGGACGGGAAAAAAAAGTGAGACAAAGGAAACGCGACATTGATAATATTTCAAGGTTCTTAATTATCTGCTAAGACTGCAGTATTTTATGGAATTTCCCATCGATACTCCAATATTCACTTTCATTATTCTGCTGCAATGAGCATCTTTATATATATATATATATATATATATATATATATATATATATAGCTAACATTATTACGTAATATGGAATAATTGTTTTCTTATATGTATGACATTCAATAATTACAACAACGTGTTTTAATAAATTTCATTTTTTTTTGCGTTTTTTTATTACATACAACTTTCCTCATTAGAGGATTGCCTCAAGGACAAAGTGATACAGACAATTAATTTTCGAAATTGATGAAATACATTTTGTAAATACATTTATTGTTCACCGCTGTGGTCTCGAAGTAGCGTGCTGCCTTGTCACGGGTTCGATTCCCGGTCGGGGTAGTTTTTCTGGGTGAGGTTTTATCGGGGTTTTTCCTCACCTGTAAGACAAATGTCAGGAAAACTTTAAGGCCCAAACGGTCCCCGAAATCATATGGCCAACATCATCATCATCATCCTTATCATCATCATACTTATCATCATCATCATCATCATCATCATTATCATCCTTCACCGGTGTGGAAAGCAACGGGAAGCTACCACACCTACAATTCCCTAGTAAAGCTGCAAAGCATAGCATGAAAATGCTATGATTGCAGTTAAAAGACGTGCCCTCGGGCAGAATTACTATGGATGGATGATGATTATAATAATAATAATAATTATTATTATTATGGCCACCGGTTCTGGTATCGGGGTAGTGTCGCTGCCTCGTACGCAGCGGGTCCGGGTTTGATCACCGGTCGGGACAAGTTTCCTGGGTGATGGTTTTTTCCGAGGTTTTTCTTCACCTTTAAGACAAATTTCAGAAAACTTTAAGGCTCAAACGGTCGCCAAACATCACCTGGCCATCATAATCATCATTATCATATACACCATGTTTAATATGAATGTGTGTGTGTTAATGACTTATAAGTTGAGAGGTTAAACTACGTTAATTATATAATAATAATACTCCTGGCGCGACAGGCCTACAAGGCCCTTAGCCTATCAGCCGGCTGCTGGCCTCACATCCACATGTGTTAATCACATAGGTAGATGATCATCCAGCCAGTATTGGGGTGACATGTGGTCAGCATGTCGAGTCCCCCAGCTGTTATAGCTGATTTTCTCAACCTGGAGCCGCTACTTATTGTAGCTATCCAAATGCCTCACGATGCTGGGTGGGCACCGGTCCCATACTGGCCGAAATACCATGAGAACATGTCTTCCTCCATGGTGACTCGAACCAGCGCAAGTCCCGTAGCTCTGTGCCAAGGCTTCTTACCTTAACCACTCGGCTACGGCGCGGGACAATAATAATAATAACAATAATAATAATAACAATAATAATAATAATAATAATAATACTTTATATATTAATACGTGAAGGAAAAACTTTGTACCCCTTTATAAGCAGATTGCGCGCACGGAGGAGTGTGATATTTGGCATAATTAAGTTCATATAACATTCCAAGTAGCAATTCTTAATATGTTTTTCTTTTTCCAAATCATAGACCTTTTCCTAGCGTTTGTCGTATTTTGTTTCCGTCTTTGATCCGAGGCTTGATCCTTGGGACTGCGAGCAATGTATAAGATACACCCTGAAGTGGGTTGCAGCCCGTTTTCATGGCGGGTTTATTATTCGGGGTTTCCTCCCTAGGCTGATCGCCTTACCCAGCTCCAGAGCTCAGCCTGTCCCGTTTTATTTCGGAGTGTCTCTCCTAGATGGGTTGTCTTGCAGGACTAACGAACCCCATCCGCCCGTTTGTCAGTCTACAAGGCAGTAGATGTAGAGTTGCCTCTTCCGTCAGGTACACCGTACCGAAGGACTTCTTCCCCGCTGTATCTGCCGTTGAGAATGGAAGAAAACCGGCTTGCAAAAAGAGCTAAAGAAGATAGACCAATGGACGGGAGAAGAACAAGAGGAAGACCTGCCAAGAGATGGATAGACAGTGAATGTACATCCAGTACGTCTTCCTCCGAGGAGTGATTTTGGAAATAAACAGGATGAAAATCCTACAAATTAAGTTTAAGAAGAAGAAGAAGTTCATATAGAGAAGGAGTGCAGAAAAATAAAGTTTATGTATAATATGTGTTACAAATAAATTAAATTAAACAAAATAAAATAAATTGTCTCTAAGGAATTTATGTGTATTACTCATTCATTTGTTTACGCTCAAACTGAAAGTGCATTGTTGTAAAAAGAAAATTGTGCAGCAGTAATGTGAATTGACTTATTCTCGCGTATTTATTATTAGTGATTTAAAAAAAAAAAAGGAGTACATTTTATTATTTAAATTTAAATTAAACCCTGTCTAATCTTTGTTTCAGTAATTCCATTACTTTTATTAATTAAATAAAAATAAAACGTAGTTTTATTTGATTTTCATATTTATTATATAATTCAGTGACAGCTGTTTCGGTACACTGTACCTTCTTCAGACATGTTAACAAATTATGAAGTGTGTTCCAACTGATCTAAGCAACAATACAACAATATTTATTTAATTTTTTTAATTTAACAAAGGGGATTCATTCAAATCAAGTTGAGAATTTAACAGTTTTTTGCTACTTTTAAACTTATTAATTTCTACAGCCTCCAAAAGATCTAACTTCTTACCCTTATCACAAATATGTAAAATTTAAAAATTTGGATCGAAACAATGATTAAATTGGAATAGGTGGTTAGCATAGTTTGAATTTTCTAAATTTCTGTTATATGCTCTCATGTGTTCCTTTATCCGAGATATAAAAGGTCTACCAGTTTGTCCCATATAGACATTGTCACATGTTCCACACTTCGATTTATATACACCTGATAATTTTTCTTTTTTTGTTTTGGTTTTATTGTTTTTTATTATATTTTGTAGAGTTTTATTAGTTTTAAATGCTACATTAATGTTCAACTTTTTGAAGTGTTTAGATATTTTATTTGAAAGTGGGCCTATGTATGACATTACGACATATTTCTTATTGTTTTCTTTGGGTACAGGAAAAACTTTGTTAATTGTTTTTTTGTAATTAATCTTCTTAATTAAACATTCTATAATTTCAGGGTCGTATCCATTATTAACAGCCAATTGTTTTATTGTTTCATCAAGTAAACACCAACTCAATTGATTATCCATTACTTTTTTTTTAAATATTTGAATATTCGCACCTACTTCCATTGTGCCTCGACATAGAACATTGAAGGACTGGAGTGAGAGACAAAGAGGAAGGGATATATATTCCCGTACACATTATAATAGGTCAAATGCAAATTTAAATAGTATAAATGTTATACAAATATCAAATGATGCATCACTGTTTTTTAAAGATGGCTTAGCCAAGCTATAACCACATATTTCCTATTGTTCATGTTTTTAAAATCAATCGAGAATTAATACATAATGACGTACTTGTGAATTGTCGAATTTCGATCGCTGGGCGACCACTAGTAATAATAATAATAATAATAATAATAATAATAATAATAATAATAACAATAACAACTCTAGCTCATTGGCACTATCGAACCCGTAGGTTCATGGCCGCGCGGACATAAACTCTCCATACATCCCTATCCTGAGCTAATGTTTTCCAATCATCCCCTGTATAATCTCTTCCCCAAATCATACTTAATGTTATTCTCCCACCTGATTCTTGGTCTACCAACTGGGCGTTTTCCCTCTGGTTTTCCTACAAGAATCTTCCATGCACGCCTTTCATTCCCCATTCGTGCCACATGTCCTGCCCTTCGCAGTCTAAGAAACTTAACTGTTCTCATTATATCTGGCTTCCTATAAAGACCATGTAATTCACTGTTAAGCAGTCTTCTCCATTCACCTGTCTGTTCATCTCTCTTTGGTCGAAAACATTTCCTAAGAACTTTATTGTCAAATACTCGTAATCTCCTTTCCTCCCTTAAAGTAAAAGTTCATGTTTCGCATCCATATAATATATTTTTTAATGACACTACTAATACACCACTACTACTAACTACTACCAATATAATAATAATAATAATAATAATGATAATAAATAATAATAATAATAATAATAATAATGATAATAAAGGTAGAGCAATAACAGTGGAGTCTTATGGAACAGACATATAACCAGGAAAAATAAGTTACAAATATATAATTCAATTGTGAAAAGTACTGTCACATATGGAGCTCAAGTTTGGAAATTCAACAAAAACTTATGTCGATGGAAATGGATTTCTCGAGGAGAGCAGCAAGATGTTCAAAATTAGACAAAATAAGAAATACTGCCATAAGAGAAAAAAAAATAATATTGGTTATTCAATAGTATATTATATACAGTATAAGCAATTAAATTGGTATGGGCACGTACGACGAATGCAAGAAGAAAGATTACCCAGGAAAACATTGGAATGTGTCCACCTGGAAGGAGGAGAGGAAGACCTCGAAACTCGTGGATGCAGGAAATAAGAACTGGAATGAGAGCAAGAGGACTGGAGGACATGGAGAGAGACGAGTGGAGAAGAAAAATAAAACTTTCGGCACAGAAAGATGTGTAAACATTAAAATTCTGTATATAAATAAAATAATAATAATAGTTATTATTATTATTATTAGTAGTAGTAGTAGTTAATAGTAGTAGTGGTGTATTAGTAGGATCATTAAGAAAAGATCTGACTCTTAACAAATTTCTAATTGACTGTCATTGATTTACGTTGCAAGTACATGGTTCTATTGTATCGTCATTTACTAAGTATCCTGATTGATTGATAGAGAAGCCCTACCTTTGCCAGGATTGTGAAATTACTATGCAACGTAATGTTGCAGATAGTTCACATGGTTGAGTGAAGTCCACTCATTTTTCGTTTCCTGTCTTTCCATCACGATGAGCTTATGTGGAAAGTAGAACTCTCATATAACGGTTAACAATGCAGTCAAATTCGTCAACAACACTAACATTTCATACTCCATGAAACTTGCATATTAACATTGAGCTAAAAATAGCAGTAGAGTGGTGGCTCGTGGAATCAGATAATGGTGGTTGTACTTAGAAACAAAATTTAACATATTACAAATTTATCATAAGTAATGCCACAAGTGATTTCCAAATTATCGATAAATTCACGACTAACGAAGTGAGGAGTGAATTTATCTAGAGAATTTGGAAATCAAGAGTGGCATTTGTTAGGACTATTTAACGAATAAAATTAAGCTGTTTACTCAAAAATCAATATTTTACTATAGTTATTTTTAAATATTTATATATTTAATGTAAACGGCGATGTTTGAAAACAAATGAGAAACGATAGGTACGCTTCATCTGCTTCTTTTGTTTAACTGTTCAGAATATTAAAAAGGAGGAGCCTTCTTTAATATGGTAATTATAACACTGATAAATATTTCGTGAAACACAACTCTGATTGGTTGTAAAACAGAAATCATTGAAACGTGATTGGTCATTGACTTCCATTTGGGGCATGAGTTAAATAGTCATAAGTAATGCCACAAGTGAATTTATCTAGACTATTTAACTCATGCCCCAAATGGGACTAAATGGCCAATCACGTTTCAATGATTTCTGCTTTACAACCAATCGGAGTCGTGTTTCAAGAAATATGTATCAGTGTTATAATTACCATATTAAAGAAGGCCATAAAAAGAACCTTAGGTCGGAAAACAAAGAAAGATACGAAACTTAAATTATATAAAACAATGGCTGTTCCTTTGTTGTTGTATGGAAGTGAAAATTGGATAATGAAATGAAGGGATAAAAGCAGGATACAGACTGCGGAAATGCTGTTTTTACGTAATGTGAAAGGATGCACAAGAGCGGATAGAATAAGGAATGAAACTATACGAGAAGAATTAAATATATATAAAATTGAAGATAAAATCAGCGAAAATAATAAGAAATGGACAGAACACTTAATGAGAATGAACAACGAAAGAATACCAAAAAGAACCTTCCTGTATAATCCCAGAGGAACGAGAGATGTTGGCCGACCACGTAGAAGATGGACTCCACTTTAAACTTCGCCGGAACAGGCTGCATAGCCTGAACCTTGTAGTAGAAGAAGAAGAAGAAGAAGGCTCCTCCTTTTTAATATTCTGAACAGGTCTGACCATTATTTTGCAGTGACTGAACCCACTAGAAATACGGATACCAGATTGTATATATAGTGTATGAATGTCAACACATGCCGCATGCGGGAGTTAATATAAAAACATTTGTAGCAATTGATTATACCACCAAAAAAAGAAACCACTGTTTTCACTTTCTTAAATGTATTTTTTCCCAGGTAACAATCCAGAAAAATATAATTGTCATATTTACATCATACGACATCAGAAATGAATTAATATACAGTTTGATGTGTTTCATTTTTTTCTCCACTAGAGAGCATTCTTACAATATTGCGTTCCTTTGGCAATAAATAGTATGATCTGGTTGCAGTGATAAACAAAAGAAGCAGATGAAGCGTACCTATCATTTGTTTTCAAACATCGCCGTTTACATTAAATATATAAATATTTTAAAATAACTATAGTTAAATAATGATTTGTGAGTAAACAGCTTAATTTTATTCGTTAAATAGTCCTAACATTTATCATTACTTATGATAATTTGGAAATCAAGAGTGGCATTTGTTAGGACTATTTAACGAATAAAATTAAGCTGTTTACTCACAAATCATTATTTAACTATAGTCATTTTAAGATATTTATATATTTAACGTAAACGGTGATGTTTGAAAACAAATGAGAAACGATTGGTACGCTTCATTTGCTTCTTTTGTTCATCACGGCAACCAGATCATAATATTTATTGCCAAAGGATCGCAATATTGTAAGAATGCACCCTAGTGGAGAAATTTATAACCTACATTATAGGTATTAATTCATTTCTCATGCCCTATGATGTAAATATGTCAATTATATTTTTCTGCAACGTCATTTCCCGGAAAATAATTCGTTTAAGAAAGTGCAAACCGTGTTTTTTTTGGTATAATCAATTGCTACAAATGTTTTTATATTATCTCCCGCATGCACTATCTGCTGACATTCATGCACTATATATACAATTGGTAGCCGTATTTCTTAGTGAGTCAGTCACTGCAAAATAATGCTATGACCTATTCAGAATGTTAAAAAGGAGCTGCTTTCTTCATTATGATAAACTTTAGTTGGTAATTTCTAGGCGAAACACGACTGTGATTGGTTGTAAATATAAAATCATTGTAACATGATTGGTCATTGACTCCCATTTGGGGCATGAATTAAATAGTCAACAGTAATCTAACAAGAAGTTGTGTTTTTCTGAAAACATTTGCAACGAGTCCATTTCACATCTCGCCCTAGATTGGAAATAACATGTAAAGAACTCTTTAGATTAACAACATATCATTTTTTAAAAATATTAATGAAGAAAGAATACGTTATTTGAAAACTGGTGATTGCGCATACCTGCAAACTGCCCATTTGAAACCACCCCTTTAACAGTATACTATCTAAGTCAAAGAAACAAAATAAATCTATGCACCACCCAAGCACGCTGGATTCCTCCTTAACATGTCGATTATATTATTACCGTTTTAAAAGAACAACTCTCGAATAATCTGACAGAATTATACGTAGGCATGTTAATAAGGTGAACTAGAGTAATATATAATTTTAAGTTTAAAAGGAAAATTAAGTTTAAGGAGATCCTTTAACGCCTAACATACATCGTAGAATCGCGACGCTAACCTTAGTTACATAGAATATTACCTACCTATATTATTACATGTCCACCGCTGTGGTCTCGAGGTAGCGTGCTGCCTTGTCATGCAGAGGGCCCGGGTTCGGTCCCCGGTCGGGGCAGTTTTTCTGAGTGAGGTTTTTATCGGGGTTTTTCCTCACCTGTAAGACAAAGTCAGGAAAACTTTAAGGCCCAAACGGTCCCCGAAATCATATGACCACCATCATCATCATCCTTATCGTTATCATCATCATCCTTCAGGTGTGGGAAGCTACCATACCTACAATTCCCTAGTAAAGTTGCATAGCATGAAAATATTATGATGGCAGTGAAAGACCCGCCCTCGAGCAGAATTACTATGAATGGATACAATGAATATACAAAAAATATCCAAAACGTAGTGTTAATATACATTATACGAAACAAATTACTCATTTTAAATGAATGAACTCTATTTGAAACAATATATAACAATAAATACGTACTTGTTGCCATTTTATGAGTGATTGGTGTCACGGCCTACTGTAGTTTCAACTAATAAACATTGCTCAAACTGTTAACGTTAGTCAGTTGTTTATAATGAACGCAAATATTTCCAACAAAGATGTTATTTTACTATTACTTATTATTTTGAAAACACCATCGCGCAAAAAAATAATATACAACGCACGTTTGTGAAGAGTTTTACAGAGTCTCGGTTTTTAAACATTTTTCTCGCTTCCTTAAAAACCACTTCCCAATCTCGCATCGTAATATACTATTGTGTAATTAGAGCATTATTTTCAAACTAACAGTATACTGCAATAGACGTAAAATAACAGTATGCAAACAATGTAATTGATTATTAATTAAATAAAAATAAAACTTGATTTTATTTGATTTTCATATTTATTAAGATATAATTCAGTGACAGCTGTTTCGGTACACTGTACCTTCTTCAGACATGTTAATTATGAATTGTGTTATTATAGTATATATCAACTGATCTAAGCAACAATACAACAATAATTTATTTAAATTTTAAATTTAACATTTAAATAAATTATTGTTGTATTTAACATGAAATGAGATATCTTCGGAGGACTGCAGGATACACACTACTAGATCACAAAAAAAATGAAGACATCTTAGAAGAATTACACATGGAATCTTTAGAAAACAAAATTTCTGATTATAAGTCAAGATGGATACAACATGTTCATCGAATGGAAGATCACAGAATACCCAAACTAATGTTAAGATATCAACCTGCAGGAAGAAGAAGACCAGGACGTCCACTCAAAAGACTTCTGGATGGTGTTTCTCTTGAGGCCGAAACAGGTCAACAAATGGCCTAAATTCGTGAATGTACTATGATGATGATAAATTTAACAAAGGCGATTCATTCAAATCAAGTTGAGAATTTAACAGTATATTACTACTTTTTAATTAATTTATTTCTACAGCCTCCAAAAGGTCCAACTTCTTACCCTTATCACAAACATGTAACATTTCAAAATTTGGATCGAAACAATGATTAAATTGGAATAGGTGGTTAGCATATTTTGAATATTCTAAATTTATATTATATGCTCTCATGTGTTACTTTATCCGAGAGATAAAAGGTCTACCAGTTTGTCATATATAGACATTGTCACGTGTGCCACACTTCAATTTATATACACCTGATAATTTTTCTTTTTTTTTTGTTTTGGTTTTATTGTTTTTTATTATATTTTGTAAAGTTTTATTAGTTTTAAATGCCACATTAATGTTCAACTTTTTAAAGTGTTTAGATATTTTATTTGAAAGTGGGCCTATGTATGACATATTTCTTTATGTTATGTAATTGATTTTTTTTTCCATAGGCCTATGTAAATCTATGGACCGTAGGTAGAATGAGGGAACAATATTAAGTCAAACGACAGACCTATATTGTCACTTTCTGAAAATAGTTTGGATGTAAAATACGTGTTCCAATGCACATGAACAATGAACTACATGGTCTTTATGGGAAGCCGGATATAATAAGAACAGTTAAGTCTCGTAGACTGCGATGGGCAGGACATGTTGCGCGTATGAGGAATGAAAGACTTGCAGGAAGCTTCTTGTAGGAAAGCCACAGGGAAAACGCCCAGTTGGTAGACCAAGAATGAGGTGGAAGAATAACATTAACTATGATGTGAGGGAAGTAGATTATACAAAAAATGATTGGAAAGCATTAGCTCAGGATAGGGAGCTTATGTCCGCTCGGCCAAGAACCAGTGAGTAAGTAAGTACTGCACATGAACGGAAATGCCAAGTATGTGACAGGTAATGTATTGATGTACTCGTGAGTCACCAGACTTCCTCTCAGTTCCCCAACTACAAACCGGACTTCCCTCAAAGGGTGAAATCACGAGGGTGTAGGTTTACTCAAGTATAGGTCTTCTCACTTGGAATTTCGGTGTGTTAATTAAAAAATTAATAGCTTGTTCTTTTCCAATAGGAAACGAAAATAAAATAATTGCCCGTATACTGCAACCAGTAATAAATTGACATCACAACCTTTTCTCACATACAGACTGTTTAAAAAATATACAGTAGTTTGATTCTAAAGGTGACAACAAAATTATAAAAACATAGATCTGTAAATATGTAATTTGTGCGATATCAGATTCTTAAATGTTTTTTCGTAAGCTGAAATGTTATTTGCCAATTCAGCTAACTGCACTTATGCACTTTATTCATTAGAAAAGAAGTGTTATCATCATCATCAACAAGGTTCTCATTAGGCCTATAGGTCGAATTGGTCCTTCCATCTCTTCAATGGTCTTCCCAACAATCTTCTCCCTTTTGGTTTATAATTATACATTCTTCTTGGTACGCGCTGTTCATTCATTCGTAATACGTGCTGAAGGTAAGCATTTTGATAGTATTTTATTCTTTCACAGGGATTAAATATATTAAGTTCTGTTCTTATATCTTCGTTTTTCTTTTTGTCGGTCCTTTGGTATCCTGCTATTGTTAGTTCTTGATCCATCTTTATTTTAATATTTGGGTTCTTTATACTCGCATAAGCCTATATCTATTCATTATCTTTTACGGTCTCACTTACCAAAACATGGAATTCCCTTCCGACCTATGTCAGAGACTGTCAAACTATAACATCCTTCAAAAACAAATTAAAGAATTATTTAATAAGGAACTAACTTATACACCTCACTGATAGTATTATTTTAACAATTAATAAATGTAATTATCTATGAAAATAATATTAAGATTAACAAATATTTATTTTGTTTTGTTTTAAATATTGTACAAACGTAAAATTAGTTTTCTATATCTCATTACAATTAATAAAATTAATTATCTATGAAAATAATATTAAGATTAACAAATATTTTCTTTTGTTTTGTTTTAAATATTGTACAAACGTAAAATTAGTTTTCTATATCTCATTATTTTTCTTTATTTTTTATAAACATTAGACAGGGACAATTTAATATGTCTTCCTTGTATACACTTTATTATTAGTTTTAGTCTTAATTTTAACTAACATTAACTGGTTGCGTTATAGATCGTAATATATTAGATATCTTTTTGATCAAATTTTTATTTAGTATTTAATATTAGAGTTAATTGAGATTGTTATATTCTGATGTAATATATGTTTGTCCTGGTGAGTGCAAGAGAAGGCCACATGGCCTTAACTCCACCAGGCTAAATAAATCGAATCTAAATATATTTAATTTGGCATCAATCATTACGGCTGGGGGTCTACGACTTGCTTCATGGCGTAGCCCATTGTTGACCCATAGCCTTTCCTCTGAAACGAGTTACTAGACCAAGTTAATTTTTAGTTACCTTATTTGCTCATAGATGTCGCGGTCAACACACTGACCCAAGAGACATCTAACAGGCAACTAAGGTATTATTACCCGTTTAAGGAGTAAGCGCAGTTGTTGACGGAGGGCACTGCAGTCGTGTTTATGCAGGAATAGAACACGTGACACTGCTATCTATGAGTGCAGAGAGGAATGGGACGTGGGACGCTGATGACGTTACGTGTAGCAACAAACAGAGCTTCGTAATTCTTCCGCCTGCAGAGATATTTTGAATGACTAATACTATAGAACTTTGAGGTCCGTAAATTGCTTAGAGGTCTTTTTATTCAGGCTTAAGGATCTTTTACGAGCCTGAAACTTTTCAGACTCTGGAACCACGGCGTAAAGTCCCTCCCGGAGTACTTGCTCTATATAATTTACTATTCTCAAATAATGATAATTTCATTCTCCCACCTCATTCTTATCCTAACTTCTGGGCTGTTTCCGTCTGATTTTTAGATCCTGTGCCCCTCTTTGATTCCTCATTCATGCCGAATGTCCTGTCTATCGATGAAATTTTGTACCTTGAAAAACTGCAGCATGTAATAAGTTTTAAAAAAAGTAACTTAATATCAGGGAAATCTTTGGATATAAAGAGCATATCCCTTGCAAAATTCCCAGGTATAATGTGTCAAGGCTATAAATAGAAGACATTAAACAAAATAGAAAAACTGTATAAATTTTTATGCTCCGAATGTGAGGAAAAATATTTTTTTTTTAAATTTTATGTCTAAAGACGAGACCCCAACATAATAAATATACATTTTGGGTCATTATAGGGCAGAGGTAGGTTTTATATCTAATTTTTTAACGACTTTTTTTTACTAATTGGTCCATTTTTTGGTCTTAACAACTTTTTTTTTGCAGCTTATCTTCTTTTGGCTACATTTACACAGGAATCCGCAGAGTCTAGTCTCAATTCCAACTTCTTTTAAAACACTACCAGTTTTACTTTCTAAAGACTTTTCCTATTCCAAAACACTTTTGTTCGGCGAGAAACTATTGAACCCTCACAAAATACCCCGTTATCTTTTAACGACCAGCCAACTGACCGCCGGAACTATTGTATTTTCACTTCAAATTTTCTAAGAAGTTGCCACTTTGTAAAAATTACCTCGAGCAGAGGGTGAAAGCAGCGAGGTTGTCTTTATGCACTCGTTAACAACTGCAACACTTTTTACGTCATTTTTCTAGTTTTTAGGTCTTTTGTAGAAAATCTTTATGTCCGAACCGTACTTATGATATAAGGATTCTGCAACAACAAAACTGTCAGTGACGCAATTATTTATTGAAGGAATTAAACTCTGCACGGTTTGTGAAATTAGGCTCAATTCTGGAAATGCGTGCTATTATGCATTGCAGAGACTTTTGATGTCCTAACTCCTTTCAAAAAAACGTTAAACTGAAAATATATAAAACTATTATTCTACCAGTTATATTATATGGGTGCGAAACATGGACTCTTACTTTAAGGGAGGAAATGAGATTACGAGTTTTTGAGAATACAGTTCTTAGGAAAATTTTTGGACAAAAGAGATGAACAGACAGGTGAATGGAGAAGACTACATAACAATGAACTACATGGTCTTTATAGGAAGCCAGATATAATAAGAACAGTTAAGTCTCGTAGACTGCGATGGGCAGGGCATGTTGCGCGTATGGGGAATGAAAGACGTGCATGGAAGCTTCTTGTAGGAAAGCCAGAGGGAAAACGCCCAGTTGGTAGACCAAGAATGAGGTGGGAGAACTATGATTTGAGGGAAGTAGATTATACAGGGAATGATTGGAAAGCATTAGCTCAGGATAGGGATGTATGGAGAGCATATGTCCGCGCGGCCATGAACCTACGGGTTCGATAGTGCCAGTGAGTAAGCAAGTAAGTACTGTTTGTGAAACTTGATGTGCTATTTGTCCTTTGCATAGTGTGATTTTCATAAAGTTCTTTGTGTGCAATCGAATATGTGGTAACACAATTATACTCTGTGGGTAAATTTTATTTTATACTGGCTAATACCCGGCGTGCACTGCTACTGTACACCTAAATAAATTATGTGTTTTAGTTGAATAAGTAAAAGGAAAAATAAATATGAATTTATATCGGTATTATTTTTAGATACCCCCTGCTGATTACCCGGCGTTGCCCGGGAATCTACGCATCCCGATGTACTTGGCATAAATGAGCTGAAAGACAAAATTCGTTATTTTGAGTTATCCATAAAAGAATACCCGCCGTGTACTGCTTGCCCGGGAATCTACTTATCCCGATCTTCTTGGTATCAATGAAAGACAAAAATGGTTATTGTGAGCTATCCTTAAAATATAAACATATGCTGTCGCGGACTTTTCTGTAGAGGTTTTTTAGATATTCAATTCTGTGTACAGTAATTTTGTGTATTTGTTATGGTTTAGGCAGCGTAAACCATTTAAGCTTACAAAAAGCAATATTTTTTTTCACGTTTTTTCACTACAGAAGGTGATTTTTAAGGGTGAAGGACTTGAGCATTAAAACTCTCGTATAACATAATCTTCCCGGGAAAATCCTGAACATTTTGCAAAAAGCCCCATGACAATCGGATGAATGGTATGGCAGCACATGCTTGCCCGGGAATCTATTTATCCCGGTCTCCTTGGCATCAATGAAAGACAAAAAATGACTAGTTTGTGTTATCTGTAAAAGATTAACATATGCTGTCGCAGACTTTTCTGTAGTTTTTTTTAGATATTCAATTCTGTGTACATTGATTTTGTGTATTTGTTATGGTTTAGGCAGCGTAGGCCATTTGAGGGTAAAAAAGGGACTTGTTCACGTTTTTCACTACAAAGGGTGTACGAGTTGAGTATCTCAACTCTCTTATAGCCTATGTTCATCCCGGGAATCTCCTGAACATTTTGCAAAAAAAAAAAACACCATCACAATAGGACCAACGGTATGGCCGCGCATAAAGTACGAACAAACAAACAAACAAACATTTTTATATATTAGATATAATCAGAATTTATTGTTTCTCGATAATGAGAATAAGATTTTTTTGCGCCAAGAGGAAAATGGCAACAATAAATCGTGGTGTCAGACAAGGGTGTCCTTCATCACCTCCTCTTTTTAATTTATATATAGATGAAGTTATGTTAAAGTGGCAGATTAATTTAAATAAACATTTTAAAATAAATAATAAACTGTTGGATACAATATTATTTGCTGATGATCAAGTAGTGATTTCCAGTTCAGAAGATGATCTACAAAGAGCTATTTTTAATTTGGAAAAAAAAAAAGTGCCAATTACAATTTAAAAATTTCAAAGACTAAAACTAAAATTTTAGCATTTAAAGGACATGATACCTTAAGAGCAAAAATAGTAATTGATAATAACATTTTAGGGCAGGTGAACAGTTCTAAATATCTAGGTTTCAATTTATCATATGTTAAAATTGAAGATATTAATGACAAAATAAATAAATTTAATCTAATGTGTGGCATTATTAAAAGAACCCTTAAAAACACAAGAAAAGAAACAAAAAAGAAATTTTATAAAGTAACGGCTGTTCCTGTATTGATGTATGGATCAGAATGTTGGACGATCATTAAAAGACAAGAACAAAGATTGGAAGCAGCAGAGATGCGATTTTTAAGAAATATAGCAGGATATACTCTGCTGGATAAGAAAAGGAATGAAGATATATGAAAGGAACTAAATATTTTCAAACTTACAGACCGAATAATTAAATATAGGAACGACTGGAAAGAACATATTGATAGAATGCCAGAAGGAAGATTTCCAAAATTATTGCTAAATTATAAACCGCGCGGAAGGAGAAATGTTGGTCGCCGACACAGAAGATGGTCTGAACAATTTTAACAATTCTAGCTTTTATGAAACCGGAACGAGCCAACAGGCTTAATCCCTGGAAGATGATGATGAATGATGAGAAATTATTAATGTTTGTTGTAGTTATTAATGCAATTTTGGAAAATATATTAACTTAAAGCTAATTACGTAGACTATTTAACTCGTGCCCCAAATGGGACTCAATGGCCAATCACGTTTCAATGATTTCTGTTTTACAACCAATCAGAGCCGTGTTTCACGAAATATTTATCAGTGTTATAATTACCATATTAAAGAAGGCTCCTCCTTTTTAATATTCTGAACAGGTCTGACCATTATTTTGCAGTGACTGAGCCTATGAGAAATACGGCTACCAGATTGTATATATAGTGCATGAATGTCAACACATGCCGCATGCGGGAGTTAATATAAAAACATTTGTAGCAATTGATTATACCACCAAAAAAAGAAACCACTGTTTGCACTTTCTTAAATGTATTTTTCCCAGGTAACAACCCAGAAAAATATAATTGTCATATTTACATCATACATCAGAATGATCAGAAATGAATTAATATACAGTTTGATGTGTTTCATTTTTTCTCCACTAGAGGGCATTCTTACAATATTGCGTTCCTTTGGCAATAAATAGTATGATCTGGTTGCAGTGATAAACAAAAGAAGCAGATGAAGCGAACCTATCGTTTCTCATTTGTTTTCAAACATCGCCGTTTAGATTAAATATATAAATATTTTAAAATAAGTATAGTTAAATAATGGTTTGTGAGTAAACAGCTTAATTTTATTCGTTAAATAGTCCTAACAAATGCCACTCTTGATTTCCAAATTATCTAGATAAATTGGAAATCACTCGTGGCATTACTTATGATAAGAGAGAAGTGATACCGATTAGAACAGGTAGGTTTATCATCATATAAAATAAATAAGCTGGAAGCAGACGTACGGTCTGCACGAGTCAATCACGTGACGGTCGACTTCGGACGTCGTGACAAATTTGCGCTGCTCAGCTGATGAATAAAGAACCAAACATTATATTATGATGGCTTCAAATTCTGGCATATCTCTATTTGCTACTGAAAAGAGCAAGGAAAAGAAAACTAAACCATTATTTTAAACATAACACTGGTCTAAAAGTTCGCGAATTAAGAATAATAGTAAAATTGGCGATGTAGGTATATAATATCCGACAATTTGCTCTCGCAGACAGCAGGGAAGTAGATTATACAGAGAATGATTGGAAAGCATTGGCTCAGGATAGGGATGTATGGAGAGCTCATGTCCGTGCGGCCATGAACCTACGGGTTCGATAGTGCCAGTGAGTAAGTAACATAAAAAAATCCTGTACGCCTGACTTTATTAACATGTCGAAGACGTCAGCTTTTGAGGCAACGAAACCTCTGAAACTTAAGCCGTACAGGGTAATTGTAGTCCATGCTTTGCAAGAACAAGATTCTGTAAGGTTAATTTTTGCAATTGGTTTTTGTGGTCAGTTTGTAATGGCGAGGATTGTGGCCACCTCGTTCCCCTGACCTATCGCCGTGTGATTTTTATTTATGGGGAACATTAAAGAATAAAGTGTACGCATTAAATCCGCACATGTTACATGAATTGAAGGACAACATCACGAGAGAAACACAGACAATTAGTCAATATGAACTTTTGCGAGTAAAGCGGATTTTTTTCGGAGACATAGGGAATGTGTTCACCTTCAAAATAATCACTTTCAATACCTGTTGTGATGCAGGTAAGCCCAATGTAAGTTAGTACAGTAGTAATTTGTAATTTTAGCACAGTAGGTAGTGCTCCGTACCAATGTCGTGTACGTGTAACTCTGGTGGAAGGCGCGCCAATACTCACCGTGTCCAAGACCGCCCGGTACGGTCCGGCTGAGCTACGAATGTTTGGACTATAAGTTGCGGTTCCAGGTTGAGAAAAACAGTTGTAATGGCTGGGAGACTCGACATGCAGACCACTTGCTATCCCTATACTGTTCGGATGTTCGTTCACTTCTATAAAGTGGCACATATGAATGTGAAGCAAGCAGCCGGCTGGTAAGGCAAGGGATTTCTAAGCGCTATGGAGGACTAATTCAAGAGTAGACGCGTTGGAGCAACTGAGGGGTCTAATGAGAGAGGAAGCTATGCCACTTTGAGAAGAAATGGAAATAATCAATGCCATTTATATTAAGGCCACCACTATGGTCTCGAGGTAGCGTGCTGCCTTGTCACACAGCGGGCCCGGGTTCGATTCCCGTTCGGGACAGGCTCCTGGGTGAGGAGACAAATGTCAGGAAGCTTAGGGCTCAACGGTCCCCGAAAATCATCCAACCATCATAATAATCCTTATAATTGTCATCATCCTTCACTGGTGTGGAAAGCAACGGGAAGCTACCACACCTATAATTCCCTAGTAAAACTGCAAAGCATAGCATGAAAATGCTATGATTGCAGTGAAAGACCTGCCCTCGGACAGAATTACAATGGATGGATGGATATTAAAATCTATATTTTTCCTTTTGCATAGTTTACATAACAGCAAGTTAAAGAAGAAAAAAGTTATCCCTTTATTGTACAAGTTATTGACAATTTAGTTCCAAAATATTTTAAAACATCCATGAAAACGTTTAGGGCAACAGAGGAAGATATGAAAGTAAAAAATAATTAATTTGTTTAATTTTTAAGTAACTTATTGAACGAGTCACCATTGACCAAAACTGAAACAAGAATATTAATAACAAAGTGTTTTTGATAATTTTAAATCCACGATATGTTGACAATTTGAAATTATATTCCACTAACTTGGTTTAACCTCTCACCTTATAGGTACTTTTTACATGCCACACGTCATTCGGACCTTTACAGTGGCATGACCTGTCGGGAGAGGGATTTTAAACTATGGATCACACAAGGACATGGGGGACTTACTCGAATTATTGCAACTTGAAATAAGAATTAAAAATAAAATTCTTTTAACCAACAATTATTGAATGTTGGATATCCTAGATTAAGATCTCAAAGATAACCATGATAAAAAATGTAAAAAAATATATTAATTTGTACTAAATACAGTGTCAACCTAAAACACATAAAAACAAGGAGCAACGCAGCAGACTACAGTAAAATCTTGATTATCCTAGTTAATCAGGGAGAGTGTGTGCGAATAAAAAAAAACACACGGAATAAAATAGAACTTTTATACATAGCAAGACCATTTTCTCTCTTTCTTTTGCTGACTGTACTGGAGTTTTTACATTACAAAAAGTACAAATACATATCTGTTGGATGAAATTTTGCCACTAATATTCTTGCTTCTGATTTATCCAGGATTTCATATTCTATTGCCCATGCATATGAATTCAACGAATAAGTAATATATAGTTTACATATCATACATGATACAAAAAAATATTGCGGTTAAAACTAGGTAAACTTCCTCTTTTTTTTTTAATTATTTAGTGACTAGATACATTCTAATATAATATGAAGCATTGGTATATCATGTGTAAGTTAACAGTTATATATGTACATATTTTAGGAGTTCTCACTATGAGGTATATTCATTAAGGTAGAATTTTTTATCACTCACCTCATATTGTTGTTCTTATTTGACTATAAACTATGTTCCGAAACTAGTTTATGGTCAAATAAGAAGAACAATATGAGGTGAGTGATAAAAAATTCTACCTTAAAGTTATATTATGTACTTTATTTATATTCATATGCCTATTACTATTATTGTTTTTATTTTATTGTGTTCCAAACTATTAAAAAAAATATTTGAAGTTAAAATTTGGGAATCGTGCATAAAGCCTTTCATTTTAAGAAATATCATTGAGGAACACAATGCTTAACAATAGCAAGCAATATCTGAATTTAATTAATTAATTTATTTATTTAATCTTATCCTCCAGAGCATCATAGATGCTTTAAGACTTGTTCACATTACAACCTATATATAAACAACAATATAAAATATAACACATACATACATAAATATATAATGAAAAACTATTTACATTGCAAATAAAATACACCAAATATCAAGGGACAGCACTTTCACAAGAAAAGATTAGTGATGCAATTTCAATAATTTTTTTTTTTACTTACAATGTTAAATTTAGGTGTTCACCCATGCTTAATGGTATGTAAGACAATAAAATGTTCTTTACAGCAAGTTTAAATTGTCTGTCCTTAAGAAGTTTAATATTGGAAGAGAGATGATTATATGGATTACTACCTCTATATGATATGCTGTTAATACTTCTGGTAAGCCTGTGACAATTTAGGTTCATGTAAATCTGAATTTATTTTGAAGAGTTTTAATGTTTTATGAATAAAGCAAACTGATTCTAAAATGTAAATGCAAGGAACACAGACATAAACTATAAATGGCATCTTAAATAAAATGTCTGCAAGATTAGTACTTGAATAAAAAATTACGTACCTACATAACAAATGTTTTATATAGGTTTTAATTTTTTTAATACAAGTATTTTAATTTTTTGCTTCATTTATCTATCATAAAACACTAGTTCTATGCCACCATGGCACGCGAACCACTGACTATAAACACTGGAACAAAATATACGTACCTATAAGCAAGTTTAATATTTATTTAATAAATATAAATTTTAATAACTACATTTATCTGTATGAAAGTCATAAAAATAGTACAAAATGAAGCTTAAAAACAGGACCATACAAATAAGTTATTTTTGATAGCTCAACGACCTACTTATATCTTGGATCAGAAATAAAAATTATAAGATGCAACGCTTCAATTGTATTAAATACTTCAGAATAATTTAAGATAAGGTGATGACGCCAAAACAAAGGCGACCTTGAAAATCAGCTGTTTACTGTTCGTATATAAAGCTATGTACAGCTGATTTTTGTTTACATAATTACACAATCTTTCGTATATGTATAAAAGTAAACATATCGGTAATCATTATTACAGTAAACCTATAAAATATGCAGATACTTACGGTAGGAAAGATTCAATAATAAAATCCCGCTTTATGATGTTACAGCAGAATATCTGACTTGACAACAGCCTACCCCCTCGCACCTAGTTGCGAAGATGGCAGCCAGCTGATTGTTGTCTTTCACGAGTTTAGCTTTGCCATTGGATAGTATTCGACCAATAGCAATGCATTATATGTCCGTTGACAACGGAGTGCAATAAGGAGCTATAAAGGATTATTTTATGGAGCTGTGATAAGTAGTTTATTTAATTCGAACTTTTATAGGAAGAAATCACTATGAGGTTTAATTTAAGATTAAATTAAAATGCTTCATATCCATAGGATGTGAGGAAAGATATGAACCATTTTAATTTAATCTTAGTTTATTTAAGTTAGTTCCATGATTCAAATCGGGTTCCAATACAACCGCAAGTAACGCTACTCCCCCGCCATCTTTCAATCTCTTTTCAATTTCTACCACTCCATGGCACGGCAGGCCTAGAAGTCCCTAAGAATGCTCTTGCCCTACAATCCAGTTGTTGGCCTCACATCCATATGCGTTGATTACAGAGGTGGACGATTATTCAACCAGTGACATGTAGTTAGCATGTCGGGTCCTCAGCCATTACAGCTGGTTTTCTCAACCTGGAGCCGCTACTTATTGTAGTTATCCAATTTCCAATATAAGTTTTAATTAAAATGCTTCATGACACCACAACCACTTACATGTATAACACACACACACACACACACACACATATATATATATTTTTTTTTTCCAGTGCGCTACCGATTACGCTACCGAGCAAGTCTAGTACAAACATTCGTTTTTCTTATATATTTTTTCATTATTACTAGATGTAGTGGGAACTCGGTCTCCACTGCCATCTAGTAGCTCCTATCACAAGTAAGCAAATTAAAGAGTATATATATATATATATATATATATATATAAATAAGGAAAATGAATGTTTGTATTAGACTTGCTCGGTGGCGTAATCGGTAGCGCACTGGAATATAAATCCCGAGATCCGGGTTCAAGTCCCGTCCGAACATTTATTTTTCTTATCATGGCATATATATATACTATCTTAGTACAGTGTAAATTTCGAATTATTTAAGTGGGGAACCGGTGCCATAATTTTCTCACATAGGCCTATTAAATGTGTTTACCATCGTCACTTCAATGCCTTTATAATCTTATAAAATATCCTTTAGACAGAAAAATTAATATTATTTAATTAATATTATTTAATGTCCCGCGCCGTAGCCGAGCGGTTAAGGTAGGAAGCCTTGGCGCAGAGCTACGGGACTTGCGCTGGTTCGAGTCTCCATGGGGGAAGAAATTTTCTCATGGTATTTCGGCCAGTATGGGACCGGTGCCCACCCAGCATCGTGAGGCAATTGGGTAGCTACAATAAGTAGCGGCTCCAGGTTGAGGAACCAGCTATAACGGCTGGGGGACTCGACTTGCTAACCACATGTCACCCCTACACTGGCTGTTGATCATCTACCTCTGTGATTGACACATGTGGATGTGAAGGGCCAGCAGCCGGCTGGTAAGAGGCAACCGCTGAAAAGTGGAAAGACCTTCAATCAATCAAATATTATTTAATACATTAAGACATAATATGGTGAGAATTAAAAAAAAATCGAGGCTTGGGACGGAAATCAAGTCTCTGACCAGTTTCTGAGTTTCTAGCTGAATCAACTTTAATTAATTAATTAATTAATTTTATTCATAAAATGTAAAGTGATTCCACAACAGGCCCGGAGGCCCTTGGGGTAGTAAGAGGTTAAGGCTCCCACTTTTTCTTGACAATCGGCACTTTATGTCAGCCGGGTTGTCAGCCCTGCGTGACGGCCGCCTTTACCCCCAGAACAAGCGTCTGGTACTAATTTCCGTTAGGGGCTGAGTCGACCCCAGGGCCATAGTGCCGCCAGAGGGTTTGGGTCAGTTTAAAAATCCTGACCCCAACGGGACTTTAACCCTCGACCCTCCGGCTTGTAGCTCAGTGCCTTAACCACTACGCTACGGCGTGCATGTGTTGGTATTCATAATATTTCACATTAACCTGTGTTTCACAAAATGAAAGAATTTAAGGTAAGGGTGATTTATTTTGGTAGCTTTTTAAGTTTAAAATTGTTTTGAGTAGTGCGGGCTGTTATTTTAGCTTTTTTTTTTTTTTTTTTTTTTTTTTTCGTTTTCTCATAAGTTCGATATCCTATTGCATCCATAATCTATAGTTATTTTCCAACATTAGATACCGTTAATATGATTATGATTTTTTCATGTTATTTTTATCTGAACTAATTTAATTTTCTTTGCGCAGACACTTGTACACATTTAAATATATTCCTCAAGTAGGTATTCACATACTGCTTCAATAATTTGTTTTTTTACAATTTTTTTCCTCGAATTACTGTAGAATAATTTGAAATAAAATCCCTAAATTATCTAAATTGAAATGGGGAGTGAATGTGTATAGACGAAATAAGTACATAGAGCAACAGTATTACAAGAATATAGTATAGACAATCAAGTAGAAAGGTAATCTAAGTTTGAATCAGTATCGGCCGCGTTGGACTATGGTTATGCTCCTTGTCTCTGGTCGCGGGTTCAAAACCCGGCCGGGGTCGATGGATTTTTTAGGACGGAAAAATCCAAGGAGCAAGTCCTCCGGGAGGGACTTTAAGCCGTGGGTCCCGAGTCTGAAGATTTTCAGGCTCGTAAAAGATCCTTAAGCCTGAATAGAAAGGCCTCTAAGCAAAATTTACCGAATTTTCCCGTCCTCGTACTACCTTTGTTTCCTAGATGTCAATACGAGGCAGAACGCTAACTACGGCCACTCCAATGACATCTATATGAAAACAAGTGTAACTAAATTAGTATGGTTCAATTTCTTCCCTGTAGGGGGAGAGCGCCTAAATCTCGTTAAGGAAAACAAGGGCTTACAAAAAAAAATGTTCTTTTAAAGAACTTCTTCAATTTCATGTAAAGATAATTATTGCAAGCGAACTTTCTCGAGAACATAGGAAATAAAAATCCAAGACGGGAAAGTCAGGATAAAGATACAACGAATTGCCTGCGATTGGAATAACCCGTATTCCAGTGGTGGATCAATTCTTCGGTTCCTCTCTTGAAGAAAGTAGAACCCCGGTGTCCAAGAATTGAGCCCATTTGTCCCGGTTGTTAAAATTTTGAGTTTTTTTTGTTAAATTAGTAGCTAATGCCGCTGCGGCGGGCTTTCGGATATTTTTGGCATTTGTCCTTGTACCGGGGGACACCGCAGAAAACCCTGGTCGAAATAGTGGAAAGCAGGCTTTCACGGCCGGTAATCATAATATTAAAATATTTCGGGCTATGTGGCCGTGGTGTTTCTTCCAGACGTTTCTCCCTCAACTGCGGAGAGCATCTTCAGTGGTGAGTGCTTCTAGATGGTGTTCCCTTGTCGTAGACTCGACTGTGAAAATAGTCTGTCCCGGGACCTTGGTCAAATTTCACCTGACTCGTTCCTTCTTCTTCTTCTTAAACATAATTTATAGGATTTTCATCCTGTTTATTTCCAAAATCACTCCTCGGAGGAAGAACGTATTGGATGTCTTTGATCCGAGGCTTGATCCTTGGGACTGCGAGCAATGTATAAGATACACTTGAAGTGGGTTGCTAGCCCGTTTTCATGGCGGGTTTATTATTCGGGGTTTCCTCCCTAGGCCGATTGCCTTCACCCAGCTCCAGAGCTCAGCCTGCCCCATTTTATTTCGGAGTTGTCTCTCCTAGATGGGTTGTCTTGCAGGACTAACGAACCCCATCCGCCCGTTTGTCAATCTACAAGGCAGTAGATATAGAGTTGCCTTTTCCGTCAGGTATACCGTACCGAAGGACTCTTTCTCCGCTGTATCTGCCGTATCTATGCTCAAAATCGGAGATTAATCTGTGGCTCAAAACATGCTCAGGATTTGTAATGGCCACAGATTAGAGGATCCCTGTATAGTGGCAATAGGAACATAGCAAACCTTTCCTTTACCCAGATCAGAGCAAGGAAAAGAAAGGTGAATGGAGAAGACTGCATAACAGTGATTCACATGGTCTGTATAGGAAGATATAATGAGAACATTTAAGTCTCGTAGACTGCAATGGGCAGGACATGTGGCACGTATGGGGAATGAAAGACGTGCATGGAAGTTTCTTGTAAGAAAACCAGAGGGGAAAACGCCCAGTAGGTAGACCAAGAATGCGGTGGGAGAATAACATTAATTATGATTTGAGGGAAGTAGATTATACAGGGGATGATTGGAAAACATTGGCTCAGGATAGGGATGTATGGAGAGCTTATGTCCGCGCGGCATGAACCTACGGGTTCGATAGTGCCAGTGAGTTAGTTAGTTAGTTAGAGCAAGGATCACCATAAAGAGCCGATCACCACGGAC